>OX463788.1:38641702-39046702 GCA_949825025.1 Siphlonurus alternatus | reverse complement strand
ATATATATATATATATATATATATATATATATATATATATATATATATATATATATATATACAGGTTGTTTACAAAGTTTCTAACATTTTAGGCGTCAATTAAAACTACAAAAGTGAACATAAACATACTTTTTATACATCAAATTGTAGCTTGAATTTCTATGATTTCAAAACTTTTTACAGAAATTAAATTTATCTTATGGTTCTCGTCCAGTAAAAATGGGAACGAAAAAAGGGAGCTTTTTCGGGGTTTTCAGTCTCTTAAATCTTAATTTACAGCCTTCAGGAAGCCGGCAATCCCTGAAAATTTTAAAAATTAATTTTCCTAATTCAGTGGCTCAGTTTTTAATACGGAATCACCTGAGGGCTTCTCTCAGTATTGACACTGTTGATCGATGCCTCCCAGCGACGAGAACTGGAGGTCCGGTTGGACGTGTGCCGAGGTACCAACGGTGATCATGTGGACAAGCCTTGTGGTAATTTGTGTAGGTAAATTTTTAATCAAGCGAAAGATTAAAAAAGGACAATCTCCCTCAGGTGACAGCTGATTATGTGGAGTTTGGAGCTCAGGAAAGGACATTTTTGTTCCTTTTTCGTCTCAAAAGAAGACAAGTCCACACAATGCTTTTTTGCTTACAATTTTAAAAATGTTGATTGTTGAGCTTTAATTTGATGTATTACATGTTCATGTTATACTATTGTGCTTCATACTTTAATATGACTGCCAATTCTTGCGAATTTCTGTGGACACCCTGTATAATATATATGTGTGTTGTGTGTGTGTCCGATAAAAAAATCGTGCAGATTCTTAGTCAGAAAATACTAAAAAAGAGGCAATCAAAACTGCTGATGAATTATATATATATATTATATAGAGCTAATTGTTAAAATTATTATTTTAATTTCTTTATTCGGAACTAAAACATACACATATTTAGTCATATTTCAATAGAAATACAAGGTAAACCCCAAGAGTTTGGAACTCGTAAGCGGGGAACGTTAGATTGTTATTTAAGAATTTCGAACAATTTAAGTTGGCTGAGATAACATGATTATACTTTTTTATACATTGAGAAAATTAATACATTACACATAATTAGAAATAATGATTATGTAAAAAAATGGATCCAGATATGGATACATAGACACATAATGACAACTTGTACTAGCATAATTTATAAGAATAACAAATTAACCAAAGATAATAGAAATAATTAATAAAATTACGAGTACATTTTATTCACAATTTGAATTTAGATGTAAAATTAAGTTTACTGAAAGATTGCAATAATTTCATGACATAAATTAAATTCTTTATAGTCTGATTTCAATAGATATTGAGTTAAAAAAGATAGCACCTCTATGTAAAAATGCTTCTTGACCAACACGACATGTAGTTTGTAGCAGATGACTGCTTGTGAAATGATGATGAATATTAAAATTTTGTATTGAACTGAAGTTCAAAATTTATGCTGCTTTAATCAATATGTGTTGAATTTTGTAATACATATTTACAACATCGTTAAAGTATTGTTTATTAATATTCAGTATTTTTGTGGTGGTGTATATATCAACAGTCCTTGTTAGTCTTGGCATATTAAATATGAATTTCACAGCTTTATTTTGTAGAATTTGTAAAGGATCTAAAAGCTCTTTGGTAGCACTTCCCCAATGGGGAAGCATATAATTAATATGTGAATTTACAAAGGAAAAATAAATTGATCTTTTCATTGGAAATGTTAAATAATTTCTACATCTATATAAAACACCAAAATAACTGTATTTTTTTTTTTTTTTTACATTAATTATCAATATATATGTTTTTCCCAGTTTAAATGATAATCAAAATAGTTAAATGATATACATCTGTGTGAGTAATTAATAATAAAATTACCTTGAAACAATTAACTGCAGTCACCCGGCCTCGCTGATAGTATACACTTTAATACGATGCACTTAAAACACTTAATTACACACACAGAAACACGTGCACAGTTTGTGTTTGCAAGTGTTTTAAGTGCATCGTGTTAAAGTGTAAACTATAATATATCAGCAAGGGTGACAACTCATTGCAGTTATTTCAAGGTAATTTTATTATTAATTACTCACACATATGATACCTCGCTTGAAGTTATCTTTTCCTAACATATATATATAATATATACACACAAACACATATATAATTATGTTATACAGAAAATATAACCGGATAACCGCGGCATATATTTAATAAATTTATTTTTTTTTTAAAATGGATCTCAATTTTCTGTCAAAATAAAAGACACGGATAAGGTTCAAATTTATTGTAATTATTATATAGGAATTAGCTTTCAATATACAAGTTGTATAAAACTTGTATAAGTGGATGTATTTTCAGTTCCAACACCGATATTATAGGGCTATTCTTTAGGACCTTGCATGCGCTTGGTTGGACTGTGATGTATACCGTTTATTTATATATATATATATATATATATATATATTAATATATTATATAATATTATATATATATATATATATATATATATATATATATATATATTAATATATTATATAATATTATATATATATATATATATATATATAAAATAAATTATGGTCTCTGATGGTCATATATATAGTATATTTTATTCTCTTTTGAAGCAGAAACTATATTAATATAATTATTAGGCCTTAATCTTAAATTAATAGCCATATTATAATATCATAATTTAATATCATAATATAATATTAGGCTATATTAATATAAGACTATTAGAAGTATATAAGACACGGCGGAGGTCTATTCTATAATATGATAGTCTGAAACGTATTTGTGCGAGTCTTCGAGTTTGAAGACAAAAAGTTGCTTTTTTTATAGGTCGAGCGTGGCGCAGTGCATTGACCGGTTCTATAGTTAGATCACCGAAGTCAGGCTACGTCGAGCGTGGTTAGTACTTGGATGGGTGACCATTTCAAGTAAAAAATACGCTGCTCCCTCCCTGGGGTAAATTCATCTCGCTTTCCACCCAGTGCAGCGATGCACTTGTGTGTGGTTCCCCAGGCTTTGGACATCGCTTTGGTCCATTGAGAAAAAGTAGAGGTGTCCGTCCTGAGTGTCCTGACTGAGATTTTCCACGGTTCCCTCAGTCTCACCTCAGCGAATGCTGGGACGCGTAAGCATGCAGGCCGTGGCCACTATCCGTTCCCTACCTTATCCCTACCCAGTACCCCGCCGCGAGCTGTAAGCTCTTAGGGGTGTATCCTTGTAAAAAAAAAATAATAATAATAATTATTGTTAAAAAATTTTTTTTAATTTTTTCCTTTAATTTTCGGGAGTAGCTATTTGCACTGCGGAGCAGTGCAAATAAGCGCCAAATTGCTATTTGCACTGCCGCAGTGTAAATAGCGCCGGGTACGTAAAATTCTTATTTGCGCTGCTGGACACTGCTGGCAACGCAAATTAAGGAAATTTTGCTATATGCATTATTGCCAAAGATTCCGAAAATCCCGGTTCCCGGCAGTTGCTGCAGTGCAAATTAAGGTAATTTTGCTAATGTGGCCGGTAGGAATAAACGTTCGTTTATTATATTTTTTATATAAAAAATCACTTAAAATAATCAATGTAATAATTTTGACTCTATTTGTGTAACAATTAAAGCAAATTGATGTCTCCGAAGCCCTTTGTAAATGTTAGCATAACAAGATTTTTTTTTATGCAGTATTTTTTTAAAGTCATTCTAAAAATTATATAAACGAAATCAGTAAATCAAATTTGGGAGTTTAATATATATGTTCATCAAGTTATACATTATTGTTCCATATTAACTAACAATAAGCAAGTAATGACCCTGACCTTAAGTCTGTGACAGAAAATTTGTAGAAAGATAATAGAGTATTGACCTCAAAAATTTTTATTGCAGAAATGGATAGAGCGTGCAAAGTTATGCTACGCTGATTTTTTTCAGATTTTTTAAAGCCCGGGAACTATTTTTAAAAAATGATTGAAAGTTCTTTTTGTGACGTCACGAGACGCCGATCCTTAAGAAAAAGATAGGACTTGCCGCCGTGTGACTTCACAAAAAGAACTATCAATAATTTTTTAAAAATAGTTCCCGAGCTCTAAAAAATCTGAAAAAAATCAGGGTAGCATAACTTTGCACGCTCTATCCATTTCTGCAATAACAAATTTTGAGGTCAATACTCTATTTGTTTGTAAAATTATAATTTCGTTTGAAAAATGTAAATACAGAATACAGAACAGTACATTTTTTTTTTTTTACAAAAATACTAATTAAACCTTGGTTAATTCTTTAACTGTATTTAAAAGTTTGTAGTAATGATGGAGTTGTAGAGGTGGCTTATGGGACTGTCACAGAAAACATTGAGAGATTGTAAATTAATTTATCTTTGTTACCTCCCAAATTTTTATATCACCGAGTCTAATTAACGTGTCTGCCCTCTCTCTCATAACAATTCAAGAGGCGTAACGACAGCTTTCTCTATTTAGTTAATTGATCATGCAAATGTTGACACTGTAATTAAAATTTAAATGTTCAATATTTTAATCAGGGATTATTTTGTTCAATGGACAACTGCTTAGTCCAAATTTTATATAAATTTTAGAATGGAAGAAGTAATTATTTTTATTTTTTTAAAATCAACCTTGTTTGATAAGAAATTACTATACTAGCCATCTGTTTTTAAAATTACTTTGTGGCGGTTAAAAAATAATAATAATAATTTAAAAATAATTAAAAATGTGTACTCTACATGTAGTTGCTTAATTAAAAGAAGATAACAAGAAGATATTTTTATTTAATTAATTTGGGAAGTAATTTAAATTTTACAAATTTAATTTAAGAAAATAATGTTTGTACAGTTAAAGCCTTGAAAACTTTTTCTTTGCAGCTAATCACCATAACAATATGCCATAAATATGCCCCGTTTGAATACTTATAATAACAGAGGACATGGTGATTACATTAATAGAGAAATTTTTCAAGGCGCGCGACCATTGACAATTAAATTTATCTTATTTGTTTTATAAGATCTGACGTTATTTAATTTAAATTAATTAATAATAATTTTGTAGAGTTTTTAGAAGTTTTGTTTCTTAACTTTAAAATTGTGTGCCTTTTATTTCTCTGTACACAATATTTTTAAATTAAATAAACCTAATATTTTAAATCAATATTTGCTGAGATGTTTTATTCTGTAATAATTATTTGGTCCAAAATTTATCTTTATATTATTATAATACCATATTATGAAATGATGGATCAATAGTCTACATGGACATGGTTTATAAGGGGGGGGGGTAAAGGTGGACGTACTAGCTATATATAGCCTACTGATGACCGTGTAATTAATTATATTCCCCCTGTACTGAAAATTAGCTTACTTATTCCCTTCCCATCTATATAGCTATGTCACCGAGTCAGTTATTATCAGTTTAATTATTTAATCCTTCATATCCTTCCTGACTGCATGAAGTTTTCCACGGTTCCCTCAGTCTTAATTACTTCAGTGAATTACTTCAGTGGGACGCATTTATAACAGGTCTGCTATATAGGCTAGAGCAAGGTTGGCTTTATACAGGTTAAGTCTCCGATTTGACCAATGTTAACGGCTTAGCCAATCAGATTCAAGTATTCCAGGACCCATCGTGCCGTGCCATGGCTTAACCTGTATAAAGCCAACCTTGGGCTAGAGCTTGCTAGCACTCTATATATATATATATACCTATATAGTCCCCGGTTTTCTTTTGAGATCAGGCCGGGTACAGACTTGTAATTTGTACTGTTGATGATAATAATTTACATTTTCAAAATTAAGTCCATTAATTTGAACAAAACGTTTTTCAAATCCAATTTCTCTCTGAAATCTTGCATATATGAAAAAAAAAATATATATATATATATATATATATATATATATATATATATATATATATATATATATATATATATATATACATATATCGTCATTGTAGCGCGCTTTTGTCCAATCTCACTTCGTAACAGAGACCCTACAGAGACCTCCGTGACATATGGCCAGAAATTTGATCAGCTTTGCTGAGCTTCCCCACTGTAACTGAGAGTGGCGGCGCCACTGAATCGCAGCGGCACGGCTCGGCTCTCGCTAGGAGGAGGGGAAGTGACACGGATAAGACCCATGTATAAGGCTCGGCCAATCAGAGTGGGTAATTTTTGTCACGTGACAACAATCACGCATGGGGATGTAGCTTTGCCGGCGGCCCAAATATTTGTATTTTTGGCCCCCAAGCGGTAGTTTCAGGAAGTTATCATAAAACTGTGCGTAATATTTTATGAGCTTTGGTGAAAAAACTCATGTGACCCATGATACAACTATAATAGATAGGTCCATCAGCCCTACGAATTTGGACTGATCTGCGCATTTTGGCCAAAAACACCCAAGGTGACGTCACTTAGTGAGCTCAAAACAGCTGTTTTGCTGCACGAGGGGCCCCTACCGGAGCAGAGTTTTTGTTCAACATTAGCGAGAACGTTGCTTTTTATCTCATCTCAAATTTGATATTTATTTGCAATACTACAAGCCAAACCGGTTGCAGTAACGTATTAAAAAAAATTTTAAACACTGCAATTCGCAAGCAATCTGGGGTAGAAGTTCGTATCTTTGTTCATAAAGCATACAAAGTTGCTATTGGCTGTGCGCAGATTAGTCACCTAGCGTTTGCGCAGCTTCATTTGGATTCAAGCTTTTTTATCATGCACACTTTGCAGAGCCTTGCGCAGTAGACTACTAACATTTAAAACTCGTTTCTGCGCAGCTTTTCTAAGCCATGGCTATTAATTTACGGAAAACTCTATAATAGAGCAGAAAAAATTAAACGTATGCACCGTGCGCATGGGACGGCCCTGCATGTGACCATTGTTATAATCGGCACGGCGCGGTCTAGCGCGGTAAGAACCGGCAATGCAGCACCCGTCACGGCACAGAATAACGATCGACGCGCTACTGGTGGCTATTTCAGGAAGGTTTTTCACACGTTTTGTAAGTATTTCGTTATACATAAAGAAGATACATCGCCTTGCAATCACGCCCGGTGATTGGATAAACAGTGGAACAGTAAACGCGCGAAATTTGAAAATAAGCGCACGTGACACCACCATATTATAGTAAAAAGAGCCACCATGCCACCATGACCTTGCCGAACATTTATCAGCACCGCCACTCTCAGTTACAGTGAGGCAGTGTCCCAATACTATTTCTCGTCTACTTATAGGGTCCCTAAATGAGCTTTCCCTTCCCCTCCAAAAGATGGCCGCTTATATATAAGAAGGGCGCATATGATGCGCCCTAAATTTGCTGCCATTGTAGGGAAGGGTAGTAACGAGAATATATTGGGACGCTAGTGACGCTACCTGAAGCTCTGATCAAATGGGGAATTCTCCTACATTTATTTTAATTTTTTTTTGGATGCTCTATATGCCTTGAAATTAAATGTCCTAAAACAAAAAAGTTTCAATTTTCAAAATTGGAGGCATGGGAATTTTTTAAAAATCTTCCTCCTTTTGAATTTAGCGCCAAAATGTGACGTAGAAACTGCCGAAACTGCCTACTAGCAGGCAAAATTTTCCGGCAATAAATTTATATTTTTGATTATCACTCTTAAAGTAAACTGATATTAGAGAAAAAACTATTGATATATACTATAGGGTAGAAAAACCTGCTGATTTCGATCGTGCATGTTACTAAAATTTATAGCCAATGACTCCTTGACGCTCAAACTATGATATCAGGCAGTTGTTGTGTGTTAACTAGGGAGTTTCTACGTCACAATTTTCAGGTTTGCGCGCGGGTTGCATACTTTGCCCCTATTCTAATAATCCCTTCAGAGTCTCCAAATTTGAGTTAAAAAAGTTGAAACTTAAAGGCCTTATATGAACCTTTGCACAATATTAAGTACACGGTAAGCTTCGATAATTGCTTCAGTATGATTCGGCTGCATAAAATTTTTTGTTTCAGCAGCACAAATCTCAGAGATAATAAATATATAGCCGGTGAAAAGGAACCTATGACGTCACTCACGCTCATTCAGCGGCGACAAATATAGGGAAATCCCTGCAAAAGATATAGGTTCACCCTGCTGAAATTTCTTGAACAAGATCTTGTACAAGTCTTGAACAAGTTTTGACCAAGATCTTGAGCAATAATCTTGCCAAGATCTTGGCAAGATCTTGGCAAGATCTTGCGCAAGATCTTGGCAAGATCTTGGCAAGATCTTGTGCAAGATCTTGGCAAGATATTTTCTTGTGGAAGATCTTGACAAGATCTTGGTAAGATTATTGCTCAAGATCTTGGTCAAAACTCAAAACTTGTCCAAGACTTGCACAAGATCTTGGTCAAAACTTCTTCAAGACTTGCGCAAATTTTGCCCAAGATCTTGAGCCCAAATAATCTTACCAAGATCTTACCAAGATCTTGGCAAGATCTTGCGCAAGATCTTGGTAAGATCTTGGCAAGATCTTGTGCAAGATCTTGGCAAGATATTTTCTTGTGCAAGATCTTGGTAACATTATTGGGGTTCAAGATCTTTCACAAGACTTGCAACTGATTTGTACTTGAAAAAATTTGTGGAAGTAAATGCAAGATCTTGACAAGATTTTCAAGATTTGGTTGCAAGATGTGGTACCTAGTAGTCGTCACAGTCGTCACATACATTTATCCATCATCTGAAAAAAAATAAAGAGTTTAATTAGTTTTTTTCTGGTATGCATAGTACATAATAGTTTTCGTTATAAGTTCGGCAGTTGTCTTGCTGGTTTCCTTTCTGTGGATATTCATCATCCTGCTTCATCTCTCCGCTCAGCGCACAATGAATCCTCTCACTCTATCCATGCACGTACGCAACGGCTAGGCCTGCGGAACCTGGGGATCAAAGACATATTTAAAGGATATTCGATAAAATTAGACATGCAAGATCTTGCTCAAGACAATTGCAAAAGGTATTGTGCAAATCTTGCTCAAGACAATTGCAAAAGGTATTGTGCAAATCTTGCCCAAGATCTTGCTCAAGAATTTTGAGCAGGGATGCATTATATACAGTATATATTTAAATGCATGATTAACAATTTTTGTACTGTAAAACAAATTTAAACACTTCACTACTGTACAACGATGTTAATTTAATACATATACAACCACAATTTATTGCATTAACTTAAATGCATGCATATTATATAATATGCATACACAGTATGCATACATTGCAGTACTAGTATACATACCTTTATCAACTTTATACAAACCAAATACTGCTATGCCATTGATTTATGCGCACAACAGCCAACTTTTGTCGATCTGGTATGGTTGTCGAATCCTTGATCAGAATCCATCACATCCCGGCCATGTTTGCAAGCCGCTCAGCAAGCAGGAAGCAGGTCAAGCCATCGAAATGTCATTAAAAAAACAGACAATTTTGTGTGAGCTTAACAATATATTAAACAAAAACAACTATACATAAGTTAAAGCTTACCTGGAACTGTGTAATAACTACTAATTAGCACAAAAACACACAAAATCTTAATGTTTCTTCACCAGCTTCAATTTTCACCAACCATCCATCTTAAGTGTTATAAAAAAACGGTCATGCGCATTGCATTTGTTTCACATCGTCCACTTGCGCAGTCCACTTGCGCAATGAAAACGCGCGCAAGATTTCTTCTTGCTCAAGTCTATTACTTGCAATGCTCAAGATAAAAAATCTTGGGTAAGAAAAAACTTTTTGAACAAGATTGTCATTTTAAACATGATGGTAACTTGTCCAAGAAATAATATTGAGATAAATATGAAAACATGTTTAAGATTTTTTCTTGCTCAAGATTAAATCTTGCGTAAGAAACGATTTCTTGAACAAGATTGTCATTTTAATCAAGATGATAACTTCTCTAAGAAATAATACTTAGAAAAATATGAAAAATTGTGTAAGATTTTTTCTTGCTCAAGTCTATTACTTGCTCAAGATGTAAATCTTGAGTACGAAATGACTTCTTGAACAAGATTGTCATTTTAAACAAGACGGTAACTTGCCCAAGAAATAGTCTTGAGGTAAATATGAAAAAGTTTGTAAGATTTCTTTCTTGCTCAAGTCTATTACTTGCCCAAGATATGAAACTTGACTATGAAATGACTTCTTGAACAAGATTGTCGTTTTAAACAAGACGGTAACTTCTACAAGAAATAATCTTGAGAAAAATATGAAAACTTGTCCAAGATTTTTACTTGCTCAAGTCTATTACTTGCTCAAGATATAAATATTGCGTAAGAAATTACTTCTTGAACAAGATTGTCATTTTAAGCAAGATGATAACTTGTCCAAGAAATAATCTTGAGAAAAATATGAAAAATTGTGTAAGATTTTTTCTTGCTCAAGTCTATTACTTGCTCAAGATATAAATCTTGAGTACGAAATGACATCTTGAACAAGATTGTCATTTTAAACAAAACGGTAACTTCTCCAAGAAATAATCTTGAGAAAAATATGATAACTTGTTTAAGATTTTTTTCTTGAGCAAGTTAATTACTTGCCAAGATGTTGTTCTTGCGTAAAAAATGACTTCTTGAACAAGATTACCATCGTGCGCAAGACGGTAACTAGCTCAAGAAATAATCTTGAGATAAATTCGAAAACACGAGCAAGATTTTCTATCTTGCAAAGAATATTTTCTTGCGCAAGTGAGTTTCTTGTTAAGATTGTGATCTTGCGTAAGAAATGACGTCTTGAATAAGATTATTATCTTGCTCAAGATCTTGTTGAACCAAAAATATCTTATTTTGTAATTTTTTTCACATTTTTGGCTAAAATATTGTTTTTAGAAGGATAATATCCAATAATAATATTACAGACCAGCACTCAACCCTGTTGCGCCTCTTTCTTGGTCTTCTCGTGTTTACTTGGCAAGATCTTGTCAAGATCTTGCAAAGATATGCTCAAGATTTTTGAGCAGGGCACTCCCGCGCCGCAGCCACGCGCGGCCACAATTTGACTTCTGGAATTTTGAAACTTTACCAGGGCAGTCTTGATAGTATTTGTCAAATAGCCTGAAAGATTTTTTTTGATGACATTCATACAAACTGAGTTATTGCGGTAGAAATAAGAGGAACAAAAAATGTTGTATAGGAAAACAATGTTAAATTTTTGGCTTATCTTGCTACCGCAATAACTCAGTCTGTACACATGCCACCAAAAAAAATCTTTCAGGCTATTTGACAAATACTATCAAGACTGCCCTGGTAAAGTTTCAAAATTCCAGAAGTCAAATTGTGGCCGTGGTTGCGGCGGGAGTGAACCTATTTTTTGCAGGGATTTCCCTATATTAATTGTCGCCGCTGAATGAGCGTGAGTGACGTCACAGGTTCCTTTTCATCGGCTATTATCTCTGCATGATATTTGTGCTACTGAAACAAAAAAATTATGCAGCTGAATCACACTGAAGCAAAAAAGCTATATATAACCGCGGCGTGTACCTAATATTGTGAAAAGGTTAATTCATTAAAAGGCCTTTAAGTCAAACTTATTGTTAATTAATATGTACCCTATCATAATATAGTAGTTAAATTAAAATTTGAGTTGTAAGAGAATTCCCCATTCCTGGCCATATGTCACGGAGGTCGGAGGTCTCTGTATAAAGGTCTCATCTGCATTGAGCTCAATGGGTCTCTGACTTCGCTGACTTCGTAATACTTCGGATTTTGATTTTTGGCGCCATGTGGATTAAATTTAGTATTTCGGTATTTTTAGTCGATTGCGCCATCTGTTGAGTAAATTTAGTACTAAAGTTGATTTGCGCCGCTTCGATATTTATCAGAGACATTCACAGGGAGAATCAAGATGGCGCGCCAGAGTGAGCAACGCCGACGTGACTCTCCGCTCAAATTGTCTGTCCTCTCCTGGTAACTATCCCTATCCTATTCTATATATTAATCGTCTTGATTTCTATACTCCTATCCCCAGTCAATTTGATTCATAATCATTATCTCGCCTCACCGCATCCACATAATCCTACTTTGACCCTGCTCTTCGGTCGGCCCACAGGAGTCGACACGTTGAGAATCTTTCAAATTCCTGCCATTCCTTGCATGTTGTCGCCTGCATCATCAACCTACATTATTGCACCCCACACCACACCGTCAACCCAATGTCCTAAAATCCAACCAATTCCTTGTGTGGTTTTGGTTCACCCACGGTAACACGTGGTGGGCATATAGGTACCACTTCCATCATCACCTTGCATCCCACATTCCATAATCATCCTATCCATTGTTCGTCCATTATCCTTTACAAGACCCTGCAAAAAACAGTTCAACTATACAATTGATCCAAGTTACTCAGTACGTGGAATTATAGCCGTTTAGGCTCCTTCCAACAATTGTAAGAAGAAGAAGATATTTATCAGATGTTCAAATAACAACAAGTTCAATCAAATGATAGGAAGTCGTCAATTCTCTTAATTAAGATTGATACATGTAAGTTTTTTGTTGAGGATTAAGATCAAATACTAAATTTGTTTGAATCTGGTGTAATTAAGCTGTAATTTTACTCCTTATAAACTAGTACTCTCCGTAATATACTGAAAAGAAACGCGATGAATGCCTGTTATTTTTTACTGAAACAGGTGGGTTCTATGCAAGACAACTCTCTATCGTCTTCTTCTCGTTGTTTTCAGTGCTAATTTAGTTAAAATATGCTCTGTTAATATCAAATCCCGATTAGCTAAGACTGCATAATGTAAGACTTTTTTCTTATCGGGGAACTTAATTAGCTTTCTAAGTTTCTATAGGCTGGTTCATAAATATAATGCTTAATTCACATCTTACCAATCATTGTATCATCGTGGTATCATGCTGCGTTCACAGCGGTGTTTCAATTTGGTTCTGATCGTACAAAATTGGTAAGATCCAATACTTACAGAAGCGATCCGAACCGCCGCTGTGAAGCTGGCATCACTGCATGTTCCTTACCCTCTAGCAATTGCTTTCTCATATCATACTATATGTTCAATCATATTCAGTCACTCATAATATGCATATATCATCACTTAATTTGCCATAATCCTCAACGCTTTGCATTTCTTGATTAATAAGATAGCTATATATATCATGTATATTTACATGGGCAACGTATGCATTACAGCTGCAGCTAGAATGTTTTAACATGACTCGATCAGTTAATATGTACTAGTTTCAGTGGTGAAAGTAAGCCGGTGCGCACCAGTGCGCCGCACTGGTAAGACATTTGACGCCAGTGCGGCGCACTGGTAAGACACTGATCAAAATTTACTAAAAAAATCAATAATTTTTAATGAAAAAAACAATATTTGCAAGTGTGAACAGATCACATTATAAACCATTATAATCATGCTCAATACATGTTCTTGTACTTTGATTTTATTTTTCTCACGAAGTTTTAACTTGCACTTTCTTGTAAAGTCAAAATTTTGTACTAAAAAAAAGTAATTGAAATCCATGTTGAATGTATTTACTTTTATATATATTTTTCATTGGGTAAAAGATAAAAATAAATTAACAATTTGTGATACGAAATTGCTGCATTATAAATAAGTAAGTAAAACTACAGTAAAACATTATTTTAAACATTGAGCTTTACACAAGGCCTTGTGTAATAGAGCTCAATGATTTTAAAAGACTACGATAAAAAAGTTAATTTTAATATTTTTCTCACAAACGCATAGCTTTTTTTTTATTAGCGCGCGATCGTGAGAACAAATTTATTTATTATATAATTTTTTAAATTTTTTTAATCAAAGAATTTTTTATATATATTTTTTAAATATCTGTAGGTTTACTGTTTACTGGGTTTACTATTTTATCTTCAATTTTCCTATAAATTGGTAGTCGTTATCACTTTTTTAAAATTGTAACCTATACATCTTTTTGGAATTTTTGTATTAAATTAATTTTTGAGACATTTTAAACGATAATTTAACTATTTAAAAAAATATATAATTTATTAAATTAATTAAATTTATAGAATATTCTAAATTGTGAAACAGTTCATTAAAATATTTTTATTGTATTAACACTGCTGCTAGACATAGACAACTTGTTTGCGATTTTTTTTTCATATTAAAAGTTATGTTTTAATTTTCATTAGCCAACACAGATATATATTTTTGAATATTTTTTTTATCATGCAATTTAATATGCGACACTACATTTTTTTTTTTAAAGTTAAAAGTTTGAATACTTATTTAATTTTACTTACTTTGTGGGATTTTCAATATTTTTTCTGGAAAAACGGCCGGCTCCGTAAAAAAAAAATTATTTTTAAATTTAAAATTCATTAATGAATTTTTTTTTTTTTTTTTAATTTTTAATCAAACCCTATTGGGTACTTTTATTTACTAATTACATACTACTTCGAAACCCCGAACCTTCCGAAACCCTAACTTGAGCGTTTCGCGGGCTCTTCTGGAACGGGGGCGGCCACGGCCTTGCAAATCCATCCCGGCATTTGCCTGCGGCTGAGGGAAACGTGGAAACCTCAGCCAGGATGGACGCTACAGCTTTTGTCAATGAACCGGAAGTGCAATGGTCCAAAGCCAGGGGAACCACATGGTGGAAAAGCGCAACGTTTTACCCCTGGGTGGGAAACGTGGTTTTTGTTGAAAATGGTCACCCATCCAACTACTAACCACGCGTGGCGTTGCTTGACTTCGGTGATCTGACGAGACCCGGTCAAGCGCACTGCGCCACACCTCCACTTAATGAATTTATGATAGATTACGTACGTATTTTTTAATTGGTACCATAGTTCAAGTAAAGTTTAAGTAAAAAGTAAAAAGCTGTTTTCTGTGCCAAAATTTTGCATGTTAAACGCCTCCGAAACACCAACTTTGGGAAATTTTTGGTTTTCATTTCTTAATTAATAGAGGGGGTTTTAAAATATTTTTAGAAAATAAATTCTTTAAAAAAATGTAATCGCTCACTCTATTTAAAAAATTAATTATAAATCAATTTTAGTGCAACTTTCAATTAAAAAAATAAGCCACGCCCCTTTTTCCCAAAAAATCGCGCCTCCGGCGGGGGTTTGGGCCCTTCAGGCCTCTATCTGAAGCGCACTGGTAAGAATTTGAAACTACTTTCACCACTGACTAGTTTATAGGTATTGTCATGTAGTGCATTGAGCATAATGAACCTGCATGAAGCATCATGGCATCTACTGATGGGTGCTTTTTACCTGAATTCTTGCAAATTGTAAATATGCATATTTTTGTTTTTTGGAATAATATAGTGCCACTGCAGCTAGCAATTAAGCCATGCAGCCGGAAGTATACTGTAGTAACATTCGTAATGTATCTGCATGCATGATGGAGGACAATTATGTGATCTATCCTACTGGATTACCTTTCTCTTTTGAAGTATAATTAATAGCTATATACTCCATATAATATGTAAACTAAAACTTGTAAAGTGTGAGAATAACTCAGCAAGCAATATCTCTGCTGAAAACTTCTCCATAATTACTCAATACTGAATAATTTGAAGGAAGAAGTGCATGCTGTTTACTACTTCATTTAAATTTTACTTGAATGGTTTTGTTTGAAAACTTTTATTGAGCTGGAGAGAGTGTGCTTCAGATGACAATGGTCAGTAATATATGTGTATATCTTATCTATAGAAAAGATGATAGGTACAATTTGAGTAACATGCAATGTCTAATCTCTTTAAATCATCACTCAGATAAGCCTATTGTTATTATTTGATACAGTTGTGCCAAGTATTAGAATAATTTGTGCTGCAGCTCTTTATTAATATAATATTACTTAACACTACAGGTTCCACGACTTGGAAGACGCAACATGTCATTAATTAGAAACCAAGCTTTTGTGGATGGAAAATGGGTATCTGCTGCTTCAGGCAAAACATTTGAAGTTACAAACCCAGCTACAGGACAGATAATTGGTCAAGTGCCAGACCTCGATGAAAAGGATGCAGAAATTGCAGTACAAGCAGCTTACACGGCTTTTCAGACATGGGAGTTTACCACAGCAAAGGTAAAAGTTTGAGTGTTTTTTTAAAATTTGGCTATTTTTACTGTTTAAAAATCCATTAGTACATTGTATATTCACCATGATGAGAGATAAATTAAATTCTATAGCAAGGAAAATAGTTGAAACAATAAAATTCTGCTACAAATAACTTTTTTAAAAAAATAGTTGTAATGCTGTTTACTATTAAAATTTGTCTGAAAATACATATCACATACATAAAACCCGTTCTCAGTATAGAGAGTATTGTTCCACAGCTCACCTATAGCGTTTCAACTGTTACTTGTTGTTCAGGAGCGAGCAGTGCTTCTACGTAACTGGTACAACCTACTGGTGGAGCATAAGGATGAGATTGCCCGTATCATGACTGCTGAGTCGGGCAAGCCCTTGGCTGAAGCTGCGGGAGAAGTGGCTTATGGCAACGGTTTTGTTGAGTGGTATTCAGAAGAAGCACGCAGAATACATGTAATTAATAATGCAACATTATTGATTATATGACAAGCTCTAATGTTATTTTTTAAATATATTTTTTAGGGTGAAGTAATCTCTAGCCCCATCCCAAGCAAAGAAATGCTTTTGATTAAAAGACCGATTGGTGTTGCTGCTCTTATTACTCCGGTAAGAATAATGCCAATCAAAAGTTAATATCTTGTGTTGTATATCTTCTTTAAATCTTGCACAGCTATTTTAAGTGTCCACAGTAACCAAGAGCAGTAATTTGAAGTGGGCATTTTGTATTGCCCATTCGTTACATTTAATTTTTCTTGAAACAATAAAATTAAATTATATATTCTGCTTATAATGCACTTGGCAATAAGGTTAAGTGCATCTCTTTCTAGCCCAGTTGTAATACTTTTATTGTAATTTATTGTAATACTTTTGAATTCTCAGCAAGCTCATTAATTTACTGTTATGACAATTTTGAACAGATCAAGTTTTGAGTAATTCTATTCCAATGGCTTCTTCAGTGGAACTTCCCTGTTGCCATGATCACTCGCAAGGCTGGTGCAGCACTGGCAGCGGGGTGTACATGTGTCATCAAGCCAGCTGAGGACACACCTCTCTCGGCCCTAGCACTCGTAGAACTAGCACACCAGGCAGGCATTCCGAAAGGCGTGATCAACGTCATAACCAGCAGCAGGGAGCAGGCACAACCAGTCGGTAATCTGCTCTGCACCAGTCCACACATTGCTGGAGTCTCCTTCACTGGTAAAACAACATTGAAATTTCCTCTGTGCCACAAAATGTTAATGATGAATTTTTCTAGGCTCCACAAATATTGGCAAACTCTTATACAAACAATGTGCCGCTGGTGTGAAACGACTTTCCTTGGAGCTAGGTGGAAATGCACCTTTCATTGTTTTCAAATCTGCTGATATTGACAAGGCTGTGCAAGGCGCCATGGCTTCAAAGTTTAGAAACTGTGGACAGGTAATTTGGTTTTATTTTAAAACTGTTAAAAATATTTTTCTTCAGTACCTACTGTTTTTTTTTTATATGTATAATTATATTTTAATATATAATATACACTTTTTTACTGATTTTTATCTTTTGTTGGAAATAAATAAATTCATTTTGAGTTGAGTAAAAATGAAGCATCCATCCAAAAATTTAAAGGTCAAAAATTACAAATTAGAAAGTCACCAAGTGTTGTTAGAGTATATTATCAATATTCGCATCATTTTCCTCCACGCCTGATGCAAGCGTGTGAAGTTGTGGTGCAAAGTAAGAAATTTAATCCTTGCCTACGGCACAAAGTCCTTGCATACGTCACAAACCAATGCTAATCGGGGCTAGCTGTGACGTCAGCAAAGACCTTCTTTGCAGTGCAGTTTCACATGATTGAATCGTGCGTGGATAAAAATAATGTGAATGTTTATTATAAACTCGAGCAACACTTAGTGTCTGTCTAATTTGTAATTTGAGGCCTGTATACCTTTAAGATCCTTTATTTTGTTGTCATGATTAAACATGGTTGTAATATAATGTATTATATACAAAAATATTTTAATAGTTTATTTTTTTTTTAAGCTCTTTTGCGTATAGGAATATTTGATACGACTGCTCCAAATAATACTTTGAAAGTATGTATTTTAATTTTTTGTTTCTATGATTTTTCAGACATGTGTTAGTGCCAACCGTTTCTTTGTGCAAGAAGATGTGTTTGACTCATTTGTGAGCAAGTTAGCTGATGCTATGAAGACATTGGTATTGGGCGATGGATCTGTCGCCAATGTTACTCAAGGACCTCTCATCAACAACACTCAAGCAAAGAAGGTACTTGATAATTATTTCATTTTGTTTTTAAAGTGAAGCCTCTAGCTGTACGTGCTTAACCTCTTGTTTGGTCCATTGTAAGGTGGATGGTTTGGTGAGTGATGCTGTGAAGAAAGGTGCCAAGGTTCACATGGGAGGCAAGCCAGCCTTGAATGTCGGAGAACGCTTCTACGAGCCCACCCTTCTTACAAATGTCAATGACACCATGAATTTATATCACGAGGAGATTTTTGGACCAGTTGCTGTATGCATCAAGTATGTTTACTTTTGTACTTTTGTTAGTTCTTTTAAGAGAATAACAGAAAGTGTTTAGAGTTGCGGGAGTAACATTAATTGTAATTTTAAACCTTTCGTGTTACCCACTGGGTAAGAAATGAATTTTTTAGAGAATTAAAAGTGTTCACTAAGGCCTCTCTCTCTCTCAGCTGCAGCTCTAGCAAATCAGGCAAGCATTAAGTTTTTTTTTGTCCCGAGTTGTACAGGCTAAAGTACAGGTATAAAAATTGGAATATATAGCTGCTATAATTATTTTTTTTTTTATTTGGAAACATTTTTAATTAAATAGTACATTTTCTTACCATAATCAAGGCAAATTGAAAAGTGAGAATTTCTAGATAAATCCCGTTGCAGTTTTTCTTTAAGAAAAAATATGAATTACAGAGATGGTAAATTTTAGAAAATGTTAACTGATCAATTTATGAAGACAATCCCACCATCCACAGTTTTGGTTCAGGTGGGTAAAGGCCTTACTATGTGTCTAATCAGAGTTTGTGTCAGGTTCCAGACAGAAGAGGAGGTGCTAGCAGTAGCCAACAGCACACGCTCAGGCCTGGCTGGCTACTTCTACAGCAATGATCTAGCACAAGTGTGGCGTGTGGCCAAGCGTCTAGAGACCGGCATGGTGGGCATCAACGAAGGAATCATCTCTACCCCAGAGGCTGCCTTCGGAGGAATCAAGGAGTCCGGCATTGGACGAGAAGGCTCACATTACGGTATTGAAGAATACACCTATGTCAAATACCTTTGCTTTGGCAACCTCTAACTTCATTTTTTTTATTGGTTAATACTCTTCTATGAACTGTACTGTATATATATCACTTTAATGAGTGATAACAAAAATTTTAATTGAAAATATAATTCTTTAAAAGAATAATAATAATAATAATAATAATAATAATAAACAATAATGTTCTTAATTCGTAACATTATTAAATTAATTTTTATTTTTTGTTCTAAATTTTTATGATAAATTTTAAATTAAATTAGTCCTGTTACAAATATTCAGGTTATAAGTTTGTGTTAATATATATATAATGTTAAATTTATTTATCATTAAAAACATTTGCCAAATGTAATTCCAAAAGCTGTTCCAAATGGTAAAGGCTGCTTTGTAAGTTAGGGTATATATAGTAAGTGAGTAATTTAGTATAAACTAGGTTAGCTTTTTAAAGTACAATAATATTCGCAGCTTTATCAAACATATATGTTATTAAAATTTAAACCATATATACACACACATTGTTGCACTAAACCATGACGTAAGAAGTACCACAGTAATTTTGACTTCTCCATAAAAATGAGAAATTTCTATTCTTACTAGACTATTTTATGTAATACGTCAAAGTGAAGTTAATGTTGCTTCCTTGAGTTGAAATTTCTCGTCAAGTCTGTTATTGCAAAATGTTCAACCTCAACTATAGCATCTAATGTAATGTGTAAATAATATATTCCAACTATAGGAAGGAACTAGTAAGTTGAGCTTAAAATGACATGGGTAGGTGGGTTTATTTATTTGCAATGTTGAATGTGCATATTATATACAGTATAAGTGTGTTTATATATAGTATTATTATATTATATGTATATATGTATACCAAATGCTGATATTAATATGATACATAATCAAAATAAAAATTTGGAATCAATCTGGGGGTTTATGCTGATGAGCTGATGACACAAAATATAGTCGCTTAAAAAGTAAAAATAAATATGTAATAATTACAATAATAATTAATTGTGCCAAACATATTATATATATTCATTTTATCTCAAAATTGCTGTACAAACATATATTAAGTTGTTAGTAAAATCATTGTTTAATTATGTCATTGCCATGCTTTAATTTTAATAAAGATATTTTGTTTTGTGTAATCTTTATAACGTAGCCACATATATAATTACATAATTACTATAATTAAGACAATGTTTATTATCTTATTGTCTATAGGCGCGGATCCAGAAAAAAATTGGGGAGTGGGGTGGGGAGGCTCTTCATATAAGGCCAATGTTAAAAAAAAAATGACTATTTTGTCCATGTTAAATCCGAAATCCCCCCCCCCCGGATTCACGTCTGATTTTCTATATAATTTTATATAATGAAATGCTACAAATTTTGTATGCAAATGTAGGTGTGATAATTAAACTGTGTCTTCCAATTGTCTTCCATATCGTGTGTGTTGTAGTAGCTATAATATATTGTAAAAGCATAATATAATTAATAAAATGCGTTGAGCAAAATTAACAGAAGGCTAATTTAAGTCCAGGTAAAAGAAGAAATCCTTGATTACAATGCATGTTTGCTACAATTTGTTAAGCATATTGAAAAGTCATTAATTCTTTTAAGGTTATAATAATTGGTTAGTTCTTACTTAAGGGCCAGGTAATGCCACCAATGTTAAAAAAAATCCCTCACACAAAAATTATGAAAAATATTTAAAATGTTCTCCTCTACACCCCCTATCAGTAGCTAAAATATCAGGTATACAAATTCGATCTAGTTTTTGAGTTATGAATTTTTAAAGTTGACTAATTCAACATGGGATTTCCATTTCTCCATGTTAAAGGTATACAGGCCTCAAATTACAAATTAGACAGACATTAAGTGTTGCTCAAGTTTATAATCAACATTCGTATTATTTTTACCTGCGCGCGGTGCGTCTGTGCGAAGTCGCGCTGTAAAGAAAGTCCTTGCTGACGTCACAACTCACAGCTAGCACCGATTAGCATTGAGTTGTGACGTCATCAAGGACTTCGTGACGTCATCAAGGACTAAATTTCTTACTTTGAACTGCGACTTCGCACGGATGCATCACGCGTGGAAAAAAATGATGCGAATGTTGATTATATACTCTAAACTCACTTGGTGCCTGTCTAATTTGTATTTTGAGGCCAGTATGCCTTTAAAGTAGTCAACTTTAAAAATTCATAACTCAAAAACTAGATCGAATTTAATTGTATGCCTGATATTTTAGCTATACTGATAGGGGGTGTAGAGGAGAACATTTTAAATTTTTTTCAGAATTTTTGTGTGAGGGATTTTTTTTAACATTGATGGCGTTACCTTACCCTTAATTACATTTAATCTATTAAGTACCCACCATGCCTATATATACACATTTTAAGGTCATGCAGTTTCTTATTTTGTATAAATTGACAGATACAATACCTTTTATATCCCATATATACCCGATCCGAGGATTAATTGGCCTTGCAGTATATATATATATATATATATATATATATATATATATATATATATATATTCATTGCTAATTAAGGTCTCCTATATATTATTATACATGTCATATACCTATTAGGTATAATGGTATAATAACATCAATCTACAGTATTTATTTAATTGTCTAATTTGCCAAATTCAAACTTTTTACCAAGCTGATCGACTTAATTGGACAAATTAGTCGCTACCATGAGGATATAATATATAGAAATTATATACCATGATTACATGCTAAAGAAAAATTACTACTAAAAAAAAAAAAAGAGGATCCACAATTAAAAATTGTATATCACACATTATAAATTGCTTTGAAAGTATATAATACTGTATTTGTAAATTGTAGTGCTGTATATAAATTAAACCTATAAACTATACATATCCTGGAAATATATATTTTATTCTTTCTACATGTAATATGACATATAGCAAACAATTAATTAAGTCACTAAAACACTAATCGTCAATTGCCTCAGAATGCAAATCACGTAATTACAAATAAATAAATGAATGATGCAAAACTCTATACCGTATCTCATTATATAGAACATAATGGGTCAAAGTTCCATAAAAAAAATTTGTAGTTCCGTGATTTGATTTGCTGAGGTGACGAAATTTTTTCCTTTTATATATATAATTATATATTTCTACTATATATATGAGTTGCCGCGGATCAAAAGGAGTTATATATATCCAAGCCCATGCAACTGGGATTGAATTTTTGAGTGGTGTCAAGCTGGCACAGAGGCCAAGTAAGGCATCCCTTTCATAATGTACAGCAATTTTGGGCACAATTTTGTCCTTCCTCTTCGTGTTTTAAAGTCTGTAAATTTGCCAAGCGGTAAGAGCAAAAAAAAAAAAAAAAAAATCGCCGTGTGCTAGGAGTTCCTTTGAAAGCCAATATATTAACCTAAATTGAATCCGTTTGCAAAATTTCACAAAAAGAAAGGTCACATCCTCCGGGAACATGAAATAAATTCAACTGTACCTTGTATCAGATATTTACTTTAGTATAAATGATCAGTTGATTATTTTATTATTACTTGCTCCATAAAATTTGCACCACAGATTGGTCACACCCATCTACCTCTGATTGCTTGACTTCGGGTGTTCCCATGATCCGTGATAATCAGCTGTTTATTTTAATTTTTTATTGTAATTTATTGAAAAGGTGATGAATCTCGAGATTCGCTAGCCCCTTAGTGTATAGGCAACTTGTTCTGCACAGCGTTGGATATATAATATATACATATATATATATATATATATATATATATATATATATATATATATATATATATATATATATATATATATATATATATATATATATATATATACCAGATGAGTGCAAAAATGAGCTTTTTATGATTTAAGGGTAAGGTAACGCCACCAATGTTAAAAAAAAATCCCTCACACAAAAATTCTGAAAAAAATTTAAAATGTTCTCCTCTACACCCCCTATCAGTAGGTAAAATATCAGGTATACAAATACGATCTAGTTTTTGAGTTATGAATTTTTAAAGTTGGCTATTTTAACATGGAGAAATGGAATTCCCATGTTAAATTAGTCAACTTTAAAAATTCATAACTCAAAAACTAGATCGTATTTGTAAACCTGATATTTTAACTACTGATAGGGGATGTAGAGGAGAACATTTTAAATTTTTTTCAGAATTTTTGTGTGAGGGACTTTTTTTAACATTGGTGGCGTTACCTTACCCTTAACAATTTACAGCTCATTGTTGCACTCTTTTGATATATACATCAGACAGCTCATTACTGCGCACGAGATCATACATGGTAGGCAGATATTATTCCAAACAAGGGACGATATATGTAATTATAGTGTGGTGGGACCCTAAAATAGCATTGTTTCCTATACTTGAGCTGAGATCCAAATGACACCAAGGCTGGGTTTCTTGTCTCCGAAGTAGCAGGTCCAGCAAGCATCAAGATATGTCCAATCGGCTGCGTACATTACTGCATGAGATGATATTCTAAAAAAATTATTACCTATGATGGTATCAGATCTAGCTTGTACTAATGATAAATATAAATAGCTTATTAACTAATTCAATGAGGTGTAATTGTTTATAAATACAATATATTTTTGTACTGCTATCTTATTTTGTTACTATTAGTCAGGACCAATAAAAAGAGAATATTAGGGCGTAATTTAATTTTCAATGAACAATATTAAAAGTTGTCACTACTTTAAAAACTTATTATTTTGCCAGTTCTCTAAAGCCGGTATATTTTACTCAAAGCAAATTTTCTATTTTTTTCATGTATACGATTTTTCTTCACAAAAAAAGTTCATCTCCGCACTAACAAGTGCAGTTGAAGATTTCTTGCAAGGAAAAATCATATCCAATAATTAGAAAAATTGTATAATAGCGTAATTCTGGCTTAAAGCCTGATGATACAATTTTGCATTAAATATTTTTCTTTACAAGAAAAGTTCAACATTTTATGTCCATAGTTACAGCTTTCTTTTAAAGAAAAATTGTATCGTGTAATATCGGCTTAAGGTGTGCATTTAAAATTTGAATTTTTGAGTAATTGCATTGAATGAAGCACACCTCTTTTCATTTCTTGTTTTATTAGTATAATTTGAAATACCAGCAAAAATAAACCAAGATGAATGAAGCCCTAATGCTGATACTTAATCAATTAATCATATAATATAAATATATAATGTAATTTATGTTAAAATTTGTCAGACAATTAAGAATTACATTTTTTGAAATTTCATTTTGTATATATTATTATGTATCTATAGAAATCAAGTTATTACGCAAGAATTATTTCACCAAATAAATCAATATTTCATTTGGTTCCTTAAAATATCCACTGCCGAGTGACAGCAGTTTTGCTTATTTATAACTCATTCAAGTTTCTCGTCAAAGATATACACTAGCTTGCTGCCTTAATGCAACAGTAATGAATAATGATAATCAGAGTAAAAAAGTTGTGCCCTCGGTTTTCTCTTTAGACAATAAATGCTGTTGAGAGGTTTTTGTAGCTTATTAAGAATGTCAGAAAGTGCACAAAAATTGTGTAAACAATTACAAATGTTCACTTGTCAAATCTTAAGCCGGTATTAAGCCGGTATTACACGATACAATTTTTCTAATTATTGTATACAATTTTTCCTTGCAAGAAAATTTAATCTCCATTTCTTTGTATGGAGAGGAAATTTTCTTGCAAGGAAAAATTGTATGTAAAATTGTATCGTGTAATACCGGCTTAACACAATATAATTTTTCTAACTATTGAATACAATTTTTCCTTACAAGAAAATTTCATCTCTCCATACAAACAAATGGAGTTCAAATTTTCTTGTCAGGAAAAATTGTATTCAATAGTTAGAAAAATTGTATCGTGTAAAGCCTATATTACACGATACAATTTTTCTTACTATTGCATACAATTTTTCCTTTCAAGAAAACTTTAACTCCATTTGTTTGTATGGAGATGAAATTTTCTTGCAAGGAAAAATTGTATGCAAAATTGTATGGTGTAATATAGGCTTAATACCGGCCTTAGATAGAATTTAATTTATAGTTTAATAACAATATATATTTTGCTAACAATTTTTATGGACATTTTAGCTCATCAGACATTTCCAAGAAGCTGTTACTATTCAGGGGTACATCTTTTTTACACTAAGAATTGTAATTTAGAGACATTTAAAAATAGCCGATATAAAGATTTCACATAACATATACAATTCAACAAAGAAAATAAAGTGGCTTATTGCATATTTATATAATAAAATATTATCAATATTACACCTACTATGAACTAACACATTATATATTGATTATTATTATTACTATTATTATTCCATCATATATTAATTTAGATTGAACTTAAATGAAATTCCTGCAAGGGTTTTGCCTGAAGTGCATAGATAGACAAGAGTTTTGAAAGTTGATTTGGCATTTCCAATCAACAATGTATGTTTGTTTTTTTCTTTCTGTTATTTATTTTCATTTTGCTCTTGTGAATCTACCCACTTAGATAAACATGAAATTAAAAGAGTATTTTTTGCACCAGCCTTATTTTTACTCAAAATTGCTACACATATTATAATACTTTTTTGTTGATCTATAAGACTACTTTACACAATGGTTTCTTGACCTAGGTCTACTCCATCAACAAAAATGGTATGAGATGCCAAAAAAAAAAATTGATTGGTTGCATGGAGACTGACAAGGGCAGGAATAATCAAATTCAGATTTCTATTTTTTGATAAGAAAATGTAGTTACAATAATACAAGAAAGAAATTGATCACTGAGTTTGCGATTTGTCACGTTTGCTATTGGTTTGGACATTATACACAATTGGGCAGTAACAGCCTTTCCCCACAATATATATATTTTTAATTAAATCATCGGATGCAACACGACATGCAAATCTCTTGCAGTAGATAGTCTCTTCATAAAAGGTTGGGATATGGTGCTGGTAAGGAGAGTGGTATTGATTTTTGAAAGGATAAAGAAGGAATTAAGAAATTATGAGTTATATATTCAATGCTTTATGTAAAAGCGAGAAGCCAGAATCTTTGCAGATTCTTTTACTTTAATCATGGTCAAGGTGTCCACAGGCCAAGATCAACAGAAAAATTTGTTGCATTTTGCAAAGTAACCCCCTGATAAAATAAAAATTACAATACCATTTTTTTTTTTTTTTTTTTTTTTACAATACCATTTTTATAATACCATTTTTTTTTCTTTTTTACTGAGCCGCTCATATTTTTTTTCTCTCTCTCTGTCTTTTTCTTTTCTTTTTTTTTTTTTTTTGCTCAGATTGGACTTTGACCATAATCAAAAATACAGTCAACTACACCTAATTAACCTGAATCATACCAGCCTTGTCGACTCTTAAACTGTGTTCCACATAAAATGCGTAAAAAAGGGGCCGTTACTGTACTTTGTCTACACTCGTAATCTGTTAACAAACTTGCATAGAAGAGAAAAAATGTACTAATATAATTTTATATATATTTTTTTTTAATTTTTTTTTGTTTTTTTTTTTTTTTTTCGTTTTTTTGTTTTTGGTTGTCAGAGAATGATATGGCAAGACACGAGTTTGTAAACTGCTGCAATGGTGCTCAAAATCGGATTCCTTTTTTCTAAATGAAAGAAATTCCTCCTATACAGCCCACGACAACCTTATGGCAGGAAGTTTACATTTGCTGTGGGTAGGCTGCTATCTACAAAGAAACATAATATTTACAAATTTTTAAAGACTCGCACTCCAAACATAGAGGAATAATAATATTTCTTTCTTATCATTTTTGTGTTTTTTTGAAAACATTGTCACAATTTACATATATTATTATTTACATTTTTTTTATCTCATGATCCAATTAAAAATAGATCATGGTAAATGCATGAGAAACAAGACTGAAGGCCAGGAATGTGCCCTAATATTCTGAAGTGAAACTTTAATCTTAAATATAAATTAACGAATAATTACATAATTTATTAATTACAAAATGTATTTACTAAGTTACATTGATTAATGAATTTGCATTCCTGTCCTTCCCCTTGAAAATTAGGATTTTGGCAAAAGCTGATATATAGTGGGAAATACGCTCCATTGCACTTAAATATTATTAATAGTACTGCTCATATTTGAAGAGACTCTTTCAATAAGAAGGTACATTTGTATGCATTATTTAAATAAAATAATATCCTGGCAAGTCAAGGAGCTAGCTCACAGCCAATAGAGGTGTTTATTATGCAGTTAAATATAATAAGTTAAAATAATGTTAAATATTATACAACATCCATTGCAAATAAGAACTATAATGGCTTAATACTTTTTATTAATATATAATAATATTATTCAAAATTCCAATCTCTTAAACATATTAGTATTTTACAATAAAAAACGGCAGAAAATGAACAGTACTATAATGCAAGTTGAGGCATGATCCCAGCAAACAACAGCGTGCCAATAAACAAGGTGGGGTGGGGAGGGGGAGAGGGGAGGCACCTCCGAGGGATTTAATCTAGTTAGTTGCTCCTGAGGATTAAGGGAGTCACTACAATTTTTTTTCTTGGTTCTTTTATTTAGAGAAAGCTAGATTTGTCTCCTAAATAGTGCTTCCAACTGTGAATAATGAAATAGGGGAAAGACAGAAATAGGGCAGAAGGATTTTACATTAAAACGTACACTCACAAAAGTTCCACGACAGTTTGTCAGCAACATGAATATATAAATAAGAAAAAAGTTTGAAAGGTGATGGTAATGAATGATTTTTTTTCCAACAGATAGAAATATCAATTCAAGATAATTTTTCTTTATCTTGCTTGTTTTATATATATATATAAATTAGATATAAAATTGGATGAAAATATCATTTGAACCCCAATGTGAGAGATTGCCGGGATTCAAATGGGGGCATGTATGTATCAAGTTGATTCTGGTTTATGGGTTGGAGCAAGAAAATGCATGCTGCAGTAGGCTGCATAGCCAACCCCTCCCTCTCAAGAATGCACAAAACATACTACTTATCTGGAGTGGTCAGCTCGAAGCTCGTTCTGCTTATGCTGTTTGTTGCAAGTGGCTATGCACTCACTCACTACCTACTTGTTTTGTGTGTCACCTACAACTTTTTGATTCCTTTACATGGGCAAGTAAGCTCCTCGTAGTAAGTAGTTCATTTTTATATATATTTATATATATACTTTTATATATTTTTTTATATTATTATTATTATTTTTTTTTAATTTAATTTTTATATTTTTTTTTATATTTTTTTTCTTTGCATTTTTTGTTACTTTTTGCATTTTAAAATTTGTCCCCCACATTGAAGTACTTTAAAACAGTACTATGTGTATGGTCGTCTATCTAAATAACACTTATTTTCTAAAGACTGAATGAGATTAAATTGCACTGATATTCAGTCACTTGAAACCACTTTGTAAGGCATTCATCTGTCACTCACACATATAATAATATATATTTTTTTTTTGTAAATTAATCAAATTGCTAGCCTGATAGAATAAATAGGAACATTTTTGTTTTCAAAGTCAAGAGGACGAGATCAATTGGATTAAAAATTTTCTGGTATAAAAAACATTATTATTTCTTCATCCATGGTTAAATTTATTAAATTAGTTTGTGAGGTATCTGAAGTGAATAATTTGACTAGCCAATTAGTATTCTCAAAAACAACAGATGACCTCACGCTAGCTTAAATCTGCTAGTTCAATTGCTCGGGCTATCAGGCTGCAATATGATTTACAACGATGATGGTATTTAACTCTGGTTCTCGCTTATGAGGTTTAGGGAGGATGTACATGGAGGTAACTAGGGTCGAGGAGGAAGGTGCGGCGGGTGTTATTGCATGAAAAAATCCGGATGGTCGGAGTCTTTTTCAAACCTCTTGGCTTCTTCCTGCATGCTTTCCTTAATTTTCAGAATGGCTGCTGATTCAGTTTGGTCCTGGAAGGAAGAAAGTGTTCACTGCAAAGTCTAAATTTCCTACTTTAAAAAAAAAAATAAATAAATAATAAAAAAATAACCAACTATGATACTATATTTTTTTCCTTCATTAAAAGAAAATATTAATATTCTGTTCCCAAATAAATCCCTCAATGACTTTGGGTGCTTTTATTTATCACCAAAAGATAAAGAAATAAATAAAATAAAACAAAAATTACTACGAACCAAAAGAATTTATAATACTTTTGTTTAAGAAAATTTATTCATGCAACACACCCTTCCATCATGTGAGTGTGACGGACATGTTAATTTTGTGACAAAGGCAGCAGGGAGGGTGATAAGAGTTGTTCATATTCTGGAGCTTTCATATGGCTCCAGACATTATAATAATTATAATAATAGTAATAATAATAATAATCATAAAAAACTTTTAACAAAAAAAATACATGTCGAGTGCATAACATGATAATAATAGATATAGTCATCTTGTGAGGCATACAAAGAGCTTTAATGGGTTCCACCAGTTTTTTTTTCTTCTTTTTTTTTTTTTTACATTTTCACAACTACACTTTTCCAAATGGTGCACTCATGCAAGCAAAAACATATTGGATTCGCCCATATGGCAAAAATGTTTAAAAAAAGCACTGAAAACAAAAAAAATAAAATCAAGTTTTACAAGTTAAGAGCACAAAAGAAAGGCATCCTCCCTACTCCCCTTTTTACAAAACAATAAGAGTCACAACCACCTGATTGGTGTGCCTCTATTTTTCATGAAGGGAATAAATACTAAGAAAAAATAAAATAATATTTATAATATTAATAATAATATTTTCTGAGGCCCCCAATCTGCATAGCACACACAACCTTTCTAACAGTGCACTTAGCAGCGACATCAAGACTTTTTTTATACAGAATAAGATGCATGTGGAATGCCAGACAAGCCAAGCCTACAGCATGACCTATCAGTGCTAAGAAAGCCCAAGATTTTGTATTTTCATATTTAAAAAAAAAAAAAAAAAAAAGAAAAGAAAAAAAATCAAACATAATCATTTACCTTCCTTAAAAAAAACTGTCTTAAACAACTATTAATGTCATAGTTGACGCTCAAATTATTGAGTCCTATAAAAAATTAAGAGTCCTATAAAAACAAGTTTAAGAACAAATGTAGATTTATAATGCAGAGATTACTAATACTACTGTGCACCAACAACAATTAAAAAGACGTATTTTACAATGGTGCTTACATTTAAGTACCCAGCCCACCTCCAGTATTGTGCTACACTTCCAAAACTGAGAGTACTTGAAATATTTTTCTTTGTAAAATATACATAGGCCTATTGTGTATGGACAAGTTTATTTTATTTGTTTTTCTCAAAGTCCCATGAGTTATGATCAAACTGTGAGTATTATTATTATTGTTTTTATTTTTTTTTTTTTTTTTGTTTTTGTTTTTTTTAAGTACAAAGTAATAAAGAATCCATGGATGGCTCTATTTATTTCCCCCCTCCCTCCAACACTGGCAGGACTATGATTCAGAAAAATAGCTCCCGCTGGAGTTTATACTCACATTTTCCCCCGGTCCCCCAAAGCCCCCCAAGTTGTAGTCTCCCATCCCACTCCCACTGTCTTCTCGAGGAGTTCCGGGGCCCCCATTGGCTGGAGAGTTCTTCATGCCCTCCATGCCATCTCCATTCAATACAGGGCCCATTGTGCTGGGTCCCATGGGACCCATTGGCCCTCCTTCAGGGCCCCCACCCATTGGGAAGTCCTAAAACAATCAACAAAATGAAAGTTAGATAAATTATAATAAATGTTATTACACAAAATACTGTATATCGAAAACAGTTACATGTTAGATTATTATTTATTAAGAGTTGAAATAGGAATATTTTACTGTCCACAAAGAAGGCAATTCAGAAGTTCTAAGTTCTAATAGTAATTATAGGTCTGGTGGGGAAAACAATGTCTTATAGAGGCGGGATTCAAGAAAAAATTCGGAGGAGGGGGGGGGGGGGGCTGGATCCGCGTCTGGTCTTGCATATTATTAGAAGAATAAGGGCATTAAATAATTTGTTGGGACATAAGGTAATTAAGCAATGCATGGAACAACATTCAACGGTAAGTATCCATCAGAAAAATTATATAGTCGCCATGTTTGTTTGCTGATTTTGACTCCTGCTACAACCACCGCGCATCGGCGCGCAACCTTCTGCACACGTTTTTTCGGCTCGAAGTCAAAACACAACTACCACGAAATTCTTCAGATGCTCTTTAATTAAACTGACCCAAGGCAAATAATAAATTTTTTATAGCAGCAAACGTAAAAGGTTAGTGCCAATGCTTAATTTTAAATTTGCAAACATGACTTATTTAGAGGGTTAACAATAAGCGATCGAAAAATTGCTCCGTATAGGATCTTACATGCGCCTAATCTTTTTTTTTGTAAGTAAATGGGAGGACAAAGGATTGGTGATGTCATCATGGATGCTGACCATTGTTCATAATTATAGTTTCAGTATTCTGTACTTCCAACTCTCAAAGTTTCAGAAAATAGATTTCCATATAATTCATTTAGAGTTAAATACAGAATATATGAGACTACCAGCTTCAAAACCGGCACTTTGACTTTCTGATAAAGCCTACCTTTTAGGTGTTGAGATAAAGAAATATAGCTCTTATTGAAAAGTCAAAGAGCCGATTTTGAATCTGACAGTCTCATATACATGTTGAGTTTTTTTTAAACTTCAATCATTAGCAACAAGAAAATATTAGCTTGGAGATTTAAACTTTTAAAATCACATGAAGATTAAGGTTTTAATACAGCATGCAAGTATGGGGTGGCTGTTCACTTTGTGCTTAGGTTCTGCCTTTTGCAGTCCACCCATTGAGCTTACAGGTATTTTATTGTAATATGCTGTATATATGTTGTCATTTAGCTCAATAAACATTTATTATTATTATTATTATTATTATTATTATTATTATTATTATTATTATTAAGTATTTTTATAAAAAAAATTATATTTTATGTCTCAAGATATTATGTATTTAGTAATTTGTTGTAAGAAATACAACTATTATATTTCTATTTAAATAAATGTTTAGAAGACCAAGACATGGTAGATGGTTCCCTCTATACTACCTGGGAGCCTTTTTGGAGATGTAAAACCATAAGACAAAGTTACATGAAACACCCAGGCTTTGGACATCGCTTTGGTCCATTGAGAAAAAGTAGAGGTGTCCGTCCTGACTGAGGTTTTCCACGGTTTCCTCAGTCTCACCTCAGCGAATGCTGGGACGCGTAAGCATGCAGGCCGTGGCCACTATCCGTTCCCTACCTTATCCCTACCCAGTACCCCACCGCGAGCTGTAAGCTCTTAGGGGTGAATCCTTGTAAAAAAAAAAAAAAAAAAAAAAAAAAATTATTGCATACATCATTAAATGTTAATTGACTTGTCAAGAATTGATATCTCTGTATGGAAAAACTAGATTATATTGAGACTTCATACCAAAACTATTATTTGCTTTTATCCCCACAGGATTTCCTTCTCCCTTAAAGAAAAGTCTACATTTTAAGGTTAAGGTTAAGAAATGGAGTATCGTCCTCAATTTTTTTTATTGCAGAAATGGATAGAGCGTGCAAAGTTATGCTACCCTGATTTATTTCAGATTTTTTTGAGACCTGGAACTATTTTTAAAAAATTATTGAAAGTCCTTTTTGTGACGTCACGCGGCGGCAAGTCCTATCTTTTTCTTAAGGAGCGGCGTCTCGTGACGTCACGAAAAGGACTTTCAATAATTTTTTAAAAATAGTTCCCGGGCTCTAAAAAATCTGAAAAAAATCAGGGTAGCATAACTTTGCACCCTCTATCCATTTCTGCAATAAAAAAAAATTGAGGACAATACTCTATTGTACTGATTTCTTTTTTTTTTTTTTTTTTTATTGTGATTTAAAAGTTATTTATATCATTATTATATCATATTACTGTAGTATAACATCAAAAGTACATGAAGCAGGTAAACATGCTTGCAAACTGGGTTGCAAGTGTGAACAGGTGTGCAGATTACTTACTCCAGGCATGTTGCCACCAGGTACAGGCTTCATCATGGTGTACATGTTTTCACCTCCAGAATTCGAAGAGTCTGAAATAAAGGTGAAACTATATTTAATTTACATCTTTATCTTTAATTATGATTTATTGTCAAAATCTTGTTTAATAAAAACCTATAAAAACAATTTAATCACAATATATTTTAATTTTAATTCACACTTCATTATTATAATAGAAATAATTTATTTATTTATATTACTTAAAATTTTAAAAAATGTATAGATAAAATCTAAAAAAATTCATGTAAATTTTACCTTCAGTTTAAAAAAAAAATGCCTCATAAAATTCTTTGTTATTAAAAAGTTTAAAGAATATAGAAATTTAACAAGAGGTATAATCTAAGAAAAAACACATAGCAACAGTAGGCAGATGGAGAAAACATCCTTACATGAAGTGCCCTAACCATTGGAACACACACACATAATAAGCCACAGTGAAAATTATATATATATATATGTATGTAATACGTTAAAAAAAAATAATAAAAAAAAATAAACAGAATAAATTTTTTTTAAAAAAAGGAATAAAAAGAGCAGAGCAAACAATAGCTTGCAGCTGAGAGTCGCAACTGTAATCAATGTCAAAAAGGATGTAACTGTGGCAGCATTTGGACAACTAGCATTGTCAAATAGCAGCCTCACTCAAATTACATTTAGCAAGTTTGAAAGTAGGGCAGGTCACGTAAGTCTGATTTGTCAAACATTTTTTTTTTATGTATTTATATGTATATTTTTTTTTCGAGTATTCACCTTGCCTTGTGACAGGACTGGGAGTGGGCATTCTGTGACTAGCGGGGGAATAGGGGCCCACGGAACCTAGAAAGAAATCAACATCAGTGCTAAAGCCTTTGGAAAAATAATAATAACCCAGATTTTTTTTTTTTTTATATACACATAATATATTTTATATTACATGTTTATAAAATAAAATTTTAGCAAGCATTCTTCATTTCTTACACCTTACACAAGCTCACACATATTCACACCATTTTAATTAGGACATAATCTATGCCATGTACTAAGGACAGAAGCTAATGCCAGAAGGTATAGGTACAAGCAGGAACACAAATCAACGATGCAAGCAACTAGTCCTATCAAAGCATCATCAGAGGTCGGGAAATGAAATGCCAAGTTCTTTTGGCTTATTCTTTATAATTAAAGGTTTACTTAACAATGTTATTCATTATAGTATTAGAAAAATATCAAACTTCTACTATTACGGAAAATGAATATTTAAAAAATAATTTAAGACAATAGTGCTACAGTGGTATATACAGAAATGTAAGTACAAAAGCCAAACACAACCAAGGTAAGACAAGAATCACAGGTTAAGGTGAAGACGACGGCAGAAGAGGCACGGTTTGCTTTTGACTCAAGAAAACTCCTTTAAAGTGAACACCAATCTGTGACTCACCTTGTGGGCTTGGCATGATAGGCGTGCCGGGACCGGGAGGGCCTGTTGAGCCAGGTGGTGCCTGCAACACAGATAAGTAGATAAGTTATTAGCTCATTTCTCTACACTACAATAGAAGCTAGACTAATCCATCAACATCATTGACATCAAACTGTCTTCCCTATATGAACTGTCTATAATTCTGAATCTGAGAATCTCTATGTACAAGGCTATCATTGTATTTGTTTTGCTGGAAAATGACTTATATCACATTGTAGGGATTTATAGACATGGAGAACAAGAATTGAATGAGTCGCTTTTGCACTATGGTTTTCCAGATATACATTTTTTTATACCTGGAAACCAGTAGTAACCATCTCGGCTCGCGATAAAACGAGTTAGTCGTTTTTGAGGACACGCGATAAAATGAGTTAGTCGATTTTGACGGAACACCATCGACACACACACATATATATATATATATATGAAATCAAATAAAATATATATATGTTAAAAAAATTTAAATGAATCAAATTAATAAAGCTAATTTAATTACAATCAATAAATTTTGATAGTAAATTTTACTCACTCCATAATTTCCAGGTGATGAAGACGAGTAGTTCATAGGCTGTAACAAACACAAACCGAAATAAGGAATGGAAAAGTTGCTTCGATTATAATCTATTACTGTCATCATGATTCCATATAATATTGAAAGATTATAACAAAAATATATGCTAACAAAGCTTGTTTTGAATCAGTTTGTGACAATTATTTTAAGAATTATTTCTTCCCATGGACTATTAATTTTAGTTCAATATGATATTTATAGGGATGAAATTAATCAAATTTACTTATGCATTGAAATTAATAGCTACTTTGAAGGCTGCAATATTGTAAATCCTTAAATGGTTATTATCATTGAAATCACCAGATTCAATTATTTTTCATTTTATTCTATAAGAAATTGGTGGTGATATTTTTTTTTCTTTAGTTTTGAAACTGAGATTTCAATTATGTTATGTTATTTCCATGTGTCTTGCTGCTTACTGTGGATGTGTTGGGTTGCCACTGCGGCCTGCCGCCGGGCCCTGCCATAGACATGGGTGGCATGCCGGGACCTGCAGGACCTCCGGGTCCTCCTGGTCCTCCAGGGCCTAAGGTGCTGTTGGGAGGAGGACCCCGCATACCTGGGCCATATGAACCAGGTCCCATGGGACCCATGCCTGGACCTCGAGGTGGATTCATTCGCGGGTTCATTGGGCTCATACCTGGCGGCCCTGCAAAACAAAAACAATAACAATGCGGCTCAAAAAGGCCTGCTCACAAGGTTTCACTTGAGAACTTAATGTGCAGTAATTAAAAAAAAAAAATGGTACAAAACACACACCAAAATTAGCAATAAGACAATACAATGTAATATTCTATATTTTTTCTGGGGCAACCATGCAAGGTTCAACGTGCAAAAAAAAAAAAAAACTTATATCTCAACATTGTCTACATTATTATTATTATTTTAAAGTGATATTACTATCGATTGTATAAAATTGTTCAAAATAAAATAATTTTTTCTATTGGCGCCTGTTTTTTACGAAGCTAGGCAATATGATGTAAACGTGTGTCCAACTGGTTGCAGAGTTTTCAGGTGAATTGAAAATTTTAACTTGCTAGTTTTTACCATCATGATTTTATAATTTCAAATGTTGAAATTTTACATAATACGAGCATGTTATTTTATAATTGACAACAGTTAACTTTTAACTTGCAGTAAAAATTGCAACTTTATAAATAGCAACAACAGTAAATTAATAAAAAGTACAAAAGCTGTCAAAACATATTGGCATGAAAATGTAAGATCAATAACTGCAGCGGCTATGGTTGAAAAGCAGCGTCCTGCAGTCTAATTATAGATCTTAAAATACCTGTAGACACTATGGCGCCAGCTCCAGACAGTCTAGACTGAATGGCGGCATCCATAAGATCCTTAATATTTATTTTCAAGATGTCCGCCGCGCGCATTGAATCCACACGTAAACTAAGATTTGTAATACTGTAGCTGAAGCTAACAAGACCCAGCGCGAGGGTAAAAAAAAAAAATATCATATAATAGCTATATACAACGCGAGCATAGCTCATCGAGAGGCGCGGTGGCAATCAATTTGTAAGTAATATAATTGACGCTGCACTATCGACGGATTGTGAGGGACACGAATAGTTATATAATATCGATGGAAACAATTGAAATCACGTATGAAAAGGTGCACTACGCTTTTATTGATAATTAAATATTATATTACTAATATATAATATAACAGAAAAGTCGTAAAAACAATACAACATATTATATGACTTTTTGTATTTACGTTTATTTATACTGCATGAAAGAAAGAAAACAGGTGTTGTTATTTATGTTATTTTTATGATTTTATTTATGTTTTATTTTATGAATCACAAACTTTGCACGATCGCTATCGACTATGATCGGCAATTGGGAAAAGGGGTACTGTTAAACAATTTTAAAAAATGATTTCCGGTGGGTATGAGATCACGCTTTAACATTGGCCTCTCAGTGATATGCAGCTGGTCAGCAATATAATGAATGATCAATCCCACAGCGCTGTTTCATATAATGGCAGTGCGATTGCGATGAATGAGAAGCATTATATTGAAAATTTATAACTTTAATTGAATTAATTGGGTTAAAATTTATTAACACTAATATGGATTCAAGCTCGTCAATTATTTAAAATATAATTAATTTTACAGTGGATATATTCATTCTTTAACGATATTATAAATAATTAATATCATTTAAATGTAACAATTTACGTCAATTTTAAAATAATTAATTTGTAATATTGAATACAAGCACAAGTATATTATTATATTTATTATAACAGTACTTTCATTTCTACCGTAGTTTTCATTAAATTTTATCTTGATTGTTCTCCATAAGTTTTTTGTAACAAAACCAACTGTTGAGATGCACATCGTTTAGAGCGTTAATTATTAATTTTTATCTTAAATCTGATGTTACGAGTAGTCATCCCTAAAATTCATCTCGCTTATCGACTCCTACTTGTGCTGCAAGAAATATCAATATAATATAACATAAACACGATTGTGCATTTTATGTCTGATCACCGAGAGGGCAAGACCTACTATTGACCTCCATGTGCAATCGCAGCAGAGTGCAGGGGCAAACAAACAGACTTTATTGACCGTTATATACAAAAGAGAATAGTCTGGCGTAATTGCAGTTATTATCATTGTTATTATCAATCCTAGCTGCAGTTGACATTTGAACCGTATTTTTATTTTGTAATAATGTTAATTAACGTAATTAATGAAATATAGCATTATTGTATATATGAAAAATACTCGAGTGTGTATATGTTGTTAAATACATTAAACAACGTTGTACAAAATGATGTATTTTAATTATCGTCTATATTATTTTTTCCATACATAATAATAATTATACAATCACGAGAAATGATGCTGACTTAACGATCTCATACTATGTGGTTTTTATGATTCTTTAATTAGGTCAAACCTATTGATTAGTAATTGCTCTTTGTTTTTATACATGATAATTGAATTGTTTCCCAATTATCAATTACGGTAAAATATCTAACGTCATGATTTTATTTACAAAAATATACACATCGAAATTGTAAAATCATGATCAGTATTATATATTTATTTTAAAATAACAATTTTTTTTTATTCGACTGTAGCATCTTCAGGATCGTTATTACAAAATCTCAGTAATGCAAATAAATATTGTATGCACGATTAGTATCTTTATTTTTAGCCTGCTCCACAGTTGCGACACAGTACACCAAGTTGCCATTTCATTGAATTTCTCTTTATATTTATAATCAATATAACGACTAAAAATAGTAAAAATATAATAATTCCTTTTAAAAGTGTGTAATAATCCTTATTTTATACAGAACAACACTATTATGTATTATTTATAAGCACCATTAAAAAGGGTATTAAAAGTTGAAGAGGGAGAGAGGAGGTTGGATATTCCATGCTGAAGTTATGATTTAGTAAAGCAGCAAAAAAGAAAATAATAACTATATTTATTATCATGCACTGTTTTACTTTCAAGAAAGCTTAAATAAATATTCTACATTTTATATATATTTTTATTATTAAATGCCAATGCCAAGGATGCAAAGCAAAGAAAGAAAATACAGCCAATAGCTACAACCACCATCATCATCAAGCAAATTAATAGAAACGAACAAGAGTGACAATCCCTCTGAGTCCAAACAAGACAAACAAGAGAACAATAGCAAGATAGAAACGCTCGACTCCCTACCTTGCCAACCAACAAACTCTCCTCCTTCACCTGAGGAAGATAAAGAAAAACAACAGGGAATAAATGAATAGTCCTCAATGTTAAATTATCAACATAATTATACTTTTATTTATTCGCAATGGGCAATATTTTAGTTTATGAAATTTAACATAATAAATAATGTATTTTTTATTATTAAATAAAATTAAAGGTGAATTAATTATATTTTATTTAGTTTGTAAGCATTAACCACCAAAAGCTTAAAAAATATATTATTAAATTATTAATAAATTTTTATTATAATTTTAAAATTTTAGTAGCAGAATTAAAAAAAAAAAAAAATGAAACATGTCTTTACAGCAGCTATCCTACACATGCATTTTTAGATACTGATGATTTTCATTCTTCACTCAAGTTTCCTTTAAATTGTGGCTTGTTGTTTCCCAGAGAGAGAAATAGGAAAACCTCAAACCACCCAAAAGTTGTTCAAAATATATCAATTTCCTTTTCGCTCTCTTTCTCTCTCATATAAACGCTGGTCACGTAAAAAACATAAATATTTAAACAAGAAGCAAAATAAGTTTTTTTCCCTCTTTTTCTCCTCTCGGAGAACATACTGGGACAGCTTGAAATACTTTCCCATCAAAATCCACAAAAAAAAAGTATCCCATCACATTGAATATTAGTAGTAACTCTAATTCTATAAATAGTTTTGCGTTATTACAAATATATTTTGGTTTTCTTTAAACTGAAAAAAATAACATTAATCTCTCTCTCACACACAGAGCCACGCGCAGCTTCTAATTTCTTGAGTTAAACTAGAATCTTTAAAAATCATAAATAACACAACTTAAGAGAAGAAATTTGAAAAAAAAAAAAATGTATTTGAGATTCAATTTATGAGAAATTTGATGCTATAAATTTACAACATCAATAAATTCATTTATCACTCGGCGCAGCTTATATTCAAAATGAAAAGATTACAGAAAATGTATCAATTGTGTGTGAATAATAAATAATAATTTATAAGAAATTTTTGAGGCACAAATTGTCAAGAACTATATATACTGGGATAGTCGTTGACAAATTGTAGCGGCGCGTGGCAAGCGTGAATCGACTGATCGGTGACGTGTCATCTGAGAGTTATAGGTAATTTAATACCGCGAGATATTTAACAAGCCCCACTAGCATAATTTTGTAACACCATGGAATTACGTTGCTATTCAACAAGTACGTTATAATAAGGCACAGAGTTTGAAATAGATTTGTATTTATATATTAGGTAATCACACGTTTCACAGTTGAATGCATGCAGCTTAATTCTGTCGTACGTAAGTTATATATAGCATACTGACTGGCAGTCAGTGATTCTGCATGTAAATAATAAAAATGCACTATAACAATAAATATTAAAGTAATTATTATTATACTAATGGCAATTCCTATATATATATATATATATATATATATATATATATATATATATATATATATATATATATATATATATATATATATATATATATTATATATATATATAGTACAAACGATGTACAGTTCTTACAGTTAAAAATTGGAATACATTAGGTTATATTCTAAAATATCTATTCCAATTTTTAACTTTAAGAACTGTACATATATGAACGACCAGATATTAAACGAAATGCAAAATAAGGAAATTGTTTTATAAAAAAATAATAATTGTAATCAATAATTAATTATTGTTTAACTTAAAAGTTAAGATGTAATATTTTAAGGAAAATTATTTATATGCAACCAATGACTAGAAGAAAAACATTCAATACCATAATTATAAATTAAAAAAGTAACGTACGTATACATCACAAATGTTATAGTTATATGTGGTTTAAGCACATATTTAAGCACGTGGTCTCATACAAATATATTGGATATTGATAATATACTGTTTTCAATCTAACAAAAAAGACCAAGAAATAGATATAAAATGAGGGATGAATAGAAATGAGAGTGGCTACTTGATCCATATCACGCACGTTTCGCATAGTTTGCCAGTCAGTGTGCCTGCAACCACAATATCCCATGGTCCCAGCACCAATTACCAGCTAGGGCAAAAAGCAACGGGGAGAGCAGCCCGTGGCGGCATGCACGGGGACTGGAAGAGCCACCAGACCACCTGCCCCTAGCAGCAACAACCCCGAAGCTGCAGCCCACCGCTGCTTTTGCTTGTCAGTATTTTAGCAACCCAACTAATCTATCTAGCTTGTGTAGTTATTTGCTTCAAAAATAAAATTGTTACTATGCTGTAAACATGGCGGAAAATTCTGTATTTTTTTTATAGACTGTATACCCTATAAAGTCCCCAAGCTGCCCCAGACTTTCCTCCTCCACTCCGTCCTAAAATAGCTAGCTCAATAAAAAAAGTATTCTCTTACATGACAATAACGTAAAACAATCAATATCATAATAATTGATTATAAATTGACGTGACTTTAGTACATATCAAAGAGGGGAAAATAAAACGTTTTAAATAAAACAAGTTATTTAGCAAAGACAGGGGCAACACTTTTTGAAAGCTTCTAATTACGTGAAAAACCCACCTTGTCTTGTTGGATCCATGCTATTTGGCATCATGGGTTGGCCGGGGGGCTGCAAACACACAATAACAACATCACGCACTTTGCCTCCACCACACCACTCTGTATGTACTACTATGTACACACTTGACGGCTTGCTCTGCTCTCTCGTAATAGATTGCTTTGGCAAACATGAGCAGCAAGCACAATAATAATATCTATCACTGCATGATAATAAACAAAGAGACTAAAAAATCAACAGTCACGTAATACAAGGAAATTTTAAATTTAAATAATTAGTAACCCATATTGCGCTAATGAATCGTTTGACATTTCGCAGTATCCTAAATTTAAGTAATATATTTATGTACGTTGTTAATTAGCAGGTTATATTAACCTAATACCGTTTTTAATAAATAGATGGCATGACAATTTTGACTGAAAATAAATGAAAATCGTACAGTTTTAATCCAGCCATTACAACAGCAAAATACATCTTCATTAAAATATAAATACTTTTTAAATAAATAAAGCTTAAGTTTGTCAGAGTTAATTGAATCAATAAAGGCAAGAGAATGTCTCGTTGCCTTAAACAAATTAATGGTTACTATATAGTATTATTCTGCTCTGGGGCATCTACAGTATTCAGACGACTTCGCTTATCTCATCATGAAATCATGTTGCTGCATTGAATAACTATAGTAGCATAATTAGTTTAAACCTTTTTCTCAACACAGTATAAAGTACTAGCATTATATATAACACTTAGCGTAATTGAGCAAGAGAGAAATTTATCCGATTGAGAGATTATACTGCATGCAGGGCGGCAACTTCTCTAACTTAACATTGTCAAAGCTGTCATCTTAATTCAATCTAATTGGTTAACATTGATTAACTTGTTGATTAAAGAATGAAAAGCACTACTTACCCCATTGAATTCGTTACCGATTTGCGGCATTCTAACACCTCCCGGTCGCGGTCCTGCGGGATACCTTGGACCCATGAACGGCTGCAATCATAACAGTAAAATACATGTTAATACACGAACAAACACAATTTTAATATCTACAATGCATGCATGTAACGGCAATATAATGACATTATATTATAAGAAGATCAGATCACGAATACATGAATACAATAATATAATAATTGTATTAATTTAAATAAAATTTCTTTTTTTTATGTATAATCAATTTTATTATTATTTTTTTTTTTTTAACAACTGTTTTAAACGAAAACGTTTAGCAAAGTGAGTATCAAGTTAGAAAATGATAGTATTTTTCCAGTAGCTATACCTTCTGGCACTATATATTATAACGTGTATAAATTGTTGACTATATATTATATTAAACCAAACACGCTATAAGCAATGCGTGCAAGACACCGTAATTATGATAATGCCACAGGATTAACTCGTGAGAAGCAGCCTTCCAATATATCTGAAATACTTTCAATACACACATGATGTTGTTATATTGTTCAGTCAAGTGTTTTTGTTTGTTTTTTTCTTTATAAGTTTATACATATATAATATATTTTATATTCCTGTTATAATAAAGGGTGTATATAAAAAGTAAAACGTTTTTCTAACTAATAAAGGAGTTGAGTTGATAATATAAGTGTTCTATACAGACTATATCTCGTATAGATAATTATTAAACATGGCATTGAATCAAGAAACTGACGATAAAAATTTAAATTAATACTATAATATATACAGTGAGTTTTATATATAATAATACGTATAATATATACAAGTCATACTATTGCTTAAAGCACTTTTATATACATACGCACAAGGTTAACATGTCGAATGTAATGTATCTTAATCAATTTTAATTTATATTTTATACATTAATAAGTTGCAACGTCAAATCTTAAGTCTTTACAGTAGTTAATTAAAGCTGTAAATGAAAAATGTAATGTAGATAAGAGTATTTAGTTTTTTAGTTAGTACGTCTATATTGTTATCATAATCTTTACTTCAAGGGATTTTCTCAAGCAACTGCATTACGTGATCACGTGTTCAATACAAAATAAAAATACTTTAGTTATACTCTTGGTTCATGATCATGACTCATGACGCTCTATAGTATACTACTGTATATCACCAATATCACCACTGTCACGTGCATTACGAAATGTCAAAACGGACGTACTTTACTAAAATAATGAATAGTTCAATAGTCAATACAAAATTAAGTTATAATATACTCTAACTTTTTTAATATTTTCGGTAATTCTAGAGTTTTCTTTTAAAGAAGTTGTTAATTTCTAAATCTTCAACAAAAAGCGATAATCTAATCTGAAAATCTTAAAAACGGAAAAAAATTATTATATCTGCAGTTAGTACAACATAGATTTTAGTGTAGTTTATTTGATATGAAAAATATACGGAGGTGTTGTAATTTTCTTTACTTTTATTTCATGTAATCACATTTAAACTTATCTGCAAATAATTGCTTTATTATAATTTAGCACTAAATATTCAGTTAAATGTAAAATAACAATTAATAAAACTTTGCTTTCCAATAATAAAAGTTATTGAAGGATCAGGTCAAAAGTTATAAATCTTGATTTATGTCCACCTTTCATCGTTTTAAATTTAAATAAACAGTAATCCAGATTACATAAGCACTGCATAGAAGTATGGCCGCGACAGCTATATAGGAACCAAGGTGACCGCCGACAATATTGCATAAAATTCTGCAGTGCATCACAACTTATAGCGATAAATATTTAACTGGCAACCTCATTTGTTTTCAGATCACTCGTTTTTTGACATTAAAGTTATTATTGTTTTTATATTGAACGTACTTGCTAAAAAAATGTTTTAATTTGTTTTAATTAAGACAGTTAAAAGCAGCGTATATTAACAGCTATAATGTAAGTGGTAGTTTAGCTACTTTAAGTGATATTGAATAATAATTATACTATATATTTATAGCTATTGAGGATCCGAAGTTTATCAGTGTTTATCACCAACCATAATTAATATATAGAAAAGAACAAGAAATACAAATATTGATCAAAACAGTAAATTATTTAATAATTATATATTAAATTGCCCTCTTTAAAGTTACTTTTTGTTTGTTAATTTATTTTAAAAATATTTATTTAAATGGATACTCACTAACTCCAATTGCAATTCAATCAATGTCATGTATATTTAAATATTCATTATAAGTATCAGAGCATTTTGATACTTTATATTTACAATCATGTACTTTGTAAATTTACTGTATAGTGTTTGGTTTAAAGCTTTTAATTAAAGCAAAGCTGCTGGCTGCTTCCGTCTTCTCAAATTCCTACCGCTTTATAGGAAAAAAAGTTTTATCATTACAAATATTACAATATTCATTCATTGCTGTAATACGCTACCGTTAGTGTTGCGAGAGGTATAGTTGGAACGAGTGACAGGTGGTATACGGTGTTTGCTTGGCTTTGTTGTTGTTTACATTCATCAGTAGGTACTTAGGGGGAACTGGAATCACTTGATTTATTGCTCCTAATTTAACATATTTTTAATTTTTTTTAACAATAATTTATACGTAAGAAATGAATATACATAACTTGAACATATATATTTTTTTTATTTTACCTAGTTTCTTTATCATTATTCTTTGTTGTGCCGTTTCCCCCTCGTATTCAAAAGTCCGCGGGGAAAGCAATGGTCGGTGATTGGCTGATTTTTTTTCAGAATGTTAGGGTCAATATCAGTGCATAAGTGTCGTAAAATGGTCATTATTGACGTGAAATTTGGAGTCGATTTACATTTTATTTAATGATTTATTGTATTTTTCACAGATATCATTGGCAAATATTGCATTTTTTTCCATTTACTTGACATTTCAATCTATCAAATAAAATAATTGTCAAAGGTATCACAATCGTCATATCGCAGAAAATAAATAGTTTTTGGTATGCTACTACCATGTTAAATAGGTGCTTTTTGCCTACATTCACGTGACGTCATGTTTTTGTGACGTATGGTGAAAGACCCGTATAGCTATCAGAATACGTCCTTTGTTAATACATTGATACAAAACTGCGCTTAGTACTGGCTCGTGGCTGCGGTGCGACTCACGTAACTCATAATTAACTTGTATGACATTAATTAGGCGCAATCTCCTCAACTCGAGATAAAAAGAAATGTGATACCATATAACTATTACTTCCGTCACGCGATAAAATTTGAACGTGTTATTTGAACGACTGTATGAAAAGATTTATTATTATTATTATTTTTTGTAAAAGAGGAAAACAAAAACATTACGCTGTTATTCAAGATAATGCTGGTTTGTACTGTTAAAAAATAAATCATCCAACTTCTATATATAGGCATGATACATGAAGTATAAATAAAGCATGTTTTTATTTTTTTTTTAACAAAAAAATAGGTTGAACTCTGGTTCACATATTAACGAAAGAAACAATGAACATTTAACAATATAATAATAAAAAAACAACAAGATGTTGCCAGGAAACATTAAAAGTTTTTAAACATGAGTTTTGAGTTTCGGGTCGACACCTCGACTTAATAATACACCTATTAAAGTTAATTGAAAATGTTACATGTATGCATTTAGACTGACTTTCTGAGTAACAAATTTTAATGACGTAAGTTGCAAAACTATCCATATTTGTATGAGTTAACATTTGTTTTGTTTTTTTTAGTCTCACCCAGATGGGAAGGAAGTGGGGCTATAGCGAGCAAGTATAAACTTGTAGTAAAGCAGCGTTTCGAGGAATACTCTCAGCAATAAAATTGGAATTCAATGCATGATTGGCTGGCGGACGAGCGCTAACTGACAATCAGTGTAGAGCGGGAAGCAAGGACCAGAGTCAAAGCAAAAGACGGTCTTATATATTATACTGTATAGCTCAGAGAAAGAAAAAAAAAAGTACCTGCTTTTAAAAAAGCTAACATTGTCAGATATAATATGCAATATACTATTATGGACAGTTGACCATGTTAAGAAAAACACATTAGTAACAATATATCTGTTTCCGACGTATCGTTTTACACACTAACGAGGTTAATTTTTACACAACACGTCCGATTAGTTTTATCACGAGTGAACGAGTGCAGGAACGAGGAGGAGAAGGAGGGGGTGGTAATGGAGGGATGGTGTGTAGTGGGCCAAAAGTGGCTGCTGTTGAGCTGCTCTGCTTGCTGCTGGTTAGGCTGGCGACGGCAGCGCCGCGGCTCACGAGAGTGGAGCTGCAGACGCGCGGAGGAGGAGGCGGTAGCGGCGGCGCTCGACAAAGAGGCGCGAGTAGCAAGCAACTCAAGCAAGCGAGCGGGCACCAGTCACCAGTCAGTCGCAGCGGGAGAAGGTGGCAGGATCGGTGCACGGTTGCCCTTGCATGCGTGATTACGAGTGAAATTTAATGACAATGCGTCGGACAACTTCTCGATGACGGACCGTAATGTTAACATGAAGCTGCAACAACTGCACTACCGGACTTGTGCTCAACCCGTGCTACAGGCAAACAAAACTACGGTAAGACAAATATAAATTTACAAGATATAATTATGTCATATTTTTTTTGTCGTTCAATCTTCATCAAATTTGAAACACTTGTTTTCTGAACCCTAATTAATGTGAGTTAGGAAATCACGTATAACGTATAAAAATAAATAAATGTATTTTATTTTAAATATATATAAAAAAAAAATCATATCTTTATTATACAATTTAACACAAACTTATACTAATCACTACATTTAATTAGCAAATTCGATTTTACATTTGATTTACAACATATACTTTTGTCAGTACTCATTTGATACAGTAACGATTATTTATAGACTTGATAATATATATTTAAAAACCAGTCAGTATCATCATCATCATCATCAATAACTTCATTGGACTTTAATCACTATTGTTATATCTTGCTACAATATACCAGCACCCCCGGATTTGCTTTCTTATATTTATAATATTTATATATCACAAGTCAGTGACAATAAGTGTCACAAACTATTAACAACTCAGTGAGCTGTCAGTCACTAGATACGATCGACTAGTTTCTCAGTTGAAGCAGCCTACATTATTTTAGATAACCCTAGTGACAGCAGCTTATGTATCAATGTCGTTCTCTGGATCACGCCGCCTGCTGCTTACTACCTGCGGCGTTACAGTGACACTTGCTTGCTCCTCCCGACCGGCTACTGCCTATCTTGCAAGCCACATCTTCGCACGCCCGCCCGCCCGCTACGTGATAACACGATGGCGACGACAACTTCATCTTATTACATCTCAAAGCCAGCAAAACAGCCCTCTTTCTCCCTAGTTAAAATGTATAGGACACTGTATATGCCGTGCTTGTAGCTTCATCAAATTTGTAGTAAAGTCTTTGCCAAATTCGGAACGAACGAACCTCTTCCAAGCAACAACATTGTGGTTTTGCATTCAAAGCAGTTCATTTAAAAGCTAGAGAACGAACAAGCAAGAAGCATTGGACATGAAAGCTAGCGGTAAATTGGGCGTCTGTCTATACGTATAGTATGTGTACTATTGTGTACCAGTAGTGGATAATTCAGTGGCAACCCGCGCGCGTTCTCGCTCTCAGTTCACTTGGGTCAACTTGTCCTTTATATAATACATATTATACTATGGTGTACGTATAAGAAACAACCAGTGTTTACATTACCATATTATAACAATGTACAAATATTCACTTACATGTGTTTTGCTTGTTACTTAAACTCACACTATATGAGTATAAAAAATAAAATTATAATAGATGAAATCGTAAGCAGATGTTTTTAATATTATTTTATAAATACAATAAAAAAAAAGTAAAATAACATAAAACAATACTTGGAAATATATTAAGCATTTAAATTAAACTGCATTTGTTTTTTTCCACGCAATTAATTCTTTAGTGATAAATATAGTTGATGGACTTTCACAACTTCGCATATATATATATTTTCTGATTGCGCCAACTCTTATTATAAAATTAATTAGTTTTCAAAAGAATGTTTATAAACGTTTATGAGCGTTTACTATGTGTGTGGGATGCAATCCATGTCAGCGTTGCCACCTATAATAAAATATGTTATGTGCAGCTGTGCACGGCCAAGCAAATGCTCCACGTCCGAACGCTCTTGATAGGCGCGGGGGAGGAATGGGGGTAGGGGGGAAGTGCAGCTCGATGTCATCTGCACGTCATCGCCTGCTGCACTGCACAATACAACCTGATTTACATACGCATTTCAATAAGGCCTTGCAAATCTCTAAAACGCTAATTAACCCTACAACCATGAAACATTAAATTTAATTATTTGTTTTCATAGTTTTCAGTTTATGGTGTTTATATGAACTGTAAATTATAAATTTATGTATGGATTTATTATAGAAAATTAAACCTAAGTAATGATCGAGATAAACAAAGCTCTAGTTATTAATTTATTTTTAATACCTCTAATTATTATACATAATAAGGAAGGGGGGGTACCGTAGATTTTAGCATTTAATATATAAATAAGTATAAATGTAAGTATAATTTAATATCGAATTTCAGTACGTACTAAATCTGGTGCCAAAAATTTCTATGCTAAAATCAATAATTCCTTTTTTTATGAATATACCCCCTATATTTTTTCATGTTAGCAAAAACACAAGTATGTTGTATAAAATGCAGAAAAATAACAAGAAAACAAATCAAAAGATATTACAACAAAGTTATCATGTATAAAGGCTTAGCTTTTTCATTTTGTTTAGCACCTGCGGTTTATATAACATCGATCGTTTTGGTAGCTTGCAGGCGAACAAGCAAGCGGACAGACAGGTTTGACCTATGCCTCACCGATCCATCTTCTGTCAACACGCTAATCAAGAGACTGACGCCGCCACCACCACCACGCATCAAATCTTGCAATCTCTGCTACACGTACATATACTTATTAAAACTACCGTAAAAAGTAAAAATAAAATCATTTTAATACAACAAAGAAAAATAAGCTTAATAAATGCAAATTTAATTCTATGTTTGTTTGTTTGTTTCTTTTTTTTTTTTTTCTTCTTTTCCTTTTTTTATTTCAATTAGTGTTGCCATGCGACTGTCTATGTATATTATCTCAGTCAAACCATAATAACTAAAAGTAATTAAAACAAGCTGGTGAGTACAGCGAGTTTCCATTTGCAGCATGTATATGAAATAGAAGCCAGTGAGGATTAATGAGGGGTTGTTAATGTGAGTGTAGGTGGTGGTTGGTGAAGGTACAGTACCATGGTGGAGGAGGAAGGCGGGCGCGAATGACGGTGCGCGGGTACCACACAGATAGTGTGGAAGCTGTGCCAGAGCGAGGACCAGGCTCGGACTGGCCATAAGAGTTGGTGAGCGATCGCTCAGTAGGCCCCCTCGGCTGGGAGACCCCTACAACGTTAAAAGTAGGCCCCCACAGGGTCAAGTAGGCCCTTGATATGGGCCCGTACTAGTGTTTGCTCAGTAGGCCCTTTGAGCCCAGTCCGACCCTGGCGAGGACGGTTCGAGCACGCTGAGTGACATGTACTAATACGTCCTGCATAGTACCTTGCACAACATAGAAGATTTAACGTTAATTAAGTTTTACTAACATTTAAAAAAAAAAAACTCTATATACGTATATATTAATGCACTATATAATATACAAATTCGTCGCCTCAGAATGCAAATCTTGTCACTAAAAAAAAAAAAAAAAAAAAAAAAAAAAAATGGAATTTTGACCTTTGTAATTTAGTGAGATAAGGTTTAGAGTTGTATCATTTTTTTTTTTTTTTTATTATGCTATTTGCATTCTGAGGCTACGAATCGTACTATTTAGATCTATAACAATTAAATTATAAATATATCAATAATTTATTAAAATAAATAAATATTATAGAATTAGAGTATTGTATAATTTGTGTTTATGCATTTGGAATCACCGTGAAAAGGTCACTTATACGAAAAGGTCACTACCATGCTGCTACATTACTTTTGTTATATAGAAGTTTACATGTATAGAATATAGAATATAGCAGGTGTTTATAAATGGATGTGGTGTGTTTGGTATTAACTTTTTGTATGCATACTCAAGTAGTCACATACATGTATGACCAGACAGTATGGTCCAGTAAGGCAGTAGCGACGGCGGCGGCGAATGTCGTACATGTCAAACTGCCATCACAAGTGCGTCATGTATTGTCATGATTGTGTACTTACTGACGTCATCAACACCGACAGCAGCTAATACATTATAACTGTGAGTTGCATTTCAATAAGCTATTAACTCATCCCACACGCGGCATGTCGTCTTTATGAATATAATAAACTGATCGATATACATATAATTATATAATATATATATATATATATATATTCAAACTTAATCTAAAATATATATTTTTTAAATGTCTCTTTCTCCCACTGTTATTGTATTACTTAACCCAATGAACAAATATTATTATTGTTATTAACTTTCAATTCTTATCTTTAAGTTTTCTTAACTCTCTCTCTCTCTCTCTCTCTCTCTCGCTCCCTATATATACATAATAGTATAATGTATATAGGAAAAGGAAAGCCTCTTTCATGTAATACTATATAATGATATAATGACATGCTTATTCGTTAGAACTTGTTGTTGATGTTACCTCTAACTATCGTTATATTGTGGTTATTTGCTTTTAACACACTCGCACGTCTAAACAATCTGCGTTGATTGGCTTCTTTCTATATACTACTTGTATACATGAAGAAAAGGAAGGCGTCGTTGAATCATTCGCTCGAGTAGTTATGCGAGCTAGTAGTAGGCAGCAAAGCAACCTCACTCGGCAGGCTACTTAGCTGTTTATATACCTATATATACACACTTTGCTGCTATGCAATGGACCTAGCTGCTGCTTATAATGGCAATCTCACCATGCAGCATGCTCCGCGCAATGCGCTCACTGCGCTACTGATTTACACAGGGCTGGCTGCAGCAACCCTCTTGAGAAGAGTAGTTACGTCGTTTGCTGCTGTTGTTACATCGTGGTGTCTTCTAATGATCGCTAGTGATGCAGTCCCCATACTTGAAATGCCAAAACCTCCTTTATCTCCTCCAACTCTTTATTCTACGTCTAACTATACTCTGTAGTTAAAGGCCAAAGATGATATGGATTGAACAAGCAAGAAACTGACTTTATAAATGATAATTAATAATATTAAAATTACATAAAAATATAATATATCATATAACTTTATTACAATAACTATAGAAATTATTATGATTTTGCGTTAAAATAAATTATTATTTACGTATTTAATTTCAGTTCAACAGGTCTACAGCAAAATAATTGTTATTTGTATATAAGACTTGAAGGCCTTATGAACCTTTGCACAGTATTAATTAAGTACACGGTTAGCTTTGCTTTAGTATGATTCGGCTGCATAAAATTGTTTGTTTCTGCAGCACAAATATCAGAGATAATAGCCGATGAAAAGGAACCTGTGACGTCACTCACGCTCATTCAGCGGCGACAATATAGGGAAATCCCTGCAGAAGATAGGTTCACTCCCGCTGCAACCACGGCCACAATTTGACTTCTGTAATTTTGAAACTTTACCAGGACAGTCTTGATAGTATTTTGTGACGTGAAAATTTGACCTTCAGCCCTTCAGGGTCTCTCCAGCCAGATTGGCTTACATTAAATTTAATAATCATTATTTTATAGTATTATTAACAATATATCTTTCTTCAGCCTGGGTCATTTCGTTTATTTCGTTATAAAATAAATGTTGTATGTTTTGTATTTTGTAGTTATTTCGTCTTTAGTTTGCATAGTTTCCATTGGTCCACGCTTGCATGGGCTTGTTTCTTTCTGCATGCTATGCGCTCCAAGGCGCGGTGACGCACAGTACACAGCAGTGGAAGCAGGGAGAAGAGTGCACGCTCCAACTTGTTCAACTATTGCATGGCGGCGTTCACCGCAACGGGACGCGCGACGGCCGCAATGGCGCCGGCGTGACGTCACGTCGAGCTACTGACTTTTCTGTTCTGTTTTATGTTTATCGTCTTGTTTATTATTATGTAAAAGTAAAATAAGCCATATTATAATTTTCTAAAATTAATGATATGGCTTATTTACGTCACAATTTTACAAATAGCCTGAAAGTTTTTTTTTATGACATTCGTACAAACCGAGTTATTGCGGTAGAAAGAGGAGCGAAAATGTTGTATAGGAAAACAATGTTAAATTTTTGGCTTATCTTGCTACCGCAATAACTCAGTCTGTACACACGCCACCAAAAAAATTCTTTCCGTCTATTTGACAAATACTATCAAGACTGCCCTGGTAAAGTTTCAAAGTTCCAGAAGTAAAATTGTGGCCGTGGTTGCAGCGGGAGTAAACCTATCTTTTGCAGGGATTTCCCTATATTGTCACCGCTGAATGAGTGTGAGTGACGTCATAGGTGCTTCTTCATCGGCTATTATCTCTGATATTTGTGCTACTGAAAAAAAAATATATATATATGCAGCCGAATCACACTGAAGCAAAGCTAACCGTGTACTTAATACTGTGAAAAGGTTCATAAGGCCTTTTCATTAAACATTGAAATTTCAACATTTTTGCTACTTTTGTAATATTTATTTTTTTATATTTATATTTTATAACAATAAATGCAAAAATTCTCCAATTACTTGAAATCAACAATCTATTGTAGTTTATCTTGGATCACGGTGCTTCAATTATGGTGCTCATGCAGAAAGAAGCCGCTCAAAGTTTAAAACTCATGCAGTCGACGTCAAGTAAACATGCTCTCAATGCTGTTGCTGGGGACTCCAGAAGAAAGAGATTCAATTTGTCACTTGGAAAAATATGTTCGTAATAATAATAATTTTTTTCCCCACCGGAAGTCAATTTCTTTTAAAGATATTGATAACCTTCCTAAGTGCATGCCAATTTCAAAACTTATGAATAGATCTTTTATATGGTTACGTCATACATTATCACATAATTAAATATAATATTATATGAGATAAGTAATTTATTAGACTCATTAGAGTATAATAGCCTCATTTAAATAATCAGCCAAATAAGAAGAAAGAAAATACCTTATTAAGTATGAACACATTGAATTGCTAAATTTACCAGTGTCAGTAATATACAGTATAAATAGTGCTGCTATCTAATATAGCTAACTAGAGTTGAATATTTTATTATAAATAATATTATAAAATATATTTACTTGTATGATTACTCATTGTTATATAGTATTTTCATTTTAAGCTGTCAGCAAGTTCTTAAACTCAACAATGAATTATTAACAGTCAAAAAATTAATGGGTTATTCACAAAAAACTTACTTTTAGCATAGATTTAGAAAAATTTAATACTGCATGATATATCAAACTTGGTACTAATACTAAAATTTTCTGGGCTAAAATCTGTGCATTTTTTTTTTTTTTTTAAGAATAACCCAGGATTCATGAAGAAAATGTAAATAATAATGATATTAAGAAAATAATAATAATAAATAATTTGCAAGTTGCGCAATTTAATTTAATTTGTCTGAACTATAATATATCTTGCATGGTATTAAATAAATATGCTTTTACGAGGTAAATTTCAATTCTAAAATAGTTTGCGTAATTGTGTCACACGTCATACACATGACTCGTTACACTATTGTGATGGGTGTACACTACTTACATGCCAGCCCAAGTGGGAAGTAAAAGAGTATAGAGTATCAGAGTAATACAATGAAACACAATAGACCATTAAACAGTCTGCAATGACATGGTTGAGCTGTAGAATAGAAAATTGTGGGCACGGAGCTACTTTTCAAAGACAATAATAATTCTAGGACTGTATTAGCATAAGTAGCTAATTGCATGTTTATATTGTACTTAATACTAACTAATATTCAACTTGATATGCTATATTCTAAATCACTATATCATACGCGATTATTGTATAATTATTAATATTTTATATTTTTATAATTACATGCATGCATATTTAATATTATATATCATTTATATTTTTACAACTTTTTTTTTCATTTTTTTAAGGGTAAGGTAACGTCAATCAGCTGATTTTTTTAGTCCCATTTGTTAACATGTAAACCTTTGCAAATTCACAAAAATTCTGAAAAAAATTTGAGAGACAGATTTTAGTAACTAAAAGCCATAGAAAAAATGTCAAGACAATAATTCGAGCTGATTTTTTTTTTAATTAATATTTTTTTAATTTTCAGCATTGAGCTTTCCGATTGAGAGCCAAACTAAAAACTTAATTAAAAAAAAAAAATAAAAAAAATAAAAAAAAAACGGCTCGAATAATTGTCTTGAAATTTTGTCTATAGCTTTTAGCTATTAAACTCCGTCTCTCAATCAAATAGGAATAAAAAATCAGTTGATTCACGTTTCCTTATCCTTAATTTGCATCAACAGTAGGTTATTGTCCAAACTTATAATTCCCCAGTGTTAGTTGTTTTAGTTTTACACTGAGGAAAAGTAGGCGTAGGATTTGTTCATTCCCACGCTTAATTATATAATAATATAATAAAATTATGTATAATATATACATAATTTTATTATATTATTAAAAAAACGAACAATCAATTTGCAGTAGTAAACTTTTTTTTATAAACTTTTCATTTACGCAATTTCTTGTCGATGGTCTCGGTTCTTATAAAACGATCCGTGTGTGGCTAGCTGTCGTCACGTATCGCTTGGTTAAGAAGTTACCACTGAAGCAGCAACCACGGTAAAAGCCAGCAGAAGTGATGAACTGATCGTTTGAGGCTTGCTTGTTGCCATTGCTGCTGCTGCCGTCTTATGGCCACGGTTCAACAGTAAGCTCTTTGATTATTGGCAAAGTGCCCACCCTCTGGCAGCCACTCCTTTCCTCTCATTACAATATACATCTGTCATGCATTGACAGTTTTCACTGCCTTTCACAAACATATAATATTACACGCTTATTTGAAATAGCTAGCGCCGCAACCAACATCAGAATCTATTCCAAAGTAAAATATTATTGAAAATAAAATAAATATATAAGTTATAATTTAATTCTTCGTTATTTATAATTGAATATTCTTGTTTCTAATTTATAACAGACTATCGAGATGAGGGAGGGGGGTGGGGAATAGGCTTTTAAAATTATGCATAAAAAATTACTTTTTTTTTTTCCAAATATTATTTCCGAGTTTAAAAAAGAATTTCAACTATTTGTTAACGCAGGCGTCACTCCTGTCTCTCATTGCAATGTTTTGACGCACGAGAAGTCACATTATTTTCAGTTATCAAAAACTAATCCCACCGCAATTGTAAAAGTATTTGGGCACAACAAGAGTATGTAAAAAAAAATAATAATAATAAAACAGAAGAAATAATAATATTTTATGCATAATATTATGTTATCGTTTTTTTTATGTTGTCTACTATCTTTTTGATCGTCATTATTTATTTTTTAATGCATAACATTAATCAGGGTGTATACCAACTGGAAAAACCTGGAAAACCGGGAAATATCATGGAATTTCAAACCCTCTGGAAAAACCGGGAAAAATCATGGAATTTCGAAAAAACTTGCAAATAACCTGGAATTCTCACATTTTTCAGTATTCGTTTTTTTAATTATGCATGCAATTTCGATTGCTAAAATCTTGATAACATACAGTTTTGGTTTTTAATTTTTTTACAAGTTCTAATATTTAAATCAATTATAAAAATTATTCAAGTATTGGAGATGAAAATTAGGGGGAAAAAAAAGTGTGCAAAAGCGCGGCGTAAAAAGATCGCGATTTACGAGAGATCGCGTACGTATTATAGTGACGTCAACATTATTTCAGATGCATAGTTAAATATTTACTGAAAGATGTTTGATTGTTTCAAATAGTAATGTATACAACAAAAAATACTCCTTTTTCAAGTGAAACAATTTAAAACTTAATGAACTTAAAAAAAAAAAAAAAAAAAAAATGCATGCATGCATGCAGTGGTGTAATGATCGGCAATTTACGCGAATTACACTAATTTAAAAAGTTGTTTGTTTGATGAGGATAGCAAAAATCTATATTATAATTAAACATATTTCATCAAAACAACTGCAAAAAATTCTAGTATGTGCAAATTATGATACTGTAAATGCCCCGTTTATATTATATAATATAATTTGATGTGAATTCACTTTTTCTCTTTAAAAGTACTAGTAAAATTGAGTTGCCGCAGGTGAAAAAGGGTTGTATCCAAGCCCAATTGTGATTGAATTTTTGAGCCTTGGTTACATGGTATAAAAAATAATTTTTTCAGGCCACTTTTGCACCTATTAAGTTTGGAAAGATAATTATACTTGTCTTTCCAAATTCAGGTTCAGGTTCAAAAGTGATCAGAAAAAAAAATATTGTTGATGCTTCTGAGGCTCAAAAATTCAATCCCAGTTTGGCTTGGATATAACCCCTTTTGATCCTTTGGAGTCACCATTAATTCATTGCTTTTTTTTTTTTTTTTTTTTTTTTTGACAATTTCCTTGCAAATCCAAAAATCTTATAGGAACCATAAATTAGAGGACTTTTTAGTAAATTCGTGAAATAGAGTTTTCAATAATTTCAGAAAATTTCCAATCTATTTCCCTGTATAAAAAAAAAGGATTTCCAAATTTGCTTCTTTCGTAATATCAAGATTTAATTTATACATTATATTCATGCATGCATGTACTATACAGTATATATGATATAATTATTTTATATTATATTATCACCAGAAACGTCAATTTAGATATATGTACCTCAATTTTCGTATTGCTTTGTACGATTTTCGATTGTTCCCTATTATATCATATAAGTTTAGTATATTTTTAATAAAATATATACTCGTATATATATATTTTAAAAAAATGTATTGTATTAATTTCATTAGTTCCATGTAAAAAATTGAGCATAAAGTTTTTCTAAATCAAAAAAATTTGCTCGCTACGCTCGCAATTTTTACTCCATCATGTACTATTTTTTATATAAAGTATATTATACTGGGTTGCATTTTTTTCATTTTTTTTTTTTTTGCATGATTTTTACACTTTAAATTGAAATATTAATGTCTCAGTGTTTAGAGAAACAGAGAAAAAAAAAACGTAAAATACCAAGATGGTATTTTTTTTTTCCTAATGAAATTTAAACATTGGACAATACCTTAAAAATTGCATGGTTCAAGATTTTAGTGTTCGCCCCCCCCCCCCCCCCTCCTTGAACGCTAAAAAAAAAATACCTGGAGATTTTTAAAAATCTCTGGAAAAACCTGGAAAACCCATGGAATTTCATTAGTGAATATTGGTATACACCCTGATTAATTAATTATGTATGGGAAGAAAGCGGCGGGGGAGGGTCAGGGTGGCTGACAGGGTGTATCTCCCCGCTGGGCAAATAAGAGGCGACTGTTGCTGGCTGCTGCTGTGCTGGTCATGCCACGTGTATATAATGTCTAGTTACACAAGTTAATTAATCTCCGCAGAGCCCAAGGCAAAGTGGAGGGAGAAAGAGCGTTTGTCAGGAAATAAACGCGTAGATACCACGGAGCCTTACGCATGCTATACAAAGCCCTAGGTAGCCTTTTTAGATTTAAGGAACTGAGCTTGACCAAAAGCGGAAGAGATTAAAACACAAAAGTTATCATCAATAGGCATAGCTGTTATGTTATAAATAATAAAAGCTTGACCAAAGATGAGACAAGAGAAACGAAAGAGACACGAGGAACGTGACGAGCGTATCAATTTTTTCATGAGCACGTGCATGTGTTGGTTGGGTGTGTTATTGCTTTCCCACACCTCGCCAATGCTTGTTGCTTTCATTATCATCAACTGGTCGGCACGTCTGCCAGCGACAGAGAGAGAGAGAGGAGCAAGTGAGGGAGAAGGGGTATCGTCAAGCAGATAATACGCTCAGCTGCAGCAATTAATGATTTCAATGAACTCTTCTTATCGGGGGGCAAAAGAGGAATAAAAATCTTAAAAAAAATGTATAAAATAAAAAAGAGCTTTGGTACAGTCAAGCTATAGAGAAAAATTGCTTGCCACGGGCACAACATAATCGGCATAACGTGACACGCACTTCCGATCCGATTTATTCCAACATTTATTTTCATTTCAAATAATATAGTATGTCTTTATTTTTATTAATACGTTTTGATGTTTTTGTACAGTACATTAATTTTGACACAACCTTGCTAAGTGATATTTCTTTGCGACGTTTATCACTTTGTTTATTGTTTAATAGATATACCATGTAGGAAATAAGGAACTGGTTTGAGGAGAGTGTGCTGTACCAAAGCGTGTCACGTGTCAAGAGGATTAAGAGGTAGTCATCGTGTAGTTATGCTGACACCCAGGGTCCGCGGTATTAAAAACAATCAATGCAAAATATCTACTGGCACTAGAAAATTTTTATTTCAATACCATACATAATTTTTTAAAAAAAGAGAGAGACAATAAATAATAAAATAATTTCCTGCTTTTATCTCGAAAGACTTAAACGGAGGGGAAAGGGAAAAGTCATATTTATTTAACATATAATTTTACACAGATGATTTACTTCCATTGAACCTACTTTGGCGCTCGTCATTATGCACGATAAACATAATGGGCGCGATTCACAAAGCAGATATCCAGGTTTTAACCACGTTTAGCTTAACCACGTTTAAACTATAATACCTGTTTTACATGTTAAATCACCTGGCTAAACGTGGTTAAGCTAAACGCGGATAAAAACCTGGATAACTCTTTCGTGAATCGCCCCCAATAACTTCTATAAAATCATATAAATGTGAAATGCGAAATCACGGAAACCAGTACCCACCGGTCCACACTGCTAGCTATAGCCCTGTCTGCCTCACATGAATTTTGTTCCGCGTTCCCATGGAGACGCGCATCAAATTCTAACACGTAAACAGAATAACCAACCCACCCTATTTGAGACCCACTATTCCATTAGGATTATATGGAAGCTCTATTTACACCATACATTTTTTTTAAATTAATCTCGTTCTGCAAGAACTGTTATTTAAAAAATTGCCTACAATTTATTTAGAAGTTTTTAGAACACGTTCTTTTTAGTTTCCAACAAATATTTTACAGTGCAATTCACTTGCAGGAGGAGTAAAAAATTTATTGGAAGAAAACTTTGAGGTTGAATTTGATTGATTTGATTTTCAATGCTCTGTAATGGACAACATACATGAAATTTTTTTATTGCAGAAATGAATAGAGGGTACCAAATTATGCTACTCTGAATTCTTTCAGATTTTTTTGAGACCCAGAACTATTTTTAAATAATTATTGAAAGTGCGGCCACGCCCCCTGGAGGCGTCAATAGGCGTCCAGTCTCTATCCTTTTTATTAAGGCTGCAGGGGTGCCAACTGAAATCACAGGACTTTCAATAATTATTTAAAAATAGTTCCGGGTTTCAAAAAAATCTGAAAAAATTCAGAGTATCATAATTTGGTACCATCTATTCATTTCTGCAATAATTTTTTTTCATGTATGTTGTCCATTATTGCTCCTATAAAAAATATTCTGCACATATTCCCTACACTCATTATGTTGTTTAATAAATTTATATAGTGAAGTATATATATATATATATACTGTATATATATATATATATACTGTATATATATATATATATATATATATATATATATATATATATATATATATTGGGCAGCATCCACGAAGCATTTATCTAGGTTTCTAACCACGTTTAGCTTAACCACATTGTTTAACTAGGTGGTTTAACACGTAAAACAGGTATAGTTAAACGTGGTTAAGCTAAACGTGGTTAGAAAACTGGCTAACTGCTTCGTGAATCGCACCCATTATAAATTTAAAAAAAAAATGGGTAGGCTTTAATCTTTAAGTTAATATAACACGAAATTGAAGCAGGAAACTCCATTAAGGATGTCGGCTATTTTTTTGTTTCTTGTTATTGCTGGTATCACCACTTTAAAGTCAATGGGCACGTCGAAAGGACCTTCTCTTCCTCTTTCCTTCCAGCAGGCAATACCCGCGTCCGTCTAACAAGATGAGATGGAGAACCCATGATGTCAGCTGCATGCCGGCCGGTCTGGACCATCTTATGCAAAGACGTGCAATTTCTGCAGCTATCTGCTTTCTTAATCTTATCTGCAGTATAGTGCTAGGTGCACTCACCTTTATTATTTAAAAAATAAATCATCCGTTTTAGTTTAAATGATTTTTACTGAAGAACTGTGTAATGAAATAATGATCCTATATATAGTACAACTTCGTCACACATACTGTATGTATATCAGCTTGCTAGTTGTTAGCTATCACTATCAGTCTACACTATACAGCACCAAGGATACAGTTTCGTGTTCACACAATCTGGAAGTGGGCAGCTCTGTGCCTTGTTATTAAAGCTGGCCACAATGCAATAAAAAAAATTAGCTTGCAAAAAATAAAAAAAACTACATCTCATAATACTATAATCTAATACTATCATCGTCTTAGGTTTCTTCCTTCCAAGAAAGCAATGCAGACAATTCTTTGCTTGGTAATAGGATAGTCATTTATGTTTATATTATATATATAATATTTAATTTGATGCCTATACAGCTAAGTAATAAAAGCGTTCGTCTCATTTATAATAGAAACGTATTTGGTTGAATTTATTGAAGTATTGACTTCAAGTCTGTTAATCAAGCAGTCATTGCCCGTAAAATATAATATGTATATGCGTATGTGTGTGTGTGTGTATATATATATATATATATATATATATATATATATATATATATATATATATATATATATATATATATATATATATATACTGCGCAGACAAACTGAAAACAGTGATAACCTTTCATCATTTCTGAGACCTATTGGACGGTCGTCTTGATAAGTCAATTAATTGGCTATTAATTAAATTAAAAACTTATCGTACATAATTATTTAATGATATCTTTATTTATAATATTTCAACTATATCATTTTACTTTAATTTTTAAGACAGGTTTGTAGTTAAACGAAACAACGAAAAGCGCAACAACGTCAGCTGATTGTAAGCTTTTTTATTGACAGAAAAAGAAAAGGTTAATAATAAAAAATATTAAAAAGTATGCAGTCAATTATGCTAAGCGTGAAGATGGAAATGAGATACGTCGAGAGCTTAAAGATATTAATTCGCTCTGATGACTGATGTCGTTAAGAAGTTAAAAATAATAATAAATGCAATAATTTATTTCTGTTCATGTGCAGAATTCCAATGATTTTATCACATTCACAGAACATACTAAAAAATAAATAAATAAATTTTGTAATATATTTAAAAATGTTGAGAATTAAATATTTTCATACGTAAATCTGCCTTGCTTGTTGCCACGTGTAGGACGGGAGCATTACATAATTCCAAGAAGATTACGTTAAGCCCGTGCGACAGCTTCTTATGTGTGCCGGCTGCTGCTTTTCAAAAGCACACAAGAACATGAGATTTTCTTCATTTCACTCTCTTTACGTATACGAATGTGATTCCAGTTAGCAAGGTAGTTTCTAACATCGAATATCAATGCTTAGTAATGCGTTTTAGTGCCGTCGTCTTTCGACTACCAAGCGGCTTACCTTTTTTTCTCTACTTTCGTGGAAGCTACAAAATTTCAATTATTTTCCTCATTGAAAATCCTGAATTATCAGAAAGTCAATTTTATTTCTATTAAATTTTGTTTACACTTTTTTTTTTTTCGATATCTTCAATAAAAAATATTTTATTTGTTTATTTTTTATTTTGAATAATTTTTAATTTTGAATATGAATATTGATTTCACAAAGTATAAAATAAATATGATCAAATTGCATCAAGTTATAGTAAATGAAATATGATATTCTATTATTATATATTTTTTATTTAATTTTGTATAAATAAACAAGAGTAAATTATTTCTTATTTCTCTAGCATTGTAAAAAAAAAAAAAAAAACTATTCTTGTCAGTAAAATTTATTTTCATTATTTAAGTAACGTGACATACTATTTATATAAAATAGCACGTGTGACATGTAATAGAGTTAGCAATATAACAAGTATAATAATGACTATATATATTATAATGTGTTAAAAGTATCGCGGTTTACTGAATGTGCAGCTATAGCAAGTTTACAGTTTTCTATAGAAGGCTAGGGCGACGAGGCGGTCAGGATAGAGGAGGCAAGACGTGTAATGCCGCCGACCACGTCCGTGAGACTACAGTGCCTACCGGTCAGTCTGCTTAACAACAGTAGCACTACCGGTAACACTGGTCAGTGTAAATATTAAAGCATGCATGTGCACACTACATAGAAAGACGCTTATACGACACAACTCAGTCCTATACCTACCACACCGTATCCTAGGCCACAAGATATGTCTGTTTTCAGTAACCGTACAATATACAACCTTATTAAGCTTGTTTCCGGAAAAGGAAATCCTTTAATAAATTAGTTAAAAAAATTTCAATTAAATTTATGGTCAAGCATTTTTTCAAAGTCAATATATTATTTATTAAAATTATAAATTAAAATTCATCAATAATAGATAGGACTAAATATTAAAACGTGTAAACATAATTTTAAGTAATGGAATTTTTATTTTACAAAATTTACTTTTGATATAATATATTAATTATAAATATTTATTTTGCCTTTTCTTAAGGGTAAGGTAACGCCACCAATGTTAAAAAAAATCCCTCTCACAAAAATTCTGAAAAAAATTTAAAATGTTCTCCTCTACACCCCCTATCAGTAGCTAAAATATCAGGTATACAAATACGATCTAGTTTTTGAGTTATGAATTTTTAAAGTTGACCAATTTAACATGGGAGTTTCATTTCTCCATGTTAAAGTAGTCAACTTTAAAAATTTATAACTCAAAAACTAGATCGTATTTGTATACCTGATATTTTAGGTACTGATAGGGGGTATAGAGGAGAACATTTCAAATTTTTTTCAGAATTTTTGTGAGAGGGATTTTTTTTAACATTGGTGGCGTTACCTTACCCTTAAGGGAAACGTAACACAACCAATGTCAAAAAAAAAAAAAAAAAAAAAAAAAGTCACACGCATGAAAATTGTAAAAAAAAATTAAAATGTTCTCCTCTATATATCCTCTATCAGTAGCTATAATATCAGGTACATAAATTCAAGCTACTTTTTGAGTTATGAATTTTTAAAGTTGTAACATGGAGGAATGGAACTTCTTTGTTAAATTAGTCAACTTTAAAAAATTCATAACTAAAAAAGTAGCTCGAATTTGTATACCTGATATTTTAGCTACTGATAGGGGATGTAAGGAGAACATTTTAATTTTTTTTTCATAATTTTCGTGTGTGGGATTTTTTTTTTTTTTACATTGGGCGCGTTACCTTATCCTTTAATATAAAAAAACAAATTATTTAATGTACAAACATAAAATATTTGTGAAACTAGCCAAGCCAACTTGCAGCCTTGTGACTCACACTCCGCGAGTAGCCAGTTTGTTGTTGCTCGACTCTTAAAACAAGTTCAAAGTTTGCTAAAGTACGTACGTACTAAAACATAAAAAAGTAAACACGTTATGAGCTATGACCATGAGGAGAGGCAAGCTCCAACACAAAAACAAAACGTAAAGCAGCAGCAATGTGAAAAATAAAGTCATGTACTGTACAGTACTATTATAATAGTATTTATAGGAGTTTCTTGTTTGCACTAGAACTTTCTAATTGTTATTAGCATTATATTATTATATTGCCATAACTGACCTTTTCATAAATTCCCTAGAAATAAGTGTATGATGTTTATTTTAACTTTTCATTACATTTTCTCTATATTTTTTTTTTTTTTTTTTTTTAGTTGTGAATATTTTTGTACTTTAATTCTGAAATCACCCTATATAGAATTCGAAAAGGAAACGTCACCACACACACATTAAATTTAATTTATTTATTCTGTCCATGTGTTTATTTACTTTTTCCCCCTCTTCTGTTGCCTCACAAACAACAGCTAGAAGGAAGCATCAGACACTCAGACACTATACTAATGAACTTCAGCTTAATGACATGTTTAAAATAACAATAAAAAAAAATGAAATTCTTTACTGAATGAGTTTTTGTATATAAATGTAAACAATCCTTTGAGTCGTCAACAGCTAGGTTTACTAACATAATATCATTATAGACTTTCATACAACGTAATTTTCTCAAAGGAAATAATTATCGGTGTAAATTTCCGCGATCACTATAGCTGATCATAAGGCGGATTCACATGGCGATTTTTATCATGCGACGCGAAGCGAATAATGCGCACTTGCTGTGACATCCATTGGCATCCATATTTGGCGATTTAATAAAAAGAGCATCGCAATTAACGCGATTTCGCTGCCGCAACCTGGCGAAATCGCTCGCTGCATAGGATTTCACAGCTTGTGTGACAAAATCGCGTCGCATCGCCGTTGTCGCCATCTGAATCCGCCTTTACACTAACGAACTGTAAGTCGAAAGAAGAGCTAATTATTATATACTATTTTACATTTTATATATTATGTTCTAAAGTTATTCTGAATGTTAAATGTCAAAAAAACTATTTTTTATTTCACTTCTAAGAAGAAAAACAACTTAAAAAAACAGTAGTGAACTCTATCATGAACTATAAACAGTGATGCTGAGATCTATTGTTTTCTTTTGAAGCATTTCTCCATCATATTTTTATTATGACTACGATGCGTGGCCGGCGTAGCAGGGGTGACAGCTGCAGCAGGCGCTAGCTGAGATCTGCTCAAGTTGTTGGTCGGTAGAGTCAACTGCAGACAGGCGAGATCGTAGTCCATCTCCGTGCCTTGGCGAGCTTTTCATAAATATTATCTCTCTAACTGCTCCTGCTTATTTATCCATTGTGATACTGTTAACTTTTAAAATTAGCATGTATATATTATGTTATATAATTTAATTGTTAGTAGAATGCAGTTAAAACACTATTAGTAAAAGCTTTAAGATATCAGTTAATAGTAAGCAGGTAATAAAAGAAATTATGAAAAAAAATATAATTTTAATAATTATTATATAATTTGTTTGTTTTATTTTGACAAATTGTTAATAGAAAATTAGTTTATAATTATGTGGTGTTAATGTACGCGGTCGGTTGAACTATATAAGCAGCCGCAATTACTTCATTAAGTCTCAAGGAAATAGAGAGAGAGAGAGAGAGAGAGAGAGAGAGAGAGAGAGAGAGAGAGAGAGTTAAGGAAAGAGGGAGTTGACAGAGCGCGCGGCGAACCTCTCTCCGGCAGCGATAATGCAATTGCATTAGATCGATTGGAAGCAGCAGGTGGCTGGCTCGTGGGCGGGACGAGGACGAACTTTTAGCTGCTAACTGCACTATATTATAGCTCAGGGGCGTGCGGTCCATAAAAGCAATGCAAGCAATGCTTGCCCTAAAATTTACCGAGAAAGAAGAAGAAAATAAATTTCGTGACAAGCATTTTTTTCTCTCTTAACAATTTTAAATTTGCCAGCATTTTGCCGCATTTAAATCGGAGATTTATTTTTTTTTGTCTTGCAATAGCAGCGCCTCTACTGGTATAAGCAATCACTTTGGTTGCTTGTAAATAAACCCACCCAACGTAAAGCTTCATAAGGAAATGTATGGGGAGGGGGTGGTAAATGCTGAAGCTTGTGGAATGTACAAGCACTGCTTGTACAATGGCGGCTCTGGGGAATCGGAACGCCCAACTGGTTAAATAGTGTATCAATAGATGGCGCATAAATGATAAAAATCAGGGACAAAATTTAAGGGTCCACGCGCGAGTGACTCATCAAAGTTTAGTTTTTAGTTTCCGGGAAACTAATAATAAGCAATACAGTGCGTGATTTTTGTGGCTCTTTATAAGTGTTTTTTCGTGCTTTTCTCCAATATTTTATTTAATTAATGGACTATAAAAACGCACTAATTTGCCATGCATAAAAAAATTCTTCATCTCAGTGTTTTGTACAATTTAATTCTTATAATTTAATTGCTTTAGCGTGATGATTACGTTTTTATTTTTTTTGTTATAAAAATGGCAGAATTACTTCAAGAAGAAAATATTATTCCTAATCTTTTACAAAAAAAATTTTGGCGCTATAGAAACACAACTGAAAAAACGTAAATCGTTTGTGCAGGCCGCCCTATTCCCGAATGAAAAGGTACACCGTTAAGGTATTTAAATGCATATACAGCTAAAAAAAGATAATTGATGCATAGCTGTATGCACCATGATCAATGATCATGATCGAAAGTGAAAAAAAGAAATTAAAAATTTACGGCAATTAGCTAATTAAGGAAACAATTTTATTGAGAGCGTTTGTATGATTATAATTTATGTATATCTCCTGTAATGAAAATTCGAGTGCCACGCCCCCTTTTTCAAAAAAATCGCGCCTCCGGCGGGGTATTAGCCCCTCGGGGCCCCCTCCGCTGTGTCATTACTTCATTTGCTTGACTAGTCTAAAATGTCACCGCACGCCACTGTTATAGCTGTATTGGCAGCTCGCGTGCTCCTCGATTGCTGCTGCTAGCTAGCTAAACTCGTCATCTAGATTTTTTTTATTGTTATTTTATTATCCATAATAATAATTATTACTGCATTGTTGGACGAATTAATAACTTGCAAACTTATAACAATAATTATCTATGGAGCGGTGAAAGGTGATAAGGAATCATTGGGAATCATTGGCAGACAGGGAATTAAATAAATAATAAAAGTTATGTTATTCAATATTAAACTTTCATACGCCTGCTGCCATCTGTTGAGAAACCTTAAATGTTGATCCATAAATGATAAAAAATATACCAATACATTCTTAAAACGATTTAATTATCAATACGAAATTACGAGTTTCCGATATAAATTATACCTTTCCATAATATATATTTTTTTAGTTTTCTCAGCAAAAGATTGAATCACATTATGGTTGTTAAAATTTTGGTTTTATGTTTTATTCAAGTTTCGATGCATGTGAACAAAATGAAATATTACAAAGGATAATATATATTATATTTTTATTACTATTCGCTATCAGCATTGTTATATACAACTTTAATTTTAGCATATTAGAATTTCCTTTATCAGAACAATCGTAAGACCAAAATTTTGTACGCGATCTAAATCCTTCCTTGGTTTCTCTTGCTTTAGGTTATGCTATTGATGACGTTATGTTTTTTTGGAAGACGCTGGTTCGTACTGACTATACTTGTAATGCTCTGGCAATTATCATTTCAGAAAAGTGAAGTGAGTAAGCGATAGCAAAAAAAATATCAACAGGAACGACAATCACAAACAGATATATAGATATATATATAAAAAAAAGCAAAAATTCAACAAGCAACATCATTACAACATTAAAATCGGTGGACATAATTATAATAAAAAGATACACTCGTGCAATATATAAATAAAATATTAAAACAATAATAAATAGTGATAAGGTTTGATTGATTTGACTCACCTGATTGGACATCATTTGACTATGCGGGGGTGGGGGTTGTGGGTGTGGGGACGGCTGTGATGATGGATGCGTTGGTGGAGACGGCCTCATTGTCGAGTTCTGTAACACAAGCAGTAGATACGTCTTAACACGCAACACGCACACTCACACACCAAGCGGCGGGCGGTGGGGGGAGGGGGGAGGGGGTCACACACAATCGACACGGCAGACGATAAATAAACGAGGAAAACACGTGGGGTGTACGAGGAAACCACACGTGACACAATGGGCTTAGGAGGAGGGAAAAAACAACAACATTTAAAGGCAAATATATCACATAAAAGTACACAACAACACCATCGTTCATCAACATTTTAATCCATCCAGCCATGGCTCTTGTTTCATTCCCCTGCACTTGCTTGCAGCTTGCTTGCATTTATCCACGGCCCACATAAATATAATATCATCAATTACTGCAAAGTAATGGATGGATGGAGAACAAAGAGACGCAACAGGCAAACGTGCATAATATAAGTTTGAGCGTGCCAGAGATATAGAAATTAGATACGGAAAATATTAACAATAATTATATAGAAGTCAATGCATATAATAGAAGTATTATTATCACTTTATAATATAAAAAAAATATTTAGGCTAATATTCTAATATAAAATAATTAAGAATGTTAATAATGGAAAAATAATAATTTAAAATAAATAATAAAGATATTAGGGAGCGATTTATTTTTGTATTAATAAGATATCAAAATTTGGAATTAAAATTTTTTCTGAAGCTAAAATCGGTGCTCAGTCCTTCGTGAATACTATAATACTGACGTGGATAAATACTAAACCTGACAGTGATGCAAGCTTGCATTGTCTTGGGATGAGGTTTATTTGATAATAAATTGAATAATAATAAAAGGAGTAAGGTAGCAAGAATTGTTGTCAGTACATTACATATTAAAGAATTTTTAAAAAGGAGTAAAACATTTTTTTTTTTTTCTGTTTACAATGTCTACAGTAAATATTGCACAGAGGCAGAGCATATTCGACGATCTTGACAAGCAAGTCAAGTCTTAACGGCATTGCGTCTTCCAGATAACAAAAATATATTCCTGCTTGATGGCATGGCATTTTCAACCGACAACCACAGACATTATAACTTATAGTAATGCTGATGAGATACCGCTATAAGTACATATAATAATACGCATTTACGTTACAAACGCTTCACCATAACTTTTTAAAAAATTAAATAAAACGGGATCTAACTGTAAGGGAAAAAAATTGATACGTTAAACATTGTGATCAAAACGGCTATAGTTATATTATAGTAGTTATTAAGCAAATAATAAATACATAAATAGAAATAAAAATAAGTTGAGATTTACGCATTGATTTTATGATTTTTAACATGCAGTTCTTGGATTTAAAAAAAAAAAAAAAGACTTACAATGTTAGCTAAACCTTTATTACTTCCCGTCGAGGGGGTTTCGAATAACCAAAGCTAATAAGATTCATTTTTAAAAAACAATTTACTTAAAACTTAGAACGAGTGTTATAATATATAATATATATATATATATATATATATATATATATATATATATATAGTTTCGACGCAGAAACTATGTATTTTTATTATTATTATTATTATTTTTTAAATGCCATATATTGCTATACCAAAAGTGTAAAACGCGTTGCAAAATTAGAACAATGGTAGTTCTACTATATATTTCTTATTTATTAACAACATACTGCATTATACTGATCAACCTTCTTAACATCAACAATGTTTACCACCGCTTGCCTGTTAGGGAGCGGCAGATTAGCGCCTGCTCGCACTTGAAACACGCAACTTGTTTAGCTACTATGCGCGGCGGGTTGCATTACACTATCCGCAGGCGTTAAAATTTTCTTGTCGTCAGTGTCATCACCGAGTTGAATGCAGATGTATATAACAAACGTAAGATTAATTTATTAGCTAGATTCTTTAATAAATTTTAATTTGAATCTATAATGTGGTACATAGGAATAGTCAGACTAGATCAGAAAAAAAAAAATAAATAAATAAAAATAATATACAATGGTGTGTAAATTTTAAATTTATTGTACTAAAGAATCCATACACTGAAAAAAGTTGTTAATGTATAACAAATAAAAATAAAGTGTTGTTGATGTTTAAAGTTGAGAGCGCAGTGCTAATTGTTATTGCTGGGGGTGTTGCTGGAGCGTCTAGCGGAGTAGGAATGTGTGAAGAAGACTCGTCAGCTGCTGTCGTCAGACCACGTGGAGAATGATCGATGTGGCCACGTGGTTGCAGCTCGCGGCTGGCGGCCAGCCTCAGAGCTGCTAGAGTGAGCACCAGCGCCCGTCAAGAGATGGAGAAGAGAGCGAGAGAGAGAGGCAATGCGCTGGGCAGAGAGTGTAACCACGTGCGCTACAACGTGCTTGCTGCTGCCATCTGGTAGTCGTCTATAGTACTCACAACTCTCATTCAAGACTACTTTGCACTTTTAACAAGTACGGTAGCGACATCTAGGAAAGACTGTTGGAACTGTTACTATTTATTAATATTATTTTAGCGCAACAATTTTAACTTCAATCAATTATTGTCGTCAACTGAGGATTTTTTTTTTTTTTTATTTTAGATGATTAGGCTATTTTGATGAGGGAGTAAGTAGACTGATAAGTTTTATAAGTATAATATTATAGCTTGTGGTTCCAGCATGACCATGCCGATGTTGCCAAGCGTAGTCTATGGTCGTGAACACATGACCAAGTCGGACGAGGGAGCTGTAACGTTGGTAGGCCGGGGGTGCCGGGGATGGCTTGTACTTACAGGGAAGAAGCCGGGGGGCATGGGTCCACCGGGCATGCCGTCATTTGGAGGCATTTGGCCTAGCGGGCTGGGCGCCGGGCCGGCATTCTGAAAGCAAACATAACAATCAATTAACTAATTTAATTGTTCAATTTAACAATATGAATTATATTACTAATTAATACAGTAGTAATTTTAACATGTAAGCTGCAAAGAGAAACAATCTAAAAATAACTTCATAAATCAAGTATCCAGATGACCGACCATCTAGCTGTTCAGGGAACATAAGAAAAATCTAATAATTGTTGATTCTTATTTGATTGTGTATTTACGATTTACGAGCAGATCTATATATTATGGGTATTATAAATGGGTGAATTATACCGAGAATAAACGCTACCCAAATAATAATAATATTTATTAGTAATAATTTTTTGAAACAATAATAATTTAATTTTACTTCCTGGTTGGACTGGTTGGTTAAAACAGGAAAACCGCTTACAAATAAGACACTTTTTTTTCATAGTTCTTGCATTTGTTTTGAAAAGCATGCTTATAAAACATTTTGAGCTTTTGGTAGTGTCAATTTGAAATTATAATGTACTGTAAAAGATTTCTATTTCAAAACAAATCAAAACGTATATACTTCATTCTCCAGTAATAAAATTTATGAAATAATATATTGGAATAGTTTCATTGGCAAGCACATAAAAAAAAATTGTCAATGGTAATTTTATAAAAAATCGACGTTCAATGAATTTCTGCCTGCAACAACAAATTTGCAAGAGATAAAACTGCTCGGTTCAAGATTAATTATACAAACAAGGTGAAATAACGATAGCGTTCTAAAACTACTCGGTTAAAAAAGTACGGCTCGAGTGTTACTGTTAAGTCGTGACCTTGTGCTGAAATTTTTATTTAAGCATACACTGACTGATGTACGTACAGTACGTAGGACTATAAATAAATATAGATAAATTATGTTGTGCTATTATACTACATATATATATATATATATATATATATATATATATATATATGAACATAATTTATCTAAATTTATTTATTTTAATTATTTAACATAATTTATTTTTAAAAGATTATCTATATGTAGCAGATCTTTATTGAATTTTTTTTCGCGCTGCTATGGTATAGTGCTCAGATAAACAGAACGAAAGAGTTCTGTGAAAAATTTAATACGCATGGGAAAGAAATTATACTTACTTGCAAGCTAGGGAACGGTATGTGCAATGTATGTTAAATGTAATATAGGAAAAATAATTATGCATACAATTTGCAATAAAATTATAAAATATTATTTCTTCAAACTATTTGCTTAATACATGCAATATAGCTGCATAATGCAGCCGTTAAAATACTAATAAATACATTATTAAAATATTCATATTATTAATTTATGTAAATAAAATCTATATACTATAATATATATTATGTTTTTTACATATTTTTTATGATAGTTGAAATCAAGTAAATTGTTGTCGATGATAAGTTATTTATAATTCTTATAAATAATATAAACGCGGCGCGGCTAAGTTGGGACGGTTGGGACAAAGAATTTTCTTTCCCGCGTAAAGTGAGTTTAGTTCTATGTTCCTACAATAGGTGGTGCTGCGGTTACAAAACGAAACTGCGAGTTCTGGTTATCGACTTCGCACATGGGAGAGAACACCGCGGCGTGAAACGGAACGTAACAATGCCACTCATTTTTTACATCACATTTTAGATGGGACATGAACCTATATTATGATCACTATGATCAGCATCAATTATTATATTAAATATATATATATATATTTATATATATATATATATTTATATATATATATATATTTTTTTTCAATTTATCTGCATATATTATATCACGCAGTCCTAATAGTACTATAACTGCTTAAAACATAATAAAATTATTACTTTATTTAGGTTAGCGACAAGTAAAGCACAAATATATTTATTTTAAAATATAAATTTCATTTGCAGTAAGCACAGAAGTATAATGTCAAATTATTATGACTCCATCTTCAATTATCCGTTTAATCTGTTATTGTTGATTGGTTTAACAGATCTTTGAATTACATCAACAATTATTATTTAATAAGGTATTGAAGGTTTGTGGCCTTTGGGCGTTTGATAAAAGTTTCCAGCCAAATTGCTGAAAGGTTGGTTAGCAGCGTGGGAAAAAAAGAGGTAGAAAAATGTTACTGCATGGATTCTTTACAACACTTACTACGCTTTATTTTTTATGTTTTTCACCTACTGAATCAACGTGCCATATTTTGTTGAGAGCAAAAAAAAAAAAAAATATATATATATATATATATTTGTAGCTTTTATTTATGATCAGACGGTACAGACACCGTCATACTGTTACGTGATCAATGAAATGATTGCTTTAAAAAATCTGCGTAAATCAAAACCTTGGGGAAAAAAGAAAACAATAATCCACTTTTACCGTGTCAGTGTTAAATGTTGATTTTTCCGTCTAATTTATTATACTCTTATTATAGAGTTATTACTTAGATACTTAGGGACTTCAGTTATTTCTCTAGTCTATCATGCCAACTCTATGTATCATCCCCCTCCGCCACATTGATATTATGTAGATCTTTTACAAACATTCATAATATAATTCTTTTCTCAGATATTTATCATACATAGTTATTGTGTGTATATTTATATTTATACTGGTATATTAAACGTTGGATTAACGGCAAACATACATACAGCAGGGGATATCCGCTTCTGGAATTGCGACTTCTCAAGCTCATGGTGTTGGGGGAGGCCATGCAATGAGGTGTGTTGGGAGTTCGGAGCTAGTATCAGCCCCGAGGCTCAGCGCGGCTCAGCCCATGCTACCAGCTGTCTGTCCTCCGTGGTACAGACAGCTGCCCCCCTCCCCCCTCCCTCAGCTGGCAGGCGGCACAAGCACGGCACGCGCCCCCCCAAGCCGCGACAGCGAACCGCAGCCAGCTCGCGAATAACTTGGCTAGCCGTGCTAGCTCGTATGTATACATTATATTATATATGTATTTATTTTGTCATGATGCGTGGCACAGCACCAGCCCTACCCAGGAGGTTTCTTCTGGTGCTTGCCTCCCACAGCACAAACAAATAATACAAAGTTTCGATTCCGGGATAAAGTAGCACGACGAGCCTCATTGTTGCTTTGCCGTTTACAATCTAAAAGTGTATTTTGAAATCTGCATACTGTATATTTTAATCAAATAAATATTGAGCTTTTAATTGTTTTGAAATGTGTTCCGATTTTTATTTTTTAACAAAGAATGATGGCTAATTAGTTTAAGAAGTTCTGCTATCAATATTTTTTTTTTTTATTATTCAAAACAGTAAAAAAAAAAAAAAAAAAATCCAAAAGAAATCATGGATGTTCGTCAGGACATGACGAGTTTGATGTTTGTTTGTTAGGGATGGATCGTAAAAATAGCCTTAGCAGCAATAGCAGCGTCGTAAACAAATCCGCATTAAACACTGACGCATCATAATGCTTGTGCAACATAAAATTACTGTGTTAAAATGAGAAGCTTTAATATTGACGACACAATTCTCTCAGCCAATGAAAATCTAGCGCGCGAACTGCGCGCTACGACATGTTCTATCAAGCTTCCTATCCTTTAACCCAGCGGTACCTGGTTTTTAATTTTTTTCGGTGGTTCTTATGAAGGGCAAGATTAATAATTCATATGAGCCACGGGAAAGATCACTTTACACGACATAAAAAATATTCGAGATTTTGTGCAGCATAGAATTTGAATGAAAAAATAAATAAGATTTTTCTCCTAACAAACCTTATGTAGCGATGTCAGAATGCGGCGCTGCGGCATTTTTAAGTTGAAGCTTGTCATTACTGTGTAAAAAAAAAAGTCATAAAACTCGTGTGCGTATCTAACCGTAATTATTACGCTCGTGCTTGCATTTTTTTAGATGTAAAATTAGCAACACTTTACGAACTGCACACGCAGGCATACATTTGTCAAGGTAACAATAATTGTTTTACGATGGTCTTGAGAGAAATAAAGGGGAGGAGGAGATTTTATGAATGTTTCTTGAAGTCAATAATACAAACTGCAGTAAATTTTAGTTATTTAATTGCACACAATATAAAACAATGACCTACATAATACTATAAAAACATTTTATATGTATAAAAAAATATATATTAATTATTTTGATTCATGATTTTAAGTTTAATATTTATGAGTTATAACACCATAATTTATAATATGTTCCAAACAAGCGTGTAGTCACGCAAAAAGATAAGCAACCCCCAAGGCAATTGTAAAGGCGTTAATCGAGTCCGAATTCCGAGCATTCCAGACGCAACTAGCGCAGCAGCTGGAATATACAATCACGGCGCGTGCATGCGAGCTGCAGGCCGGGGGGCGGAGGTGTGTGTTATCCACTCATCCAGCCGAGGATGGCGAGCAGGGGAAGGACAGCTAACAAAAATAAAATAATGCATCCAAATATTTTTTTGTCGTCCGAAGTTGTAGCGAAATTTTAAAACTTAAATTGTTAGAGATCAGCTTGCAATCTCCACATTGCAGTATACAGATTCATACAAAAAGATCGACATTTTTTTAAATTGTGTACGACTTTAAAATATTTATAACTAATAAATATGATTATATAATACAATTTTTAGTAACTACGCCGAATATGTATTACAAATATTGTAAGCTGAAAATACATACACGTCTTGCATATAATATAATACACACATTAGAGCGATGATAGAGCTGCTAACCGTACCGTACACGCTAAGAAGAAAGGACCATTATGTGTATATCGGAATAAAAAGGTGTGCAATCAAGTAACATGCAAAGCTCATTTAAAGAGAACTGTACACTTTTTTGCATCCAATAGAAATCGCAAAGAGGTAAACAATAGAGGCTTCAAGTCAGCTGATTTTGCGGTGTTCACATCCAAACCCATGTAAAAAAAAAAAAAACAAAAAACAAACAAACAAACGAAATTGCTTTTTTTAGCATTTAAGAAGAATTATTTAGAGGAAAATACTTAATTGAAAATACTTAATTGGTATTATCAGAAGACTTCTAAATGGGGGGTAGGAGATGGTTTCAAATTAATCTTTAATAGTTACTGAGAACAAATTTAAGGTAGAGATAACGTCGATCAAATGTTCGACGTAGGTCCCTTTGATTAACATGTAAACCTTAGCAACCTTAGCAAATTCACAAAAATGCTGAAATTTCTTGAGAGGCAGATATTAGTGCCTAAAAGCCATAGAAAAAGTTTCAAAACAATCTAACAAGCCGATTTTTTTTAATTGAGTTTATAGTTTATCTCTCCATGGGAAAGCCCTGTGCTGAAAATTAAAAAAAATTAATTAAAAAAAATCGGCTTGTTAAATTGTTTTGAATTTTTTTCTATTGCTTTAGGCACTAATATCTGCCTCTTAAATTTTTTTTAGATTTTTTGTGAATTTGCTAAGGTTTACATGTTAATCAAAGGGACCTACGTCGAACAGCTGATCGACGTTATCTCTACCTCAAATTTTCTAACATGGTGGTTTATGGAGAAAATTTTCCCGCCGGAGAATTCATGAGGGTCACTGGGGATGGCACAATACATGGCATTTTCAATCAACAACAGTGCGCATAGAGATCGATTCAAAACTACGTTAGAAAATAATTTCAGCGTCATCAAATTCAAGCACCATGTCTTGCTTGACACATAAGACCAATTTCAATTTCGTAAGTGTGACAAATGCTTGAAAAAAAAAAAAAAGGTTACTGCTTGCTACTTCTATTATATATTATATATGACAAGTTAGTGCAAGTGGGAGCTAAAGCAGAAATGACTACCATTCTTGGCCTATTGACTCAGCATACGCCCTCTAGGGAACACCGCCCTCCCTTCCTGGGTGGCTTGGTGGAACTAGACAAGTCAAACGAGAGCCGCTAATTACTCGCCACTGTGCTACTGCTGCTGTAATGAATGTACGGTGTGTGGCGGGCGTGTCTGCCTGAGGCCACCGTGTTACGCAGCCAGCTGAGCTAACTAACTATAAAGCGTGCAATGGTCTAGCTAGAGCTATCACGACCGTGGCGCAGCACTCAGCAGGCGCCACCGCCACACAATCGCCTCCAAATGCACTACTGTATAGCTCTCTCACTTGGCCACGCGACCGTTCGACCACCTGTCTTACTCACCTAACGCTCATCAACCTTCAAAACAGGACACCCATGGCAAACAACATTATTTGATACAAAAATAAGAAGCAGATATTGGCAAATAAAGGGTACTTTTCAAGTCTTTCAACTATTTTAAAGTTGGGGGGGGGGGGCATTCACAAAGAGTTTAAGCCTATACCTTTAGGGTACAAATTTTTAAGGCTCGATTTAAGGCCTCATTTATGTAGACACATTTTTCATTCTAAAAAAGTGTGTCCTAAATGTGTGAATGCCCCCTAAAAAAATTAAATAGTATTAAAAAGTATAAAAGATTTTCTTGTTTTGCATCATAATTAATTTCTTAAGTAATTTTCTTTGGTTAAAAAATATCAAAGCTATGCCAATAATCAAAATAATATTTTAATATGATATAACAAAAATGCATTGTAATTTCATATTGAAATTTAAAAAGAAATTGATTTCTTAATTGAGTTTTATTATTATAATATACAAGATAAATTGCTTTCTCATCTTTAGTACCGGTATGGATTATCATGAACATTATCCAATATCATGATCGTCGTATTCATTCATAGGCACACCAAGATTTTTTAAAAATGTTGAGGCAGGCGAGTTGCTAATTTCCTCTGCTCTACTGCTAGAGCTGTTAGTGATGCTCGGTGCTAATGAAGTACGATGAGAGCTCTGTAAGAGCTCTGTGAATCAACCCACGCCCGCTACCTGCTTACCTAGCTGCCAGCCAGTCTCATATATAGAGAGAATGAAAGACCGCATGATGCACCACCCCGAGCAGCCTCAATCACTATATCGCATGCACTCTAACTTATATACTAATAAGAAACGACGACAAATTTAAATTCATCAACTCAAGTTATTTTTATAGAGACAAATTGTTAATTAACGTACTATATAAATAATATGTTAATATAGTTGTTAATATTATAGAGAAGATAATAAACTAGATAATAAACTATGTATAATAATATATATTTTACAATTTTTATATTAATATATAGTTATATACAGTATACTACTCTACTTCTTCATTAGTCATTATTTATATAATATACGTAATGTATATAATAATCCAAAAATGGGTTATTGAATAATATCATATTTAATAATAAAAATATGATATTTACGTGCACGTTTATATCTTATATAATAATGGTTATGCCGGATTATGCCCATAGCCTACATTCACATGCAATAGGTGTGCATTTTAATTTGTTACTGGAGATGACCTGTACTAGTAAGCAATTCTATTATCTCTCCTTGACGCTGCCAGTGAATCACGTCCCTCATCTTGTTGCCTGCATAAAACAGGGGCAAATGGGAGGGGGTTAAGTAATTACTTCAAGTATCGCACCACATCATGCAACATCAACTCAATTAGATGGGAGTAATAACATTTCAGTCAAAAGGTGTTGTATTTTATTTCACTAATTAACACAATATATTGATTATCATCAGATACATCAGACACATTTGAATTTTATTTCATCAAATTAGTCGACAGGATTCACGAAGGAATTGAATTTCATTTCAAATTTACACCAACTACGGTAAAGCATCAGCTTTATTCCATGACACTACAAGTGTAAAGTCTGACTAAAAGCGGTAATGAGAAAGCATGAATTTATTTTTCTAGAGGTAACTCCTTTGTCGTGAATCCCGCCCAAAATTAATGTTGTCTTCTCTTCATTATCATTTTTGTTAGCAAATTTTATATTGAGAAAAAAAACAGTCGTATTTATAAACTTCATCGTCAAAAATGTTTAATTTCGAATTTTGTTTGTAATTTAAATAACCTTATAAAAAGTAAAATAATGCAAAGACATTTTCAAAGAACTCGACTGAATTTATAAAAATTTGTAACCCTCCGGTTATAAATATGTCCAAGGTTATATATAGAGGGACGTAACAAAAAATACAAAATAAGTGTTGAAGCCAGTGGAAGGAAATTCAAGGCCAACAACTTAACAATATAACACCAAGCAAGTAAGTATTATAATAGTCTCTACATTATAAATATATACAAATAAAGTGAAGTGAAATAATGCTATTAAAGTGAAATAAGAAATAACTCCAATTATAATTTGATTGGTGTAATTCTTGACGTGATGAATGAGTGACAAGAACATCACATGACGGATGAATGGGTTTCAGAATGATTGGTACGCAGATCCGCGTTATGTGTCATCACCACATTATGGATGGATAGCGAACGACTCCAAGTGAATTTAAAATGTTTTGCCAAATCACCATGACTCGATTAAGAACGTTACATTAATTATAGGAAATGTCAAACAATTCTACTTGGTACAGTACAAGCGATTTTTAGATATAACATAATATCGAGCAACAAGTATAATACTTGAGCGTGGCGCAGTGCATTGACCGGTTCTCGTTAGATCACCGAAGTCAGGCTACGTCGAGCGTGGTTAGTACTTGGATGGGTGACCATTTCAAGTAAAAAATACGCTGCTCCCTCCCTAGGGTAAATTCGTCTCGCTTTCCACCCAGTGCAGTGATCATTTCCATAAACAGGCAGTGATGCACTTGTGTGTGGTTCCCCAGGCTTTGGACATCACTTTGGTCCATTGAGAAAAAGTAGAGGTGTCCGTCCTGACTGAGGTTTTCCACGGTTCCCTCAGTCTCACCTCAGCGAATGCTGGGACGCGTAACAGGCCGTGGCATCCGTTCCCTACCTTATCCCTACCCATTACCCCGCCGCGAGCTGTAAGCTCTTAGGGGTGTATCCTTGTAAAAAAAAAAAAAAAAAAAAAAAAACATTGGTAACAACGGAATACTGTAAAATAAGGCTTTGTTGGTAAATATTTATTTATAATATATAACAAGTTGTTACTTTAAAAAGTTTTAAATAATGAGATGCTAAATATATACATTATACCACAGGCGCGGATCCAGGAAAAAATAAAAAAAAAATTGAGTGGGGGGAGTGCCTATATTGTCCACGTTAAATCCAAAATTTCGGGGGGGGGAGTGCACCCCCCTGGATCCGCGCCTGCATTACCACATTACCATTTGCTGTAATGCATGGGTAAAACTATAAATTATCCAATTCTGTTAAAAATAATAATAATATTTATATTATCAGAGTTAATTTATTTAAGTGTATGAACTTATGACATTTTTTTTCCTATTTTGTTGTCAGTTAATATAGACTTGCGACCTTTCAAAGTATTATATTGTGTACGTGTAAGGTAAACGTTAGAGATTCGCTTTACTAGATATTAGCTTGTCAATTACCTGCTGGCTGCCCTCTGGCTATGTCAACAGTGGCTAAACAGCGACAGGCCTAACTACTCTGTTGAAAGACAATGACAAACACTTTCAAATAAATTAACAAACTATATCGTTTGGTATATAACCTATACCTTGAGGAGCGTGAGCATCATTTAAAACAGCTGGCTAATGGCATATTATGATTATCAGGCGTTTCATCGTTCCCATGCTAACCGTGAATTAAACTTGTGTGTAGTAAGTGCATACAGAATTTGATATATTCAAAATTTTCACGATTAAGCAGTATATTGGCAGGAACCGCAGCATAATTATAAATATTATAATTCATAACAGTTGCCAAATTATAAAGGTAATGTATCAGTATGGATCGACCATAAGTTATTTTTCAATGGACAACCTGCAGGAATTTTTTTATTGCAGAAATGAATAGAGGGTACCAAATTATGTTATTATGAATTTAGCAGCTTTTTTAGAGGTCAGGAAGTATTGCTAAAAAGTTATTCAAAGTTTGAACCCACGCTCCTTTTAGGTCCTATCCTTTCATTAAAAAGTGACGCCTATAAATTATTTTATTGACGCCTCTCTGTACTTTCAATTTAAGTTATTTTCAAAAATAGTTCCCACGTGGGCTCAAAAAAATCTGAAAAAAAAATCTAACTAGCATAATTCGCTATCCTTTTTTATTTCTGCAATACAAATTTTCATACAGATTGTCCATAAGATAAGAAAATTACTCTTATTGCAGATACGGATTGTTCGTCTTTTGAAGCCAACAGTATAAAAAAAATGTCATCTTATATAAAAAAAAAAAAAAAAAGAACGTATGTTAGCATTCTGCTATTTTCATGTTTCATGAATATGTTTGTCATTATATTTTATTACAATAAATGTACACTTAATATATAATAAAGTAAGTATAGAGTGCAGTTATCAGGCCTGTAGAAAATACAGTATAGGAATACAAGCACATGCAGCAATACGCCACAGCAGTTATACGCTTTCTCGACACTAATAATTGTTACTGGCTCCCGCACCATCGTGAATGCCAAAATAATAACGCGTGCTGGGATCTCGGCCAATTAGCTAGGGAACTAACAGCAAAAAACGGGCTATTAACGATACAATCCTGAAATTTTCAGTACTGGTACAGAACCCCTTTTTGGTCATTTTTGGCGGCGGTACCCAAAAAAAAGTTCCATAGGGTGACCTTGAGTGACCTTTGAACTTTGACCTCCGATTAAATTGGATTTGTTTTTTTTACGAGGAAACTAAGGCAGGTACGAAAAAATTTGTCATGAACAAATGTGTTTGCAACAAACTGAAGATTCATTGTGAATTTTTGTAAAGACCTAAGTCCATAAAAAACAAAATGGCGGCCAGTGAAACTTTAATTCATGCTTTTTTACGTCACTCTTCAGCTTATTTCAAGTAGACTAGCAAACTTTTTTGTATATAATGACAATTTTTTATTGCCCGTGATTATCAAGATTGAGAAAAGTCATAATACTTGCTGATAAGACAACAATAACGTAAGATATTGTAATTCTTATTGATTATTTTGCCTCCTAGTGTATACGGCTTTATAAAAAAAAAAATTAAAAAAATGTGATAAAAGCCTACAAATTTCAGGAATGATTTATTTGGTCATAAGGACCATAAAAAAAATTGGTTCCTAAAAAATTAAGACCCCCTTTGACCCCTGGTGACCTTCAAAAATGGTAATTGTGGAGAACTGGAAACATTTTTTTCTGATAAACAGCAGCTTCGGACGAAAATATTTCTAATACAAAATATGATTGGAATGACTGGAATTATGTCCCTGATTTTTTTCAAAATGCAGTGTTGCCAAATAGAGCACCCACGTTGCCAAACGTGCCCTTAAAATCTGCATCTTAGGGTCACTTCATTGCAAACAATCCGTGCATCGAATTCAAGCTTTAATATTCATTGCATGAATCATGAACTGGGATCATCAAAGAAATCCACCATAAATTTGTTAAGGTCCTCCCCCCCGCACCCCCCACTTCTTCTTGAACCCTGGGGCCATTTAAAAAACGACAGTCTCTCGATGATATTCTTGCATATGATTATTAATTATTATTTTATTATATATTATATTTTATTTTTAATACTCAAGAATATCTATCATTGGAGTGATTTTAAGAGTATCCCTAATTTTTAATGCTGCGCTGCCAAGTGATCTTGAAATCTGAGACATATGGAAGTATTTATGTGTTATCTGGAAGAGTGCACTGCATCGTTTTAGCCACAATTAATAGACGGCCCTTGGCATGCATGTATATTTTACAATACGTTACTATACTTCAGCTTCTTCAGGATCAAGGGAAGATCCACTGATGGGGGATGGGGTTTGAAATGGAAAATGGGGGGGGGGGGGGTAGGATTATCTCCAGAGATACTTAACATTTAAAAAAAAAGGCACCACCGCTACCAGAACGGAGGGCTGTTTTTATATTATTTTCGGAACAAATAACTTATATTATATACAATATAAGAGTCATTTTCAAATTGCTGGTATACCAAATATGTGTTGTATTAATAAAGTTACATCGCGTACTGTAAAGTTTTTTTTTTTTTTTTTTTTTTTTTTTTTAGGAGATACAATACAATCTGTATGATTCTTTTTTACTGCATCCAAATTATGCTACTCTGAATTTTTTCATGCAGCTTTTATTTTAGGCCAGGAACTATTTTTAAATAATTATTTAAAGTGCGGCCACGTCCCCTGGAGGCGTCAATAGGCGTCTAGGCTCTATCATTTTATTATGGATCCAACGGGGCCAACATAACTTGCAGAACTTTCAATAATTTTTAAAAATAATTCCGGGACTCAAGGAAATGTGAAAGAATTCAGAGCAACATAATTTGGTACCCTCTATTCAGTCTATTCATTTTTGCAATAACAAATTGTCATGCATCAGGTTGTCCATTGATGTTACTAACTAATATGTAAGTTGTTCAGTCATTCCATAATGCAATTATTAACGTAATGTATTTATAAATAAATGTTTGTTTTATTTTTGATATATATAACAGTCTTAATTTATATAATATATTAATAACATACATTAACTTTTATATTATATTATAATATATAATATATGTTATGTTTAATAAATGCTAAACACGAAACCCACCCTCGGTTCTGGTAGCGGTGTTGCCCAATATTGTCCCTTTTCCGCAATAATGAGCTCTCTGCTATATCATGCATGCAGGTGAGCGCAATAGGGAATTGTAAGTAAGTGTAAAATAAGCTCATTTTCGCGCCCATCTGAAATAGAAGATAGATTGCGGAGCATGCAGGGACAATATCTTCAAAGATAAGTTTTATATTAGATGCGCTTTGATTACGGACAGTTGGGGACCTGAACGGGCGTTCCATATATAACATACTTTATTTTTATTACCTTCTGTAGGAATTCCTCCCTACCACACTTTTTCCATTTCAAAACCCATCCTCCCTTGATCCTGAAGTATAGTAACGTATTGTAAAATATACATGCATGCCAAGGGCCGTATATTAATTGTGGCTAAAACGATGCAGTGCACTCTTCCAGATAACACATAAATACTTCCATATGTCTCAGATTTCAAGAACACTTGGCAGCGCAGCATTAAAAATTAGGGATACTCTTAAAATCACTCCAATGATATTCTTGAGTATTAAAAATAAAATATAATATATAATAAAATAATAATTAATAATCATATGCAAGAATATCATCGAGAGACTGTCGTTTTTTAAATGGCCCCAGGGTTCAAGAAGAAGTGGGGGGTGCGGGGGGGAGGACCTTAACAAATTTATGGTGGATTTCTTTGATGATCCCAGTTCATGATTCATGCAATGAATATTAAAGCTTGAATTCGATGCACGGATTGTTTGCAATGAAGTGACCCTAAGATGCAGATTTTAAGGGCACGTTTGGCAACGTGGGTGCTCTATTTGGCAACACTGCATTTTGAAAAAAATCAGGGACATAATTCCAGTCATTCCAATCATATTTTGTATTAGAAATATTTTCGTCCGAAGCTGCTGTTTATCAGAAAAAAATGTTTCCAGTTCTCCACAATTACCATTTTTGAAGGTCACCAGGGGTCAAAGGGGGTCTTAATTTTTTAGGAACCAATTTTTTTTATGGTCCTTATGACCAAATAAATCATTCCTGAAATTTGTAGGCTTTTATCACATTTTTTTAATTTTTTTTTTATAAAGCCGTATACACTAGGAGGCAAAATAATCAATAAGAATTACAATATCTTACGTTATTGTTGTCTTATCAGCAAGTATTATGACTTTTCTTAATCTTGATAATCACGGGCAATTAAAAATTGTCATTATATACAAAAAAGTTTGCTAGTATACTTGAAATAAGCTGAAGAGTGACGTAAAAAAGCATGAATTAAAGTTTCACTGGCCGCCATTTTGTTTTTTATGGACTTAGGTCTTTACAAAAATTCACAATGAATCTTCAGTTTGTTGCAAACACATTTGTTCATGACAAATTTTTTCGTACCTGCTTTAGTTTCCTCGTAAAAAAAATAAATCCAATTTAATCGGAGGTCAAAGTTCAAAGGTCACTCAAGGTCACCCTATGGAACTTTTTTTTGGGTACCGCCGCCAAAAATGACCAAAAAGGGGTTCTGTACCAGTACTGAAAATTTCAGGATTGTATCGTTAATAGCCCGTTTTTACTGATATTTGGTCGTTAGTTCCCTAGCTAAATACGTACAGTAGGAGAAGATAGTAGTAGCGTGTACACAATTACCTATTTGTGTAACAGCATAGCTTTCTACAAAATATAATTTCATAATATAGTAATAGAAACTGGAAATAGTTTTCTGCATATTCAAACATATAAATCAAACATATGGAATTAAAGTATGAAAAAAAAAGTCTATTCACCGAGCATGTATAATATGTTTATCGACGATAAAACTCTGCTTCATTGCTACCTTTCTTGGCTGGCTCCACAAAGGAAAGAGAAATAAATATAAAATATATTGAGAAATGCCGGGATGGTACAATATACAATACCTTCGCAAGCGGTACCTTTCATTCACTAATATACGTTTACATGACGGTGTTTAATACGATTCGTTGACGACGCCTCATAAGAATATTAACATTATCCGGCGTCATCAACGGATCCGTATTAGTCATGTGAACGTAGTAACTGTATAGTAATAGTGTTTGATTAAATAACGGAATAGCAATTTAATGAACTGAAATTACTGAGTTTGCGCAAAGTGCTGAAATTAAGATAATGATTGTTTTCAAAGAGGGTGTACACAACTGACGACAAGCGTCACAAAATGAAACTATGTATAATTATCGTCGTAATATTCTTTGTCTCGTTCTTGAAATGAAGTAAACAAACCCTCCCCAATCAATGTTTTTTGTTTGTTTTTTTTTTTTTTTTTTTTTTGCATTAATTAATATTGCATAACACAGAAATATAACTATAAACTAATTAATAAAAAATAACAATGATGGCTAGTAAAATTATGCAAATAGCTAATTAGCCATGCAACGACCTCCTTAATAAAAATTAAAATTTTAATAATATTAATGAAACAATGCAGCAAGCTGTTACACAAAATTATAATTTTAGTTCAACAAATAACAGGGGAGGAAGCGTCCAAGGTTAAACCTAGCCAAATAAATACGATACTTTAACCCCTTTATATTAGTTATAATAAATGATAAAACATTATAGTTCTTTGTTCTATGCAAGTGTTCAGTAAAATGTTCAAAATTTCAAATTCAATGTCAGCGTTGAAATTAATCACCTATATTAGCTTTTGATGATTTCTGCTAATCTAGATCAACTTAACGTTGCTTGTTTTTTGTTTACGTGAATCGTGTCCTTATCCTATCTTCTGTCTTATATTTATTTTCAACGATCGAGAGCTTGAAATTTTTTTCTTTGGACATTGTGGTTGTTGAATAATGTTTACACTGGCCGCAAATTTCAGGTGTATATATTATTCAATATTGTCATAATAACATCGTCATCGACGTGTTATAAAGAGTAAAAAACAAATTTTTAGTGATATTAATTAAATTATGCAATTTTTTATTGTTCTCCATAATTATAGTTATAACTTTGTTCATTTGTGAATTTTAGTTAGAGTCAAATTAAATACAATCACATTATTTTCATGTACTGTAATGACAATTTACAAATCGTATACACGAGATGATTAAATAGCTCAACTGTGCCCACCCTAGTTCTGTTCAGGGTGAACAGAACTAGGGTGGGCATATAGTTTAATATACACAAAATTCTTCACCTTAAATTCACCGTATAGTTTTTTTTTTTTTTTTTTTAATTTTTTTACAAGGATACACCCCTAAGTACTTACTATTTTTGCAAATCGCGATAAAACGAGTTGATCGTATTTGACGGAACACCATCGATATGCGCTTGAAGCAGGAAGTATTATATACAATTAAGTTACATGATCTATATAATTTTATATATAATGGACAACATACATGAAAAAGTTTTATTGCAGAAATGAATAGTGTACAAAATTTTGCTACTCTGAATTTTTTCAGATTTTTTTGAGACCCGAAACTATTTTTAAATAATTATTGAAAGTCCTGTGACTTCAGTTGGCACCTCTTAATCCTTAATAAAAAGGATAGAGACTGGACGCCTATAGACGCCTCCAGGGGGCGTGGCTGCACTTTCAATAATTATTTAAAAATAGTTCCGGGTCTCAAAAAAATCTGAAAAAATTCAGAGTAGCATAATTTGGTACCCTCTATTCATTTCTGCAATAAATTTTTTAAATGTATGTTGTCCATTATAATGAATAAATAACTGACATAATAAAATTAAATATTATAATTTATATTATCAAAGACCTTGGTATTGATTTTAGCCCAGAAAATATATAAATCGAGTAATACTAAAATATGTTTATAAAATTTTCTAGACCAAATAAAATAAAAGAGACGATAGATTTTATTAATAAAATCTATAGTCTTTTTTTCTGAATATCCCTTATTATAATTATACAATAAAAATACTATTACGGTGTCAATACTAATTGAAGTCTAAATATGATAATAATTATTGTCTACATGTTTTTTTTTTTTTTTTTTTTTTTGTTTGTTTCAGTACGATGCATTTTGAAGCGGAGATGAGGCAGTAGCAGCAAACGTGGTTCGCCGAGCGAGCGTCCGTCGGAAGGTGTGCAGCCCCTGCTGTAGTGCGTCACGTCTGGCTTCACTGCCCAGCAGGGCCACACAGAGCATCGAGCGGGACCCATCCAAAGGGAACAACTTGCAGGCAAGCAGCAACACCAACAACCTGAGAGGCATGGGAGACCGGAAACAACTCCAAACCACTTATGTCTTGGCTTCTATGCACTCATTAGTCAAGCTTTTGTTATATTGTTATATACAGTACATAGTACACCATCGCTATATACTATTGCTGCTGCAGGAATAATAACTATAAGACAAGTTCAAATAATAACAATAATAAAATATAATATAAAAAAAAAATGAGAGTAAGAAAGACGCCCATAATTATATTAAATTCGAATTATAATCATAAATAATAACTTGAGATACTATACTGCATACATTGTCTTAACGCTATATAATACATATATAGTCATTGTATATACTATAATATACAAATTTATTCTGCTTAATTATATTACACAATAAAAATATATATATAAGTCTTGATGATAAGACAACTAGTAGATATAAAGCAATAACAGCTGTAGGCTCTATTCTACAGCAAAGTAAGAAAAAAATAAAAAATACAAACATTCTTTATTTCAATATCAGTTCCTATTCAATCGAATCTAAAGTGAATACTAATTATGTAAATAACAGCCAAGCATGTTAACAACATCACAGAATTAGGTAAAAGTAAGGATTTTGATTAGTATCCATGATTTACTAAATTTAAATTATCATTTTATAATATTGCATATGAAATTGAATTATCGTAAATTGAACCGCATTTTTCAGACACGCTGTCAAGTGAATTTAATGATTGACGATCACCTTAAAACTAAAAACACATGTCAACAATTTCAACATTATTGGAGAAAAAAAAATGTCATTTATGTAATAGTATTTATACAGTAGTTTAGGAATTAATTAACTTTCTGTTTTTACTTCTAGTTGGATTTTTTTTAATACTAATGTTTTACAATCTACACTAAATTGATCTGAAACGAATGTTATTTTCGAGATTAATCATTTGTATGTGGAAAAAATCGTTCGCCAGCTATTGCATAATTATGTCTTATATTTTTAAATGCAAACAATAATGGATATAATACATGCATGGTGACTGAAAAGTTCCCTTCTTTAAAATTGACTAGTTATAGGTCTGCCGACTTTTGCATGCCATGCAACTTTACAATACTGGAAAGGCTATCTTATAACTAATAACAATATTTCTAATTTCATTTTTCACATGTATAAAACGTGCTCCAAAAGATAAAAGCAATATCTTGAAGTTTTATATCATTCTTTATATGTATAATATGGATTTCGTATGAATATTTAGTTCTAAAGGATCTAATTTCTTATGCAATTTAGCATCGTGTACTTATAAACAACACCAATAAAGTAAAACTATAAATTATGTAATAAAATGTTAAAATTAATTTTTAATATGTCGGTTTTAGTTTATCCACTAGGCTTGCTTTCACTATTTAAAAGTTTATATTAACCTAAACTTTAAAATAAAATACTCATTATATACTTGGATTTAAGAGGACTGAAGATAATTGATGGTGATTACGTTAAATGCGAGCCTATTCTGTCAAATAGACTTGCTGGACGTTGCGACAAAAAGCAATGGTAAGCAATCAAGCTTAGTACGTGGGAACCAACTACTTGAAATACCACAGCCAACTAGTGCCTTAAGGAGGAAACAACCAATTACATAAATATGAGAATCAAGCATAGCGAACCAGCAAGCGATACACCAATGTAATACGTATTAACAAACGTAACCTTTGTGATGCTTACTCGACCGTAAATTTACACATGCACACACACACACACACACTATCAATATATAATAATATATATATAAACTAAATTTTATAATGTTGAAAAAATAATTAAAATAAGTAAAAAATTAGCGTATAAAATATTTCACGCATCTCAATATAAATTTTTTTATTTTCAAAGATCATTGATCCCATGCACATTTTTACTTGCTAACTTTATATTATACGACTCATGACAAGAACGTCATGGTAACTTATGTGAAACATATTTGTTATAATATTAATTGCTTCTTACAATAATTTCATGTGTGAAAAATGTAAGCAACAATCCGTAGAGTGAGTAGACACAAAGTAGGTAAGCACAATATTTTTTACTCTTTTTACTTCGAACGTAATAAATAAATAAAAATGCAGTAAACAAAGTTCACAAATACACCGAGAGAATAATAATTATAGACCGTTTGTAAGTAGAGGTGGTCTAGAGACAGTCCCGGCCGTATACATGGAATTTTAAGTGCATACGTACAATTTACTTGGGCATGAAGCTGTTTCTGGGCCTTTCTATCTTTTTGTTCCCTTTCTCTCTATTTTACTCCCCTCTTTATGAAAAATAAAATGATGATCAGGAACTCTATATGCTCCTACGGTTCTACTTTTTCACATTCTGGAGACTACAAACTAGAAGTTTCTGGGGAAAATTTAAAAATTACCTGAAAGAAGACTTATTTTCTCCCTACATTGAGAATAAATATGGACAATCAACGTACAACCATTTCTCTCATAACAAACTTTATTAACTGAATAACTGCAGATTAAATTAACCTCTTTGGATCAGTACTTTTATTTTTCATACCATTTAGATTTTAAAAATTAAAAATCATGATGAATTTTTATTAAAATCAAGTTGGCACAACTTCATATATTATAGCTTGATTGGTGATGCCATGCATGTATGATGGATGTGTTAGTGAAGTGGTAGCCTAATTTTAAAAGGGTTTTATATAAACTATTTAAAAATAGGTCCCTGCCTCTTCATTAAAAAAAATAAATAAATGAAAAACATATTTTCATCATACACGGACAAAAAATTTAGCCAACGGTTAGTAAGATTTTACTAACAAAAGGCGGGTCGAATCTCACTAAGACAGTAGCTGTGTAAAAACTTAATATTTAAGTTTGCTAAATTTTGTATACTGAAAAGTAGCTAAAATTTACTAACTTTTGCAGTAAAATATTACACCATTGATGATGTAGAAGTTAAAAATGTGTTGCGTAGTAAAATTTTACGGCATGTTGGTAAAATAGAAGGTCAGTAACTTGGTAAAATTTAACTGGCAGTGCTAGTAAAATTATTCTTCCTTTTACTGCAGGATTTTACTAACTAAATGTTGGTAATTTTTTGCATACCTTAGGCTTTTAAATTTTACATACTTTTGATTGTTACTAAATATCTACCGCCTATATGCAAAGATGAGGTCAAACTTTAAGTCCGGATTAACTTTGTTGATTTCGATTGATGCAACAATAAAAATCAACAAAGTAATCCGGACTTAAAGTTTGACCTCATCTTTGCAAATCAGTGTTAGAAATTTTAGTAACAAATAAGTATGTAAAATTTAAAACCGAATCTTTGCGCAAAAAATTATTTTCACTTAAAAGAGCTAAATATGTTAAAAATAATGTTTTTTTTTTATTACTACTACTTATTGTCATGTATTGATCACATGATCACACACATAATTCACAAGAAATTTGTATTAAAAATAAGTATTTGATATCATACTTTAAAATAATCATCGAGTGCTAATAAGTTAATTAAAATTACAAATTATTAAGGACGGGAACACTTTTTTATAATTACAAAAAAAAAATTGAGAAATTAAGTTAATGCATTTATTGGATGATGAATACTCAGATTTACAAAAAAATGAAGTTTGAATTAAAATCACTTTAAATTGTTAAATGATAAAATTATATGTAATCCATGTAAGTCTTTTGAAACAAAACGATGACTGTCGTATCTCCAGTACAGTACCCACAGTGTAGAGAAGAATGTCCCCGCGAGGGTACCGTACGAGGGTCAGTCGTGGGTCGTGGATGCCGTGGGGGTCAATCAGTGGACGAGGGTCGGTTACTGATGTTCGTGGACGCCGACGACGCCGTGGATAGTTCGTTGTAAGGTGATAGTGCGATCTAGGTCTGCGGTTCGCAACAAAAAATACTCATCCCACATCGCGATGTCACACCAAACTGCGCATCGTTGTCCTGCAAACATGATAATAATTAGACTCGGTACAATTAATGCAATGAACGTTACATTATCCAACAATAATTTTGATATGGTACACTGTACTTTTGTATTCCAATTTTGTAGTCCTTTCGTACTATGACGTGCGTTTACAAGTTACAATTACGTTCACATAACGCTGTTTAATACGGATCCGTACACAACGGATATTGTGTGATATAGTGCATGTTATTCTTATGAGGCGTCGTCAACGGATATTTATTAAACACCGTCATGTGAACGTAGTAGTGAATTTTGCAATATCTAAACTTGCAATACATATCTCCTGTGACAAATTAAAGTAACTAAACAGAAATAACAAAGAAATTCTACAAAAATTGTAATGTTCGACTGTATTATAGTATGATGTACATTGCATACTTCTAAAACACAAGAAAAATCAACAAATTATCATATTTGCTTACCTTATAATATAATCAGCCTGATGATCAGCTTGATGATCATAGTCATTTCTCGATAAGTTGCTTATTCCTGGGGTACTTGGAGCACTTTTAATTAGATATATTTCAGCACAGAAAGTTTTTGCAACCAGTTTGCTCAAATCACAGAAGCCGAATGAAGAAGGCCAACGGTTTTTTTGAAAACAGGATGTTGTAGTTTGCAAAATTTTACCACGTATGGTAAGATTTTACAATTCAGTTATGTTCTTTTTACAACGTTTGACGTGCTAGCGCCAACGTTCTGTGGACGTTGTAAACATCAGCTACTTATAATAGTAAATTTTTACCAAGATTCTCGAGTAACAATTTACTACATTATAACTATGCTAGCATCAACTTGCGAGCATTGTAGATTTTAGCTACTACGTGGTAAACTTTTACTAACATTTGATAGTAACATTTTATGACGTTATAATATGCTAGCGCTAACTTGCAAACATTGTAAATATAACTTACAAAATGGTAAACTTTTACCAAGTGTTTTTTACAATGCTGAGATTGTAAATTTTGCAAAGCCCGTAGTAAAAATTTACAAGATTTGCTGTACAATTCAACAAAAAGATAGTAAGTGTATTTCTTACCAAGTTTGCCAAGTAAAATTTTTTGTCCGTGTAGATGTAATAAAGGAATACACTGATATTATATCGGTTGTATTGCATTATGAGTATTTTACACAGTGAAAAAAAGAAAAAAAAAGTTTATGACCTGCGTAGTGTGTGTGTACGTACTACTATTTTTTTAATGCAAACTAAAGTTAATGGTTCATGATAGCACTTTGCGTATCCTTGACAGAATTATTTAATAAAATTAAAATGAACAGAGGGAAAAATTATTGTGATATTTGATTCCACACAATTGCACGAAATTATCTTGTCGAAAGTGAATTTTATATTTATAATCTCATACAAATTAGTGATAAAATAATTAAAGGTTCATACATGTAAGAGATGGTATTGCTTATATATATATATATATATATATATATATACCAGTATTTACTGACTGTTTTAATACGGCATGCGCTAAAAGAATTTGAAAAAATAAATAAATAAATAAATAAATAAATAAATAAAACTACAGTAACAACTAAACAACATCTCATGATAATATAATGCATAAAAATATAATAATTAATAATATTATTTATGAATACGATGCGCAAACATTACTATTTAATGTGTGACGTCATCATGTAACCTAGGTCATGGAAGTGCATTGGTCCCTCATTACTTACTCTATAATAAGGAGAAACGTGATATTTTATTTATACGCTACAGGTAGTCAAAATGTGTAACAAGATTTAAAGGTTTTGCTGTGGTATTCGCGAAAATATTTTCTTGACAAATAATAATTAGTGTATACAAATTTGTATACACAAGAATTGTTATTATATACTGCATGACTTATGATAACTTTGATTAAATTATGAAGCATGCATATTTACTTAATTTTATATTATATATTTTTTAATACAAAAATTAATTATTAACATTAACTTCTTTATATTTCCGCACACAGAAAAGTTTCCCATTACCATCGCTCCTCTACGTTTTAATATAATTATGTATTTTCAAATACTTTTTTAGATTTAAAGTCCGTAGACAATATGTTATCTCTATCAGATGACGTTTGTTTAATTAATTCCAATGTGCTTTTCCGTCATCGGTACGTATCATACAAGTACAAGTATAAGCGTTCGAAAGAAAAGACCGCCGAATTCACTCTTTTCTTTTGAACGCTTATACTTGTGTGTATGGTACGTACCGATGACGGAAAAAGCACATTCGAATTAAATAATTATGTATTATAGAAGCTAGCATGTAATGTACCAGTACAGTATGCGTACCCTCTCCTGTGTATGCATGGACCAGTAGGCAATCGCTGACATTTTCTTCCTTATAGCTGTTTATACTGTATGAGTGTATGACTCTTGCTGTTTCAGAATCGTATTAAGTAATATAACTCTTTATTGTGTAAAATTTTAACTATGCATAAATAACCTTAAAACGTTATTTGTTAAAAAAGGAAGCAAGTTAAAAAAAAAAAAAACTTCCAGTTGTGGTTAACCACTGATAAAAAGTGTTAAGAAGGTGGTCCAAACCAAAGTCCAAAGGGTCATGGATCCCACGTGAAGGATGTAATAATTTATTATATGTATAATTTATATTTATACATAGTGGGGGGCATTCACAAAGCACTTTAACCCCAACTTTAGCCCCAAGTTTTATCCCTGGTACTAAACATGGTGCTAAACCAGGGGCTAACCATGTTTAGCTCCTATAGTTTAGTACCATGTTTAGTACCAGGGATAAAACTTAGGGCTAAAGTTGGGGTTAAAGTGCTTTGTGAATGCCCCCTATTATGAACAGAGTTTCATGATGTCATACTAATATTATACTTGCCAGTCTATGGGAGACTATGGGGAAAAAAATAATTAATTTTTACGATTTTCGTTTATTTTTTTTCTACACCACATGCTAAACATAAGCGTATAAAATTTAACAGAAAAAAAAATCACTGAAAAATTAGTTGATTCGTCAGGATATAATTTAAGCGGTCTTTAAAATTATATATATATAATTATATATATTTTAATTTTATGGCTGTAACAAATTTAAACTCAGCGTCTTCGAAGTGCACTAAAACAAAAGAGTTGACAAGAGGTTGTAAAGTGAATCAGTACGGCCCCCTCAAGTCATACTGGCCACGTGCAGCAACATGACCCCTAGCTCTTCCCCCCCCCCCTCCCCACCCAGCCTCTTTTTACATGCATATTATATACAAAAAATAACAATACAATGTTACAATGTCTAGACGTTGGCATGCACGTGTACAATATTTATGAATTATATTTCAGTAGATTTTATTACTAAAAATTTTAATTTGTGCAATTTATTGTATGTACATGTTACGCAGCGCGTTACGAGTTCACATGGTTAACGTCAAATATTCACCGTAAAAATAATAATAAAAATAATTTTCACATTATAGTTTTATAAGAATGAACAACTAAAGATTGGAATTTTACTCAATGCCCAAAATATTATGCGTTATCTGGTTAGTTATGCATGGAATAGAAGGTCAAAAGTTTTGTCTAATTTTCATAGAAATAATAAAAATGAAAAAGTTAACTACTTGAAATTTAATACCCTCCAAGCTTAAAAAGTTTATAATTTAAAATTACAGGTTGGCATTTGTGTATTTAATCGTTTGAATAAATTGCATCGTGTGTACCACAGAAGCTGTGAGAGTTCAAGAGAGTTCAGTTTAATGCCAACGTCTCCCAATTCTAAGAACAAACAATGAAACGTGATTCTTAAAAATAGCGATGTATAAAGGGGGAGGGGCACCAATCACGTATATATATATATATATATATATATATATATATATATATATATATATATATATATATATATATATATAAAAGTTTATACAACAAAAATCCATTCAACTACTATTCACATATAAATCATATTATAATACGCTCGAGTTGCCAACACAATTACCAGAATGGTATATTAGCTCCTGATTCAAGAATAAAATTGACATATACAATAAACGCGCCTGTTCACATGATTTATTTGGTAGTTTATGCAGGTATAAGGTTTATTATAATTATTAATTCATTTTCAGGTATAAAGAAGCAATGAAATAAAATTTGTGATATTAATATTTTTTCTATTTTCATGTAATTTTTTAGTATTGCGTAGGAAGTGAGGAAGAAAATTCGCATTTTTGCAATACCTGCATGGGCAATAAGAAAGAAGCAACTTGACATTATTTTTAATATTCATTGAAAGATAAAAAATATTGTTTTTTTTTTAATGTTGAATTTAAAAACATGTCAATTCATTACATCAGAGCTATAGTTGTATGATAGAGGTGATAGATACATTTTTTAAATGTTTCTTAGAGCTCTAGACTTGCGATTTGTATTCTGCAGAAGAAAAAAAAAAACGCATTTCACAATGGTAAGTATCCATCAGAAAAATTATATAGTCGCCATGTTCGTTTGCTAATTTTGACTCCTGCTACAACCACCGCGCACGTTCTGCGCAACCTTGTGCGCACGTTTTTTCGGCTCGAAGTCAAAACACTACTACCGCGAAATTCTTTAGATGCTCTTTAATTAAACTGACCCAAGGCAAATAATAAAAATTTTATAGCAGCAAACGTAAAAGGTTAGTGCCAATACGTAATTTTAAATTTGCAAACATAACTTATTTAGAGGGTTAACAATAAGCAATCGAAGGATTGCTCCGTATAGGATCTTACGTGCGCCCAATCTTTTTTTGTAAGTAAATGGGAGGACAAAGGATTGGTGATGTCATCATGGATGCTGACCATTACTGTTAAATATTGTTTTCAGTGCATGCTTATTATTTTACTTGCAAATTTGTTCTCAACGTTCTTTTTAAGACTTTAAAACTTCGGACTGATGTTTGAATAATATATTATATTCATGAGAAGTATTTTAATTAAGTCACACTTGACCCTCCACGTGTGACCTGTCGAAGGCATACAATAACATGCATGTGCGTTAAAACAACCATTTTATTTTTTCAATTGAAACTAACATGCATGCAAAACCAGCAATTATTTGACAGGGTAAGTTTAATTTCAAATCTCTATATGTATTATAAGAGCAATAATAATGACGTATGATCATCATTGATGACATTTACAATAATTAATTGTCATTATTCATAAAATGATTTAATGTAAGCTGCAATACTCTTTAAATAAACACTTGAAGTTTATTGATAAAATTTCATTGATACTTTTGAAAACATAAAAATATATACAATATCAAAGAAATTTAATTCAATAAACTTGCATAAAAGATGTATCATAGAATAATATAAAATTTAAATATTTTTTCCTCCTCCTTTTTTTTTTTTATTCTTAATATACTATATGTATGTAAATTATAGGTATGGATATGCCAATCAATGGTAACACGACAAGTCAATTCTTGACGTAAATAAATGCGTACATGTGACGCAAGCATGATTGTCTCTTAAGCTCCATTGAACACAGCAGCAGCAGCAGCAGGCAAGTTCATCACAACAACAAGTGTGACATAGAAAGGGAAGAGTCAGCCAGTCGACATACTAGTAGCAGAGTAAGGGAATGAGAATGCGTTGACTTTCTGCTCACGTTTTACTCCTCAATTATCAGCACTTATGCTGAATCCCTTCGCTTCCCTACTATCTACAATACCGGTGATACAGAGAGCTATAGGGAGGGATATACCGTGAACGTGTTTCTAATTACATGCAGGTAAATTATCGTTGCGTTTAATTTATGTAATTAAATTAATTACTTAAGTATATTAGTGTTAGAATTGGTATATTATTATTTAATATATCAAAGATAAAAGATAAATTAGATGAAATGAATATTAATTTGTTTATTAAATGCCATGATAAAATCAAATACATGCATGGTAAAAATGGGCGATAATCAATCAACATGCCGACATAAAATAAATGCATCTATATTGTATTATCGGATCATTGAGTTCAACTAGTTTCAGAGTGGGGTAGGTTTTTGGCATCAGTGTTACTATGTATAACATACATAAAACAACAAAATTTCAATGCCATACACACTTTCCATGGTTTTCAGAGGTTGAACACTTTATACTTAACATGCCATAACATGCCTTAACATGCCAATCAAATGTTAATATTAATATTTAACGATTACTTAAAAGCAAAAAAAAAAATAAATAAATAAAAAAAAAATAGACTACATGCTACACTGAAAATAAGCTTGGTTATTGCTAATGAACTATTATTAACAAAAAAGCGTTTATAATCGTCAGTAAACACATGAACACTTTCTACATTTTAAACATTCATTCACGTTTAATTATATAAAAATACTATATAAAAAGTTTGTGATATCCAGTTCCAATTGGTATTTCATAAATGCCACGTTACAAAGAAGTGAAAATACTGTGAAATGACGGATACGCAATATAAGAGCGGCGTGCAGCCACCTGGGGTTCGGTTAGTGCTGGCGTCCTCGAGGAGCCGCCTGTCGGTCTGCCTGCATACCCGTGTGTCTGTCAGAGGTGGTCGCTTGCTGGCTTGCTTGCTCCATAGACTTAACAGGTAGTTATTCAACTTCATTCACAAAACTCTAAAAACGAGTTAATTTTTTTCTCTCTCTCTAAAATATTAGTATTCCTTCTAAGTTGTTGCTTGTGGTTTGTTTCCAAACGTGGCGAGTTAAATTAATATAAATGAGAGTTGTTACTGAATGGGCACAATATATCGGGCGGCAGTATATTTGTCAACAAGCATTAAAGGATAAAGGACTTAGCGTCATAACAAAAACAAAGCAGACTCTCTGACTGCTTGCTAATTACGAAAACAATACACACAATCAAAATGTGAAGAGAATACGTACGACACGTTCTCTTTCCTTTCCAATTCTTCACACACTGCTCAAATGTGTATAAATATATACCTTAGACTTGGAAGGTAATCCTAAGACCTCATAATTATCACCATCAAGAAATACTTCTTCTCTAATTTAAAAAAATACATATTATTGTATGATAAAACAAAAAAATTAAGTGTTGTAATTCAATTTCACTGCATTTTCGGATTTAAGAATGGAAATACAATATAAAGTATTAACAAAGTCAAGTCTGTGTTTACCTTAATTGTGAATTAACTTGAATTAAGTATAGTACTGACAAAATATAACCAATTAATACAAATTCAATGAAAGTATTAAAATTTGAAATATAAAATTATTAAATAGAAGCAAAACTTAATTCTGTGAAAATAATTAAACGTTTTACCATGCAGTGGCTATATATAATTATGTGCTCGTCTTTCATAATAATAATTCTATTACTGTTTAAGAAAAAAAAAAGTTATGCAGCATAGTACGAATTGTCGTGAAATTGCATACAGGCGAGCGGTCGTCGGCGCGTGTCAAGAATGACAAGCGCTCAAAGACTTCAAAGAGTTTGCTCGCGTCGCGGCGGCGGTTGATCGTTCAATAGCAGTCGTCCCAGCAGCAATATAATATACATATAAGAAATAACCATCACGCCTGCTAAGCAAGCAAGTGACTACAGGGTCAGTAAAATAGACCCAAGCAACGGATGGTAGGATCAAAGTTATAGCCTCTTTTGGCATCAAGCAAAATCTTCTACCAACAACACTTTAATTCCTGTAATCCAGGCAGTTACGAGACAATTTCCACGCTACAATCTTCTCTATGTAGGCTGTCATCAACTAGAGTCCGTTCGTTATCCCCCCCTCTCTTCCCCATCCCCATCACTATTGCAGCTTCACAGTTAATCTCGCAAGCAGCTCGGTGGCAACTCGGAACTGCAGCAAGATTAAGACGTCACGTTATCTATTGAACTATTTTTTATTTTAATTTACATCCTTCTATACGTGGTATATAATAATATACTCTATTCACATTATATACAATGTATATAGTTAAAAATTAAAATACTACACAACAAAATTAATTATATTTACGTTTTCAATAATTTTATATTAACAACCAGTGTTAAATTTATAATTGAATTAATTTATTTTTATTTCCATTAATTATATACAATAGTATATTATATGAATATAATATATACATACCGGATTTTCGAACACAACATTAGTCAAAGTGTGGGAAAATTTTATTTATAGAATTATTACGCTTGTCATCATTCTGTATAACGCACAATAGAAACAATAGACGGAGGATAAAATAAATAATTAAAAAAATGTTGTACTCACGTGTGCTATTCCATTAACACCATAGCCGGAATTTACAAATCCCTGTGAACATAAACAGAAATATATTAGTGTTAACATACATAAAAAGAAATACAAACAACATATAATTTAAGAACAAAAAGCAATAACGTCAAAACAGTGAAATCTTCGAACATCAATGAAAAACTTAACTAAATTGTATCAAATGTATCCAACGTATTAAATTTCAATAATGAATTCACCCTCATCATATTCAAATTGCTTTCATTATTATTACTTTATTTTTAAATCTAAATAATAGTCTTGGAGTATTCCTGATTTTAATTTCTCGCTGTCAGTCAGCTGTTGGAAGCTTATCGGAAATCGGAAAGCATTGGGGAAAAAATACAAATAACGGCCAAATTATTATTTTTAAGTTCCTCATAATCGAACAATGAGATTTAATGAGACTGCATGTAGTATAAAATATATTTTTGATGCTGCGTTACCACAGAATTATTGTCGAGAACACCTTATCTAAAGGAGATTTTTTTTTAATTCATTTTTTATTTTATTATTTATTTACTATTATTATCATTATTGCAGTTATTTGGAATACATTGTAAAGCGATAATTCGTTACTTAAAGTTGGTATAGATAAATTATTTGTTATTGTAGCGGTAGCAAGCAAGGCCTGATGCCGAGAAGGTGGGTGGGTGGCTGGGTTCGAGGCGAAGCACACACCAACAAAGATCAAGTGCGGAGTCGCGATGATGGGATGCCAGCACCAGAGTTGACAGGCGACAAGCAGACTTCGCCCCGCGAGATCGCGAGTGGGCGAACGGGAGGAAGATACCCAGCCTGTGCACCGCACATGTTGCCTCACGTGACATTTGTTTTTGCCGTGCATATCATGAAAACTTGTGGCCTTGTTTCTTGCGTACATTCTCCGAAGTCTCACTTCGCATCAATCTAGTATATTATATATTTTTTGCAAAACGCTATGTTTTATGCAGAATTGAAAATGTTAATGGCATTAAATGTCATCTATTTTACATTGACATACTAAAAATCGAAGTAAATATTTGACATTTATCAATGTTCCCACCAAAAATCTGTTTCACGGAAAAAAAAAAAAAAAAACGAAAAAAAAAACAGGGAAAAAAAACTTTCTTGAGCAATTTTTTCCTTATTTCGAAATTCAATTATTTAAGCTTGTGTTCTAAATTTTTTTCACAGTGGTGGTGAATTAATTTGGCTAAATAGTATATATTATAGTCCATGCGATAGTAGAAAATGCATTGTGTACAAAGTTAACAGAGGTAATCAATGTTTGTAAAATAAATAAAAGTACAATGTAGCATTGTTTCTTTGTTGTCTGATTTTTATTGGTGTGATAAAATGTATGTGATAAATTGTACTTAATATTTCAATGTGTATGAATGCTCCCGTGTATATATATATATATATATATATATATATATATATATATATATATATATATATATATATATATATATATATATATATGTGACGACTGTGCAATGACATGCACTATTACAAAATGGTCATGATTATAAAATTATCTGATGATATCTTCACTTGCCTTATATAATATTTTATAATATAAAGGTAGTGTACAAGGCATGAAAGGATTAAGTAGACCTAAAAAGGTTTGGTTGGATGTGATTGCAGATGTTTGAAGAACAGAAGTGTTAAAAGTACACAGTGTAATAGAGAGTGCAGAAGGCAAAAGAGTGTTATGAATATTTCTGAAGCAAGTGGAGTATGCAAGAATCGAGTGCTTTGGAGGGCAATTTGTAGACGGCCGAGGTAATAATGCTGCTGGCTTACCCCGTAAAGGGATATGGCGTCATGTTATGTATGTATAATGTAATATATTATTATATGCGAAGAATACTTTGTAAGTTTTTTTATGGTATTCAGAACATCTTCTATCGATGAATTAATAAAATAAGAAATATATTCAAGGAATATATTCAAGAAATATATACGTGTATTAATTTTGCATTGCGAAAGTAAAGGAAACCCAGGTCCTTCTACATTTCATAAAGGAGGCCCTGGAAATTCCTATATTGCATAGCATAAAGATTAACCACAACACGGTTTCATGTCACAATTTTAATACACACGAGGCATCCTGCTCGTATTAAATGATAATTTGATGATTCCTAAAAACTTGCAGTTCGTATCATCGTTAGCTTAAGTGCAAATAAAACTGCAGAACAGCCCGCTGCATGTCTTGCCCGACGCTTGGCCACCCGGTATACACACACGCTCTACCGGTGGCATCACAGTGTCCATGCAGGCGCAGTCTTCATTAATATGAATTTCCGCTACTGATTCAAGTGAATGTAAAATTTCTATAGTAGTTCCCTAAGTATTGACGTGAATTTAAATTAACGATATTGAAAATCAACAGCTCCATTTAATTTTGATTATTGAAATCGAGGTATTTATACAGCGCCATTCAGATTTGTAATATCTTTTGCTTATACAATTTAATGTTTTGATTTTTTTTTTTTTCACTACTCGATTTCAATACACCAAAATTTAAATTTGAATGAGACTGAAAAAATATTGGGAATTCTTATATAAGTTGGCATGTTAATTAATTATATTTTATAACATTGAAATTAGGACGTGCTTACCATTAATTTATAATACAACATGTATTTGTATCTTTATCAATATAATATATAATTACATTGTATATAATTACTTGCAGAGGTAAATGTCATCATGCTAAATGTTCATTTGTGAATATATACTGCATGATAATTATATATCGCTTATGTATATAGACATATCGTATCAATAATAATTGTTTAGTTTAAACTTTACTAAAAGCAGATGAATCTAATATTCTAATGAAATAAGCATCATATTATAACGGTCAACTGTAAAAGCCTAATTCAACAGTCATTTGGCTAAATTTAAAAATAAATAAATAACACGGTTATGCTAAAATACAATTACCAAGTATTATTTACGTAGCTAATTAATGTAACTTGTAGTTAATAATAATTAATACCTCACTACTTAATGCATAAAAAAAAAATAGTTTGGCAGACATGAAATTAAATTATCTATTGAGATAATTCAATAACAATAAGTCTTCCCCGCCTTCGGACTTAACCCTGTTAGTTTCGGTTTGCACTTGCTGTTGTTGATACAGCAGATACCAGCTGCGCTTTCTTGCCTTAGCTAGGCGCCAATTTACTGCGTAAAACAATAGTACGGTCAGCGGGAGGGAGCCGTCACAGTGGGGGAACGACGGACACCGTATTAATATAGTAGCAGCTCCGTCCGCTATACTCCTCGTCAGTCGTCACCGTTAATGCCCATGTGCCTCAAAGCGAGACCGAGGAGAGACACGTGCATACTTAGGGCTTTGCTCCTGTGACGTCATGATATACGTATTGCAGTGTGACATGCAGCAGCTTGCTATATTAGCTAAATAACTGGAACCCGATCGAGCTTTGTCACCATTGCACCTTGTCGTCACGTAAGGAACAGATTATACGAAGAGGAGCATGGACTCAGCTAGCACACCTGTTGGACACGCGGGTCTGGCTGCTGGCCGGCCGGCGCCAGGAGGCTGCTGCATGGCTGACTACTTGTGCGTGCGCAGACATACAGCCACACCGCTATCCTGCTGCCTGCCCCTCCTTTGTCCTTATCCAACACACCCACATACACACCCTTCAAACCAAAACGCATTGCATATTCACCTAAGGTATGAAAACCTTTAGGGAGTATAAAGTTGATTGCTGTTTATGTTTACGTGAGACTCATGAGTATGTGCATGGGTATACAGTATATGTGCAACGTTATTCACTACCTGTGTTTTTGTTTTTTGGTGGCGAGATTTTTTCTACGAGTTCTATCGTGTACGGTGGTTCTTACAGTATTTAAACCTGATTTATTTTGTCCAGTAAAAAAAAAATATATATATATATATATATATATATATATATATATATATATATATATATATATATATATATATATATACATTCTTATATATGCTAATATATGTATTATAATATTCTTATAGTCTACCTCAGCGCTGCCATGCAGGGACATGACGTCAGCGCAATTCCCTCTTTTGCAGTAACTGCATGTGTTGTTGATTGAAGTTGTGTGATTTTTTTGTAGACACCTATATATAATTAATAATACAATTAATGTATGTATTTATTTTATTTCTTAACTGAATAATATTATGCAATATAGCAACACTGAAAATCATGCAGCAGCAGAATATTCAGCAATGAGAATGCCGTGCATGTAGGGCAGCATGTAACCAGCTGAGAAGTCTCTAAGGAGGTGGAAGCAACGAAGGAGAAAGGGGTGTGTTTGGTTCTAGTGTCAGCCTACGGCGCCGGCGCTAGGAGCTCGATGCAGGCGTGATCAAGTCTACCGAGCAGGCGCAACACTCGCCTATCTATTCGAACCTCCTTATATTTTAATGTTTTCTCCTCGCATGCTTGCCTATAAACTTTCAAATTCATCCTCTCGTTCCCGCGCCCTTGATTCTGTCACCCTTGTTCTTAGCAGGTTTGTAGCGGACACTACCGCACTCTGGTGCCCAAGTCGGCGTGGTATGGTGGCCCTTGAGTATGTAATTATAATCATGTAGCAAATCGCTCCTCATCCCTCATACACATCAATGGGCTTGGACATCGTGAAAGTCAATTACATACACGAAAAGTAATGAAATTATGTTAACTACAAAGGTGTTCACTGTGCATTAATTACTCCGCGGAAAGGTGGAAAAGTTAATTAAGTGGAGGGAAGAGGTGATGGTATGCAAGTGATGATTATTTCCAAGAATACATTTTAATCAATTTTTGTAAACGTATATAATCCCTTATCGAATAAAAGTGTCTCGTAAAAAAATATATATTCATATTTACATAATATGTTAATTTTTATTACCAACACTTAAATTATAATTGCTATTATCAATTAAAAAGAAACAGTATTTTCTAAGTATCTCTCTTCTCCAGAAAGTTTTATCAGAGATTTTATATTTTATTATATTTTATATTGTACAATGTAAACTCTTTGGTTTTATCTCCTCAGAGGTGCAGTATACAGATATCTACAGTCTACTTGGCACGGGTTGGATGAATGTTGGTGCTGCTTCTCTGTGAACCGGTCCGGTTCTTCCTTCGTTTCGAGCGTCAGGCAGGAGGTACCAGTCGACCTTGGTTAGGACCGCTGGGAGCCACAGCCTGCCTGGCTGCCTGACAAGATGCTGCTACCGCTGTGAACAGCTTATGCACTGGTGGTGTCCCCGTGCTGGTACCGCCAGCCTTGCTCGATGCTCGATGGTACGGGTTGCTAGCCGGGGTGTCTTTAAGACACCACGGTCACAAGCTTGACCTTTAATTTTTGCATTTTCAAAATGTTTAAAAAAAAAGAAAAAAAATACACCATCATGATGCAATCCATAGCTAGACCGCATGATATTATTTATGAAAATTTGTATATTTTTAAGACATTACAAACGATCATGTAAAAAAAAAGAAAAAAGATAATAAGTTTAACTATACTATATAGTATATTATATAGTAAGTAATTAATAAAATGATGGCTTTTCTCTTTTTAAGATTGTAAAAATCTTAGCTGAAATGAGCAGTGGACGAAATTAGTAAACTATAATACCATACCATCACTACTATATAGATTCGAGACTATAGGCCTGTTCGTAAACCCTGTTCGGTGTACACTTTCTACACCCAATCGACCTTATATCCCATGTACATAAGGTCGATTGGGTGCAGAAAGTGTACACCGAGCAGGGTTTACGAACAGGCCTGATAACAGAGTGCATAGAAAATGCAAATTAATGATTTTCATATGGAAACTGTTTCTCTTTCCGGAATATGAGGCATAAGAGCAGAAAAAAGAGAGTCTCTGAGACTCTTTTCTCTGACCATTTTATACTATATGCCTGCTTACTTTGAAATAAATATCAGGATATGACGAAAATAAAATGTCAAATTTAGTGTAAACGCAGAAAGCTGACTATTATCCAGTCTCAAATTGAAAGTCTGTTATATGAAGGTGCATGCACTGTACCTAGATTGTGTATCTGTGCCTGTGCTAGACAATGCTAACATTTTAGCATTCAGCGGTTTAGATAAAAGAAGAGCGGATTTCGACTTTGTTCTTCTATTCACATATAAAATTCTCGTATATTAATTTGCAAATAGACACTGTATAGTGCTAAAAATAAGTCTCGACTCTCTCTCGACAGGTAGCCAACCAGCATAGCTCTAAGTTTTATACTCAAATTATAAGGTAATGTCATTTGAGATTTAGAAGGCTGGTGGTGTTGTTACTGTATCTTCGAACTTACAGATCATTAGATCAACAATAAATTTAATATTGTGTTGTCCAAAATCAAAAGGATAATCTAACAATAAGTTATGTAAATTTGGTATTGAGAACAAATCATCATTAAACAAACTTCATATGTTTCGGCTGATGTTGACAGTTACATAGCCACCGTCGGACTCAGACTTAAATAAAATTCAACCAATTTATTTCTTTACTCTCATTTTCTGCAAATTTATCTCGACTATGAACTGGCAGGTAAAATTAATTCAAAACGTGACCGTTGTATATTGTATTTTTTTCTTCGGTATTTTTTCATTCCGACGTTTTTTAATGTCTTGTATTTTAAATTGTGACGTAAGCACTGTTGAATCCCGTCAAAAGTTTGCGATGACGAGTTTTGGGAAGGAGAGCGAACCTGGCAGCGTGTGCTGCCGGAGCTTCATTCCATACCGTTCTCTCAGCCGGCTTGGAGGGCGGTGTTGCCACATAATATTATGTAGTCGAATCTGCCTGCCTGTCGACCGTCCCCCGCCCCACCCCACCCCCTTGCCTGCCTCTCTCTCTCTCTCTCTCTCTTTTTCTGTCTCTCTCTCTCTGTCTATGTTCTCTCAGCTCGCTGTTTTCTGCACCTCTCTCTCTCTTTTCATATCTCTCTCACTCGCGCACTGTAGTTTTTCTCTCTATCGCTGTGCTGTTCTCTCTTGTATTGATCGGATCGGCGGCGGCAGCAGCGGTGGTGGTGGTGGTGGCATACAATGAGACGGACCGGCGTCACGTGATCCCCAGCAGCAAACTCCTCTATACCACAAGCAGCATCACCCTTGCTTGCTTGGTTCCCCGTCCCATGGGGCTCGCTTGGGACAACCTTTCTTCTTTCCTCGGCCACCCTTTTCCCGTATCCCCCCCTGCCCCGCCACAACATCGATGCACCGCACCCACCAAGCAAGCATCTACGCCTCGCTCTCACGTGGTCGCGCTTACGAGCACCTGAGCTAACCACGTGGGGGTCGTAGAATACTACGCTTTTTTTCACCAATAAAAATATATTTTTGAACCCTTTCACAAGTGAGAGAATGTGGAATATTCCATAAAAAAATAATAAGAGCCTATTTATTAAAAGATCCAACATCTATATAGGATTTTATAATTTATATCAGGGGTGTCAAACTCGCGGCCCGCGAGGCCGTTTTCAGTTGCTCGTCAACAAATAAAATAAATTAAGTTTACGAATAAAAAATAAAAACATTAATAAAATAAAATCGGCAAATTTAAAAAATCGGCAAAAAAACTTATATTTTTAGTGAAATATCACTATGTTTCTGTATGAAAAATGAACTGCCATGCCCCCTTTTCTAAAAAAAAAAAATCGCGCAGTGTTCAATGTTCCGTGAGCAGTGTGTCGTCTCAGTAAGTTTAAGAAGCCCTGCACTATTTTAACATCAAAAACGTATCTTCCCTCCTCCGAAAGGAGGAAAGGAGGCCCCAAGGCCCGCGGTCAGTTGCAGTTTTTTTCATATGGCCCGCCAATAGAAATGAGTTTGACAATTGACACCCCCTGATTTATATGAATGCAAAAAGCATTATTGAAGGAAAAAATTTAAAATTTCTTGCTATACATAAAATTTGTGTTGCACAACATGTAGATGGACAAAAGCATAAAGTAATCTATATAAAGAAAATTGGAAATGCTCCTTCACTCCATATAGCCGATGAGTGGTGTGAGAGGAAAAAGGTTACAATAAGAATTACATACTGCTAACCGAGGCCGGGAGAGGAGCAAAACCACAAGAGTTGAGTAAATAAAAAGTGTCTTTCAGAATTCCCTCATCATGAAATTTTAATTTTGCTAATGGATTATTCACCATGTTCATGCAAATTAAAAAAATTATTATATAATAATATGCACGTCAAATGCTATATTTTCCAAAGTTGATCTACTCTCTAGCTCTAGAATATCTTGACAAATTTTTCATATTTTATTGTCACATCACTCGAGATGAAACATGCTGTGACGTCAGTCATGCATAGATATACAAAAATAGATGAACATGCTGTACTCTTACGTCAGAGTGAATTTCATATTAATTTTGAGAGTTACTTAATTTTGTTTTATTAATACGTAATTAGAATCAGTACAATATTTTCCTTCTCCTGTACTAGCAATACAAAAATAATGTTTCGTGTTTATTGTTTATTTTCTGGCAATACAAAATATGTAAGTGTATATAGTATTAATTTTCGAAGTATACACACAATAAAAAAACGTGGCAATCAACAATTACAATTCAGCATATACGGGTCTTTCACCATACGTCACAAAACAATATGACGTCATAATTTTGTAGGCAAAACATTGTCAGTGGCATAGCAAATACGTGTTAAAGTTGGTCTCGAAATTAATTTCTCCTGACGATTCGTATCATTTCTCGTAGAAATTTCTTTCATAAATGGTGACAAGAAGAACCAATGCTAGTGAAAAAAAATATTTGGTGACCAAAACTGTTATGAGAAAAGAGGTGTTGTGAGTTATGTTAACACGCACAGCATAGGATTTTAGGGTTTTCTGCCTACATCCCGAAGTTCTTCGGGCGGCTTCGGGCATCTCCGTGCTACCCAAAATGTAAACATGAAATTCCTCTATAGGTACTATTATAAGATTGCAGAAGCATAATAATATATACTATAAATTATAATTATCAGTTTTTTTTTTTTTTTTTTTTTTTTTTTTTTTTTCAAATTATATCTTGCAGAAAAGCATGAAAAATATTAAAAACTATGTGTATACAGTCATGATCTCAAGAAGCTAATAGTAAACAAATTAAATTTCTTGTAAAGTGGTGCGTGCGCCAGCTTACTGTAATGTTACACGTAATTAATGTTACTCTTGTCAGCACTTCCTTACTTGCCGTCTGCTCCTATTATACTCCAGTTATAAGACAGTTGCGCCTCATTGAATCGTTCAGCAGTATGATACTGATTCTGCAGCCGTATGAGTGGTATATATGGTTACTTGGTAAAAGACAGCTTGCACTGTACATCTCTACTATCCAATCATAATATCATCGATGTTTGTATTATATTATACTTTAAACTTATGCATATTTTAATGCACTAAATTAATTATAGTGAATATACCTAATTCTGGTGCAGACTTTAATATAGATGTATGTATAATAGACAATAATGGTTGCATTTTTTTTATTTCATAATTAGAAAATATACAATTCAGATTTTTTGGAGTGCAGGAACTAATTTTAAAAAAATATTTAAAATGTCAAATTGGAGTGGTACTATACGTGATCCGACAACCATGACGTTATCAACAGCGCGAGAAAATGACGTCACGGTTGTCCCATCAGGTAGTAACACCCTAATAATTCAGATCTTTTAAATATTGTTTTTAAATTTGGTTCCCTCACTCCAAAAATATCTAAATAAATTCAGAAAAGCATAATTTTTTTTTTGTACATTTTCTAATGAAATAAAAAAATGCGACCTTAATGTCGATTTCTTGGCATTGCATTGTATGTGACGTTTGGTTATAGGATTTCGTCTTTTCCCAGGTGTGAATTTTGCATCGTCTCTCCTCAATAGCTTAATTAAGCCTTTACAGAACGCTGACAAATACAAGATGAAATAAGCAATGTACTCGAATGTGACGCTGAGTGGGTAGTGGGTATACCATAATAATTATATGTTTATGATGCAATTTGATAGAGAGGGAGAACGTTGACATTTACAGTTCAATTTGATACTACACTGTATAACCAATCTGAAAAATGTCATCACGTTAGATACGAACGACATTATCATAGTTGAATCCGACTTTCTTTTTGCATCTAATCAAGCGTTTCTACGAAATTTATGATACGCAGTTACGCACATCTCGGGACATGCAGTATATATAACATTACCCTTGTTCTGTAGCTTTCACTGCCACCAAATTTCAAATATGTATCACTTTCATTTCTTGCAGTACCCACAAGGGTAACATAGTACGTTATACGTTTGAGCTATGTAATCATATATTCCTAGCTCATTGTATAATACACGTGTATGCATGAGTGAGATTTTAAAATTTTAATTATTTTATAGAATATACTAACACATTAAATTACTGAATTTTATTTCACTTTTCGGACTTAAATTACCTTTGCCGGTGTTCGATGTGTTCCTTCTGTGTGTAGTATGTTGCGATGGTTAATTACTTGTTAGTGTTCGTGCACGTCACTAACACTTGAATCTGAGACTCAGATCACCTGAGGAAGAGAGCGGTTGACTCTCGAAACGTAGTGATATGTGTAGTACATTCAAGTGTTAGTGACGTGCACGAACACTACTAAGTAACCATCGCAACATACTACACACAGAAGGATTACATCGAACACCGGCAAAGGTAATTTAAGTCCGAAAAGTGAAATAAAATTCAACATAAATATTCTTTGCACGAAAAAGTTATTTACTAACATTAAATTACATTTTATATGGTCATTCTTTTCAACAATATTAACGAAAAAATTAATTGATAATAATTAACGCAATATATTTTTAATTAAAAAATTAGGATGCTCATTATTTTTTTTGCATGTATTTAATATATCATATTAAATAATATGATTATCATAAAACAAAGATGGTGTTAAAAATCAGCTGTTTAATTGATTAGGAATTTAACTAAAACAATATAATTTATATCTTACAATCGAAAAAATAAATAAACAAATAAATAAATAAAAATCACATAGGAAATAGTTAGCTCATCATCATTTAGGGATAGTAATTGTTGAGTGACAATGATGGGGGATGAGAACAGAAACACCGTTCAGTTCCTCCTTTTCCTTATTATAACAGAGCAAGCAAGCTAGTAGCAGAGGAGCGGAGTTCACTGCAGCCTCGCCAGCCTCCAGCCATTAATCCCATTATATGATTTATTGTACTCCGATTTCGATCATTCTCAGCACGTTCTCTCCGAGCAGCAACAGGTTACCTATCGCCTATTGAAAATAAAATATTGATTTAAAAAAAATATAAAAAAAATCTTATTTTCTAGATAATTCTTGTAAGAAAATAATATATGTATTATTATTACTTATATTATTGCTTTTTCATCAAAATATTAATCATTTTTCAAATATTTCATTTTTATGATGTAGTGAAGAAATCAATAAAAAAAAATCTATGATGAATTTGTAATGAAACTAATAAATGATTGACTATTAAAATTGAATTCATTGCATTTTTATTTCCATGCAAATGGACAACATACATGTATGAAAAAATTTTATTGCAGAAATGAATGGAGGGTACCAAATTATGCTACTCTGAATTTTTTCAGATTTTTTTGAGAACCGGAACTATTTTTAAACAATTATTGAAAGTCCTGTGATTTCAGTTGGCACCCCTGATGCCTTCATAAAAGGGATAGAGACTGGACGCCTATTGACGCCTCCAGGGGGCGTGGCTGCATTTTCAATAATTATTTTAAAATAGTTCTGGGTCTCAAAAAAATCTGAAAAAAATCAGAGTAGCATAATTTGGTACCCTCTATTCATTTCTGCAATAAAATTTTTTCATGTATGTTGTCCATTAAATGAATAATCTTTTACTCATGCATAATATAATTTATAAGATAAAACGGTTTCCGATTATGAATAATTATATAATTTAATTATCCAATAAATAAATATGTATATAATTATATTATATCATCTATATTTTTAGCACCTCCATCCACTTGTACAAAAATTTACAAGACTTTTAATTTGTCAATAACTTTAGGCATGGCAGGATGATAATTTGATATTGGCGGCAAGCTGCCTTGTCATCAACGGGATTACGTTTCTTCTAATTCCAAACGCATCATCAATGGAGCGGATCCTGCTTGCTTACTCGAGCTGCCACTCTGATTTCAGCACGTGAGATGAGGCGTGATAGGAGCTGACGTTTGCCTGTCGTCTCGTCTCTCCCGCATCCGATGGCACACCTGCCTTTCTGCATGATGACTGACTCGCTACATCGCATATTTCTGTGCCTATTATACCGCCGGTCCAGCCACAACACGAAACCACAAGATAATCTTACCCGCACTAATATGCAGTAATTAGCCAAACTACAGGGAGGGCAAAAAAAAAATATATATATATTATATGTATATGAATCAGATGTTTAATTAAATCCCGTGAATTCATAATATTTAGGTTTCTGGCATGGTATGACATTGTACGAATTTATGAAATAAACTGCAATTTTGATGTGTATAAATACAAATCGACTTAATTTTTAAATTGATTCCTCAAATTAGTTAATTTTTTTAACTTAAACGTTTCGCTATAATTATACATCATGTTATGTAGGACTTTTATCCAAACTGACACTGCACAACAAAAAATCAATCAGTACACTTTTTAATCGCTTATATAAATATGTACTAGATGGTAATTATTTAGGAAATATCAATATATTACACCAATGTTGAGAATATTAAATAAAAAAAAATAAAATAATAATTAAGTAAAATATGAATTTTGCATTTTAATGGTTCTAAAAAAATATAATAATAATAATACTGAACGAAAATGCCGTTTTATCACTTATGTTTAAGTTCATTTTCATATTGGTATGCATAATATGCACGGAGGACACAAATCCCTGGATGGATGCTGAGAAAGACTGGAGGGCCGCGGAGGAGAAGGCCGAGATTTGAGGCAACGTGGCAACCCTGAGACCAGGCAGGCAGCAACTAGCCTCAACATCAAGCTCGCCTGCTTGCTTGGACGGCCGGCCCGTATCCCGCCCGCCTCCTCCCTGCCCCCGCCCGCCCCCAACTCTCTCATGCCCGGAGCAATCACGACCCTGGCGCTTTTTTGTGATGTGCTTGCTGCTGCTGCTTGCTTGCCTGCCGCGCGCGGCCACGACGAACGGCCTTACGAGGAGCAGCAGCAAAAGCGTGGACCAGCCCAAGCCAGCAATCGGCTTACTCCGGAATGCTCTAACTACGTTCCAGTTTCTTGTCTATCTCCTTAAAAATATAGTAGAAAAACTGTTTTAAGTAGAAGTTTACTTGCGACGAAGCAATCTACAAACGTAGTTAGTCAAAAAGCAATCGACCATTGACGCAGCGGTTGGGAGATTTGGATGGATGGAGTCAGTGGCCGCAAGATACCGGAGATATAAACGCTCGCAGCAAGCCAATCCCATAAGCCACTGCTAACCTCATGAATGCAGAATGAATTTATGATTCAATCTAAAAATTGTTTTAAATACATCCCCCCCCCCCCTTTAAATGAACTTTATTTTTAATACATTTTTTCTTATCAATAACAGAAATTATGCTTCTAAAAACAAAGTGTCAAATTTATTTGTTGTCATGTTTGACACGTTTTGTTGATTGCATGCGATTAACCAAATTAATTTATAACATCTCTATAAATATCTTAAATAGTTTTATATTTAGGTTTAAAAATTAGAAAATTACAAACAAACGAACGAAGACTCTGATGCACTCTGGTACAGTTCTTATTAAAATCATGCACTTCATTGTGTTTCGAGGTTGCTTGCTGATGACTGCTAGATGTGCACAGTGCAAGCCAGCAAGGGCACACGTATGCTGCAACACGGACGGAGAAAGAGCATGGATGTACGTACAGTACTGCAAGCAGCGCTAGTCGAGTCACGTCGCGACAGTCTGCCGCTGGCCCGCCCGCCTTACTACTTGTCCGACTGCAAGAGTGCATGCATATATACTCGCATCATGCTATTTTGCTGCACACAAGTAGCTGCCTGCCTTCATGACACGATACTGATGAGCTCGATGCAGCACTATCTACATTTACGTATACTCGTCGCCTTCCACTTGCAGCCTTGTTAATCACCATGCTTCTTACAGTGCATTAACAAGGCCGCAAAGGGAAATTTTCTGAGGCGAAGACTGTACATTATTGAATATAATACAGCTAAATTTAATAATGAACAGTAGAAAATGGTGGGGGGGGGGGGGAAATCTGGTTTTAAAGAGTCAAGAATTACTAATATTACACGTCCATAAATTAATTAATCAATCAAGGACATAAATATTAAAACTATATAATATTTAATTAATTATGATTATATAGTTGCAGCGCCGAAAGTAAATGTCATAATATCAAAAATATAAGAAATCCTTTATAAATTATAATGGTTATCGATACTCAATTGACTCAATTATATAAAGGATATAACGGTAAAGGATATATAAAGGATTGTAACCACTTTTTAGTGAAATAGTGCCATCGGTGCTTTGTTGCAATCCGCACCCTAATTTTTGTAATATATTTTGTATTTGTACTTTGGGTGAAATAAATAAATAAAAAATAAGTAAATAATTATTCTTAATACTCTATTCTGAATTTCTGAATAGTATATAAAATATTTATATTTGACCATCAAATTTTTATGTGAACTATATATAAATATATAATATATACATATATATATATAGTGCATCAAGAAATCATATGTGATGACAGTAAGTCAATTATATTAAATTAATGTGAAAGTGATTTTGAAACATTGAATTATTTTTAAGATATTTAAAATAAGTATCAAAATGAATGGCCCAATTAATAATGAATATAATGTTACTATAGTATAAATTTATTCATAAATATTTGTATATAGATATGTATGTTAATTTTAAGTAAAAGTAGTATTAATTAGAATTAAGTACCTGTTGAATCAGTTAAGGGTAAGGTAACGCCACCAATGTTAAAAAAAATCCCTCTCACAAAAATTCTGAAAAAAATTTAAAATGTTCTCCTCTACACCCCCTATCAGTAGCTAAAATATCAGGCATACAAATACGATCTAGTTTTTGAGTTATGAATTTTTAAAGTTGACCAATTTAACATGGGAGTTTCATTTCTCCATGTTAAAGTAGTCAACTTTAAAAATTTATAACTCAAAAACTAGATCGTAATTGTACACCTGATATTTTAGGTACTGATAGGGGGTATAGAGGAGAACATTTTAAATTTTTTTCACAATTTTTGTGAGAGGGATTTTTTTTAACATTGGTGGCGTTACCTTACCCTTAAATAATTTATGCAACAATTCTGACGTGATCTATGCTATAAAGCCAACGATCGAAATAAAATTATTATTATTAATATTTATTTAATTGAAATTAGGAATGATAAAATAAAGATCATTTCTTATCATTACAATACATATTCAATTTAGGAGTATCTTTAGTAAATTTAAGAAAATACTAATTGATTAATTTACTCGACAGAAATTAAAAAAAAAAAATCGAAAATGTCAATTGGCAACTGTTTTAATTATTTTTAAGAAACACAGTAATCACAGCATAATAATATACTACGAGCCATAGCATACAATGACGAAAGCTGCACTGTTGAACTGAACATACAATCATCAGTTCGATGTGTAATATACAATATGAAAGACTAAATCTCTCTTATAGTCACGAATTTTCATAGTTAATGAAAGGTTTGGTACAAAAAATTAGAGTGGAACAAAACCAGTTGCAAAGCTTCTTGAGTTTCTCTTTTCTTTTCTCCCATTATGAGGCAAGGTTGGAGAGAATAGCAGCAAACGATCGCTCGTTGGTTCGCTCGAGTAGTGGTCACGGCTGTACTGCATGGAGGTGCTCAGTAATAATATCAGTGCTTTCTTGAGTGCCGAATGGTGTCTTACAGGTCAACCACCTGAGGCAAACAAACAGCCTGATGCCATAACGTTAGGCTTCTACTTCTTGATAGCCAGTCAGCATTAAGTTAAGCAAAAGCTGGAGGAAGACACGCCAATCATCACCAAGTCAACAATTAACGAGAAGCAGTTGCATATTTTTTTCCCGTTTTCATTGCTTATATGATTAATTCAGGTTCGCATTTATGATATCTGGAGTCAACCAAAAAGAAAAAAATATATATATTTAGGAATGTTCACATTTTACACTTTGTATATAATATATGATTGTGTAATGCAATCCCCTTGTTCTACCTCAATTTAGTTAAGTACATTTCTGTGTACTTTATAATCTGCAGTCAATTGAAGCCACGGAGGGACACATACTTTATTTAAATGTATAACTACTCAAATTAGAACATTAGAAGCTAAAAAAAAATAATCACTGGTATTTCATAATGTACTGAACACTTGGAAAAAAAACATATGATATTCACAATTAATTTAAAATTCAAGAATTTAATAAGATATGGAATAAAATTATTATTCATATTAGCAGAGTGATGGTTTATGTACACTTTATGTAATGATTAATGACCATATAAGTAAAGTATCAAAGATGAACAATAAAAAAGCACATCAGTGTATTGAATGTGAATGTTATTTCCGTCTGATTTCAAATTCATGCATTTGTAATGCAATGAAAATCAAATTAATTTCATACATGCATTATACCATAAAATATAAAATAATTATATGATAAAACTGATTGCATATGATAGACGACATGCTTCTGTGTAATCAAGTATTTTACTAGTAATTTATCAAAACATCACGACATTTAGTTTTTTTTTTTTTTTTTTAATTTTGCAAAAAACAAAACAAAACATAATTAACACAAGCATAGGTCCTGAACTTATAGTTTGCATTTTCCTTTACTCCCTCGAGACTGTGATACGGCTTTGAATTAAGTGCACTGTGAGGCTTCTACTCAACTTCCCCCATGCAGTATGTTAGCCTTCATGAACACCATGCACAGTCACGACACTGCGCGCCGCTGGTCGGACATGCAGCGGTGCTCAGATGGTGCTCTCACAGTGACAGCCGCCGCACCAACAACATGCAGGGATGGTGTGCACCGAGCCCCACGCACCAATTACCATAGCAGTGCTGCCAAGTACAAGAGCAAGGATTTCAGCCAAGCACACACACATGCATGCATGCAAGCCTTACACGGTATAAGACAGTATCCATTAGTTACGTGATTCTTCCAGCGCCTGCTGCTTACTAATGCAGAAATACAAAACGAAAACTTTTAACAACAACATGCAGCATAGCATGTCAGATAGTTTCTATATAACAGCTCATGATCAGCAAGAATAATAGTAAAAAAAAATAAATAAATAAAAAAATAAAGTGGATTAAATTACTACAATACTTCTTTTTTTTTTAATGTAATTATTTATTCATCATATGCAAGGAATGCAGTTCACATAACAATGTAAAATATTTCTCAAATGTTGATACAATCATCATTATTCATTATGTATAAATAAATAATAATGCTGTCACCTTTAGAGTATACATAATATAAGAAATTTGTTCTTAATGTATTTACCATTCCAGTGTAATCTATGAGATCAAAATTAGCAAGCCGATACCTTGCTGAGAGTCCCAGCTATTCATCGTTTATAGTGTGCCATTGCACAGAATAAAATAACACCGCACAAACGCCTTCGCCGACGGACACATTTACCATACATGTTACTTATAATATCGTTAATTGTTAATTTACGTACACCCACAAAGTAATTAGCATTTAACTCTATGAAACTACCGATAAGTGAATACTTAATTAACTATACATCACATTACATGATTTATTTTACTTTGAGTAATTTGTCATGCGGTGCTCTAAAATCAGATAATTTCGTATTTGCTTCGGATGATGTATTATATATAGAGCGCGGAAAAAAGGCACATTTTTTCCGAAAAATAGGCGCCTATAAAGTCAACTTATTTTTGGCAAATAGTCTACAAAAAAAGTCACTTTTTTTAAAAATAGTCTATAAAAAAGTCATTTTTTTTTTTTAGAAAATGCAGCAAAAAGGCGTTTAAAAAGCGCTGTTTAAAAGTTTTTTTTTATATATTTCTTTACACAGACTTCCCTTACACAGACTGAAGTCTTTGTTTCTTTACTTCCTTTTTTTTTTTGACAATATGAAGAAAAGAGCTTAAATGCACTAAAAAATATGTCAAAAAGTCATATTTTGCCAAAATAGTCTCAAAATCCAAAAATAGTCTATATAGTCTTTTTTTTATATAGGCTCATTTTAATCCACTTCCGGAGATCGGTGGACATCCTAAATGACAACAAAATAGTCCTCATGTGCACAAAAAGGCAAAATGACTTTTTTCCGCGCTCTAATCATATAGAATAAATTTTATAGTCATACCTTGTAATGTATTACCGCAATGAACATCAAATAATGACCTTTCCTTCTGCAGCAGGTATAAGTATGATTAGCTGATGTAATTAATAAGTACTGAAGAACGCCGCACTTCAATTTTATTACCGATGCTTAATAAGAATTTCCATTATAAATAATTAAGTAAAATTAGATTCAAACTTGATTTATTTTCTTTTTTTTTTAATTGTTAGAGTTGTTATTGTAGCTAAACGTAATAAAAAATGCGAAAACATTTTAATTTTTAACCATCAACGTTTTATATCATTGGCTAATTCGATATCAAATTAAGAGGTTACTAAAATTATAAAAGTATTAATAAATTAATACATTAGAAGTTAAAACAATGGAGTATTGACCTCAAATTTTTTTTATTGCAGAAATGGATAGAGGGTGCAAAGTTATGCTACCCTGATTTCTTTCAGATTTTTTAGAGCCCGGGAACTATTTTTAAAAAATTATTGAAAGTTCTTTTTGTGACGTCACGAGACGCCGCTCTTTAAGAAAAAGATAGGACTTGACGCCGCGTGACGTCACAAATAGGACTTTCAATAATTTTTTAAAAATACTTCCCGGGCTCTAAAAAAATCGAAAAAAAAATCAGGGTAGCATAACTTTTCACCCTCTATCCATTTCTGCAATAAAAAAAATTGAGGACAATACTCTATTATTCTTTAATTATATCAAAAATTTTGTACTTACATAATCGTGGAAGGCCTTGGCTTCACTTGAATGTTCACAGGTATCTCGCCTCTCTGGCGCTGCACAATATAAGTCCCAAAACACACTGTAACAAGAAGGAAAAAAAAACAGTAATTAGTATCATAAACAAAAAAGTTCACAATTTAAACATTTAAACAATGAATGAAATACTGTCCATATTTTAATATTATGTAAATTATTTTACAAGATAAGTTCAGCTTTTCAAAGTAATAAGTATTATGTTTGTAGTAACCGTAGAGTGCCAAGCAAAAACAAAAACAAAAAAAAAACAAAAAAAAAACAACTTAATATACATCACGTGGGAAACACGTGAGTGAGGAGGGGAGTCTAAATTAGGACATATCGTGGAAATGGTTGAGCAGATCATATCAGGTGTGACGGAACTATTGCTAACGTAAAATAGATCATTATTATATTATACTGTAAAAAAATAAGATAATCGAAGGGGTTGTTTTTGGTTTTAATCCAACTGGCGATTGACTATAAAACCGGATCCTCGTGAGTCAAAGTTTCCGGCAAACGGTGACACCCCCATCATCTATTCTGCCTGTCCCAACGGTTCAGATCACTTCCGACTGCGCACCTACCAGGTGCGTCTCAACGTGCGTCCGCTCCCCTCTCTGCTAAGCAGAAATCTTTAGCATATAAGTATAGGTCGTAATACTGTACAATTAGTTCTTCATCAATGGCATGCAGTTTTCATCCGACATGAGCAATCATATAAAATATAATTTAAACTTTTTAATTACCTAGAATATTTTTATGTTTTTCTTGGCATACAGACATTTTTTTAAAGGGTCAGTTCAGGGACACATCAACGTACTTTTTAATTACTAAAGACATAGAGTGGTTAAATGATTTTTTTATTAAAAATCCTAGCAGGTCAGAATAGTTCAGTACTTGTTATGCAACAGCACGAAACTTACATAAAACAGTAGACGACTAAGAGAAAAGTAATAAAAAATTAAGTAATGACAAAGAACCAAGAACTCTCTACCTGCCAACCTTACAACACAACTGCTATTTTAATTTTGTAGTATAGTACTTAAATTGCTTCATAATAATATTATACTTAAAAAATAATGCAACATGCAGTAGTATAATTATATTCTCAGAATCAATAAAATTTAATACTAATATATAATTATTATTTTAATAGCTATAATCTCAGAAATGTTATTTTATAATATCTAGTTTCATTACAATCTATAAGTATGACATAAAATTATAATAGCTAAAACATTAGCATCATTCTCCTTCAGAGAATATAGTTGTTATAATGATTTGATTTGTGATAATAATATGCAACATTAATTTTTGCTTGCTCTGCAATACTCTCTGGTTATGCAAACGCAGCAGCGTCATTGCCACTGCTTGTGAATGGAATAATCTTCTACGTTATTTGCATTGCATCGTTCACATAGTGCACTTGACCAGCGTAATGTCTCATCAGCTGATTCAGGAATGTAAATAAACACTCCCGCCGTCAAGCAGCTACTATATATAATTATATACACTAGTATACTGACTGCTGCATGCTGTTGTTGCAAAAACACATACTTTGATGTCGGATTACATTCATGACAACGTAAACATTTATATATAATTTACTTGATAATCTTAATGACTCTTTAATGTACAAAATCATACAAAATTCAACATTTATTTAATATAATAAATATAGCTTTAATTAAAATTTGTATTTCAATTACACCAATTAGTGCTTTTATTATTTGCACATACAAAAAATAATAACATTTCTTAAACCTAAATTTTTTTCCCGTTAATAAAATTGCCGATTATTATCATTAATTAAAACATTTAAAACAAACTATTTTAATTTAATTTTATATCTATTTAATATATTATATTGCAATAAGTTTGAATCAAATAATTATAATTATTAAATGTTATTTTTTATTTATTTATTTTTTTTTTACTTATTTGCAATAAGTTAAAAATGATTTAGAAATGACAACTGTATCCTAAATTTTTCATCGTGCATCGCTATAGATTATCAATGCACTCAAGACTATGTTATCACTTCATAAAGTTGATAAGTGTGTCTTCAAAGCCTACGAACAAGAACAACATTTAGTACTAGGACAGACAATTAAATTTATTGGTGACGTGCGTTCAATTCTCCTGCAGAGCGTGTTAAAACAGAGACCGACGGCTACATGCTTTACACAACAACGACGGTAAGATTTGTGAAATAATAACATGCTGACGTCACGATGAGCACCCACGTTGCAAGAGATACACAATCAAGCAATCGCAGAAACAGAGTCGACGAAACTTGATGACTAGGACCCTAATGCAGAAGTTGTTTCATATACCAGCTTTCTCAACCAGTGTAGAAATACAAAGGGAGGTCAGAAGACTTCTTCAACACTTATTTTGTGGAGCTTGGAATTTAAGATAAAGAAAATATAAGTGGTTATAGCAATGGACAAAATTTTATGTGAGCTTTGCTGCAAGTCGAGTATTTTTTAATAATTCAGTCACATCAGCTGTTCAAGCATACAGGTGAAAAAGAAAAGTTAATTTATTGTTGACAGTGGAATTACAGAAGAATCTGAGATAATAGTTCATGATCCATGCTTTATACAATAATAAAAAAAAAAAAAAAAAAATCAATAATAAATATTATCACGTCACACATGAAATGTTTTATTCGATTACTAAACTTTTTTTTTTATATTATATATAATGGCCTACTATTTATAATGTATGATAATAATTGCGTGGTGATGACCTATATCAAGTTTGCTTGAAAAACAGGTCTGGGTTTCATTAGATGCTTCAACTGCTATTGGTTTATGTTTTATGTCATATAGAATGGAGCAACGGGACCGACTGGTTCTCCTCACAGCATCCGATCGGTACCAGGGGAACCATTAGGCTACATGCGATACTCTTAAATTTAATCACTTATCACACGACTCATTAAACGTTACCAAATAAATTTATTGTTATATCATAATTTCTCAAGATTATTATTATTATTATTATTATTTTAACTTTACTATCTAACTAATTTGAAGAGCAGAAATTAGACCTAATCAATAAATAAAATAATTATATGCAGAAAACTAGAAAAGTCGTATGAAACTTAACAGGTTAATAATTTAACATAATTATTTTAAGACTTTTATTGCTGTAGCTACAACATAAGATTTAATTAAAATAAAATAAAACATCATATATTTATCATTAAATAAAGTTTCGTAAAATGTTAATTATATAAAAATCTTTTAAGATTTATGAACTTAGTATTTTACTTAAAACTCACTTCCGACAACTTATAATCATTTAAATTAAAATAGATATTACATAAAATGGCAATAAATAATACATACTATTTAATATTGTATTAATTACTAATATAGAAATATGAAGTAGATTCCGTGTATATTAACTCTATAGGTATGTATGTACCGGTACCGAGTTTGAGTTAGTCGTAACGAGTGGGACAGATATAGGTGCAGAACGTACGTGCACTTCTCACTAATTTTGGGCATCAATATAATATGTAACTACAAGCAATAGTCTAGTGAAGATAAAAGACAACAATTACAGTGTTAGGGGGAAAAAAATGGCAATTGTTTGAAAGACTAAGTTAAGGAATGTAATATTTATACGTTTAATTCAGTGGATAAACGCGTCGAGTACAAACTTGATTAGTACTTCAAGTTAAAGGTAATCATGCATGCGGTCAAGCTCTCATCAAAGTAACTCGTCAAAGTGACGACGTGTTTAGTGTCTGGAGAGCGAGTGAGCGCTCGAGCGGGGCGTTTGTTGCTTGAAGTTTCCATGTAAAGCGCGACACTAACACCGCGTAAGGCAAGGTGATCTAGGTAGGTCCAGCCTGTTAGTCCTTTACTGACGATTGAGGCGAGAAAAGCTGAGAGAAAGAAGGGAAAAAAACAAAACAAACTTCTCTCTCTCTCCATCCATCCAGCTTTACAACATCCTAAATGGCGACAGGTGACAAGGTGAGAGTAAATAGCCAACGTGAGAAGAGTCTGAGATTAAAAGCAAATTGAAATATCAATATGTACAACGCGAGGTGGCAGTTTTTACCTTATAAATAAATTTGATTATTTGAAAATAAATAATTATAAATTTACTTATAAATAATTTAAGCCACTTCACCTCGTCTTTACTTAGCAGTTCACGCAATAAAGTCATAAATAGAATTTGGTTGCAATTAGGCTGCTATTATTTAGTTTGTCATATTCACGGAACTCATAAAAAAAAGTTACAACGTTGCCAATCAAAGTGTGAATTAAATTGTAATAAAAAAATAATTCTTTAATTTGTCAACCTCTTCAAAATTAATGATACAAAAATTGTTTCATTTTCTATTTGACACATTTGAGATGTATTAGAAAGTCTAACTGCCCTAGGACCTTTTTGATCCTCTTAAAACTCATTAGCTATTTATTCTCTTTCAAGACCATGACCAGGGTCAATAATAAAGATTAGTGTCTGACTGAATGGCAGAGGATTGTTCTATAATATATTCAAAAGACATTCTATCCCACATAGAAACTCAAAATACTATAAAATGGTGCATCCATCAATATGTTTATAGAGCAGCAATATAACATGCTGTAAAAGTATTTTAGCACTAATTTAAATACTATGTTAAACACATCACTTAAAAACATTAATGAAAACAAATTAGGCCACAACTATGTCATAATATACAGTAGTTACAAAACAATATCTTTAAAAAATATATAGTTATGTATGTATTAAATTCAAAAGTAAATGATTTTGTCTCAATAACATTTCATATACATATGTATATACAGTACTTATTCAGTATATATACCAAATATTCATGTTGCATGGTAGGATTTATTTATGGTTTATTTGCCGAGGTTGCATTTTTCTCACTCTCAACAAGAAAATATATATACCTATAACATTCACGTTTTTGTTGACATTATGATAACATATCCACTACGCACTTTAACTGACAACTAAATTTGATAAAAAAAAATAAGCGAATTAAGTACAGTACAATTGAAAAACAATAAATATCATATTATATAGTAACAACATTTTTCATAAAGAAAAAAGCGAAAAAATATCAAAGATATACTAAAAAATTGATAAATTTGCTATTTTATTATTAAAAAATGAAAGCTTCAAATTCCTTAAAATGCAAAATAATGAACATTCAAAGGGTCTTTTTAATATTAAAATTAGCCCGATAATTGCGGTTTAAAAGTAGTAATCATGTCTTCCATAAAGTAAGTCAGCTGCTCTGTCAGAAACAACAACACAAGAACGTTCTTGTTTCATCATGACGTGTAATGATGTCATCTTTGGTCTATGCAAGCATACGATGACTGCAGCGAAGAGCGGGGGGGCCGCTTGCTTACTATGCTCAGAATAAATCTGGTCCTTGCACTAAAAAAAAAAAAAACTAGCTCTGGTCAAACTGTTGTAGTGAGCTGCCCGGAGCGTCCTATTCAGCTGCTAAATCACTGTTTTATATATTATCTATAGGCTTGTTAAAAGATCGTGACAAATTACTTCTCTGCATTACGATTCGACTATAATTTTACCAATTCACTATGAACTAATAAAATTAATTTGTGCATATTCGAGAACGTTTTTTGTACACAAGCAAATAATAAAAAATATAAAAATATATCAATATTACAGCTTACAGAAATCTTAGGGTAAGAAAGATAAAACGAGTCAAAGCTGCAGGTAAATAATAAAAAAAAGTTATACACAAAAGAGCGAGAGAGAAGGAGGCAGAATAAAAGACAAGGAAAACAACAAGAACAAATAATGAAGAGTTGCTCCAGTATAGTGGTGCTTGTACCGGGAACGTTGGTTGAGGCCACTTGGCCAGCCAACACGGCATACAACACGACTGTATGTAGCCTTGCAGCAGGCGGAGGAACGATAGATAGCACGTGAGATGAGCGTCGCTCTGAACTAAGGACACTAAGGTCACGAAACAAAGGCGAGGCAGCACTGAGGTGGGGTGGGGCGAGGAGGATCGAGGCTGCGAGAGGAAGAGCGAGCGGAGGAGCCGCAAGTCGTGCACACACTCGGCTGTGCACGGCGGTGGCCCCCAGTGGCCAGTGGCAGGTCGCGCCCCGAGGCACTACTACCACGGTATGTGCAGAGCTGCTAGCCTAGCTCTTTGCTGGCAGCGAGCAAAGCCGCCACGGTAAAACGCACAGTTGCATACGTGCACCAGTGACGTCATCGCTATAAGCACCCTACGATTCTGCATGCATTTTAAATAGCACCCTTAAAATAAAAGAAAAGTTGGTTCTTTCAATCTTTCAAAACGGCACTGCAGGTAGAATTCAGAATCTATTGGAATGTTAAATGCATGGTGCTAGTCCCCATAGATTATTCTCCATTACCAAAATTTGTTATAAAAGCTTGCAAAAAAACATCACTAAAATGCAATTTTAATAAGAACGTGTTAAATTTATATGAATATCAAAGTTTTGAACTATAGTAATTGGAACTTGAAAGTGAGCCAAACTACAATGAACAATGAGGTTATACGGTTTCCTTCTAGTCTTGATCAAAAGTCTAAAATAAAAATAAATAAATACGACTCTTAAATTTTACATTAGAGTATGATGATAATTCACCGTCAACTTTGGAATGTTGCAGTATTCTAAATTTTAATTAATTAATAAAATTAATATAAAACAACAATGATTCGATAAACTCTCATTAAATTTGTTTATAATGAATAATGATCTACACAGAAAATTGTTAAATTTCTAGTTGGAAAACAAGGTGATAAACTGGAACACAGTAGGTCGGCAAGAAGTGGGACAGAGCCTCGCTCGCAACCTAGGTACACATGGCAGAAGGAATCACGGACTGATTATTAGACCGATATGCTACTTCTAGCGCGCTCTACTGGATGCAGTTATGTCACTCTTGCAAGTGCGTCTAAAGGCTAGAGCTGTACAACAAAACAGCCTCAAAATAAAATAAAGGGGTATTTTTTGCTTTATAGGAACTTTTATTACTAAAATTTTACAAAAAAAATCTAGTGCAGAAATAATGGTACTAAACAGCAAATATATATATATATTTAATTTAAATCATGTACTTGCAATTATCCAAAATCATTATTAACTTATTTAAATAAAAATGATTAATTGATTGATACAATATTTAGTTATAATCTGCAGATTATTAAAAAATTTAAATTAGCAAACTATTATTGTAAAAGTAGTTATTTTCTGCAAATGATGATAACTATACTTTTGGATTGAACAAAGTGGTTAAAGTACACCTTCGGATTAAAAAGGAACAAAAAAAGCAGTTGAATAATTCATACATCGAGAACTGCACACTTGATAATCAATAAATAAAAAATTTATTTAAAAAAATTAGGATTATGAGTGATAGAAAAAATATGTATAAAACTTAATAATATAATAAATTGAGCCCTAGTGTGAAGTAACCTATGTTTTGTTTTTATATTTGTTTCTTGTACTGACGTCATTTCATGTGAACGTATCACACGTACAAAAAAATATATATAATATAAGTGGCGAGTTGACATCTATAACCTATATAGAAGACATCCATGACTACACATTTCTCGAAAGAGGGCATTAGGACATTATTTTAGGTAAAAAGAGAGCAGAGGCAAGCAGGAAGCAAGGCATATATATGCAGAAAGTGAGCTAACAGCATGGCAAAGGAACGTAAAGGGTGGTAACGGTGGGGCTAAAGCGTGAGGCACAGAACAGGGGGGGTTGCTTGCGCGTCGCTTCGTCTCTCTCTCTCTTTTTCTCGGTGTGACTCAAACTCAAGCTGTGATGCTGTGGAGGTTGAGCACAAGACGAGAGTGAGTGAACACTGCAAGAGGGAAGAAGAAATGCCACCAAAAGCTATGAAGAGAGAAGATAGGTGGTCTCTCTCAAAACTACAGACACCACCGAACTGCTGCTGCTGCTTTTCTCTGATGCTGCTGCTTGCTGATGTTGAGCCGCGACGCAGAGAAGCAACGAATCGATGCACCGAGAGAATGAGAGCACCACAGACAGAGAAACAGTATGTGGAGGGGGAGATGCGAGAACTGACAGAGAGAAAGAAAAAAAAAAAAAAAAAGAATGCCGCTCAATGACTGAGACTCAAAAACTAAAAAAAAAAAAAAGACAGAATAACAATGCTCATGAAAAATTGCTTACTGGTGATATAAAATTTATTTCGTTGATTATGTATAATATTTTGAGTGCTTACGTTTGATAATAAAATTTAAAGTTAATCAAAGTTATATGCATTTTAAACGATTATTTGTAAAGTGAATATGTAATATATACAACCCAGCTAAATGCATAACAAACATATTGAAAATTGAAACGCTGCATTTTATATTCACAAAACTCTGGTGATGAATATTTTTACCAGTATTATCATTTATTTGAAAAATTGAAAAAAAGTTTCATTCGCTCAATTAACTTTAAGCTTTACAAAAATTCGTTTTGTTTTCCAAAATTTGTCACTAGGTGTGTTCGAGACCCTGCTCGGTGTACTCTGAGCAACTTTACGAACAAAAATCGTGACGTCATTTGCACTGCACTCCCTACCCCACGCTCTGAGCTGGTGTAAAAAAGTGGTGTAAAAGTATACACCGAGCAGGGTTTACGAAAAGACCTAATATAATTAACTTTCTACATACCGTATTAACGATTATTTCGAATAATGCATGCAAAAAGAAAATTCATGCGGTCAATCGATCAAAAATATTAAAAAAAAAATCCCTGAAATTTCATACTCAAAACAAAAAATGTCTGGAAATTTCGCAAAATCCTAGCAAAAATATTACGTTATAAGATGATGATACTATACAAGGTTGGAAACAATGGTACTAAATGGACTCAAAATATTGCAAAATTTTGGGAGATTAAAAATAAAATAAACGGCGCTGCAGTAATCGATGAAACCTTAACTTTTTTGCTAATAAATGTTTTCCTAAAAGCGAAACGGGATTACAATAAAATATTGTACATTGCTAAACTTTAAATTTTCTGACAAAAATTAGTGTTAATTTAAAAGATATTCTACCTTAATGTGCTGAACTTATCTTTCATGTTTTGAAACATACTAATGCCATTACTTTTTTACAGTCTCAGGGGCTATTGTTTACATATTTTCTCCAAGACTGTGCAATGATTTGGCATTTATATTAAATTTGAAAGGGGTGGTTCAATTTTTTTTTTAAATTCTTGGACATATTAGATTTGAAATAAAATCTAAATATGTGTACTCACCACCACCAAGAATGAAGAAACCCTGGTGGTTCTCCTAATGTTATGTTTTTCTCCCATCGTATCTGTAACAACAAAGACGCAAAAACATTAAATCAGGAATCAACAAATTAAATAGTACATAAAAAACAGACATTATTAATATTAATTTAATGTTCCATGAAAGATTTGATTTTATTTTTCTTCAAATCCACTATATTTGTTTAATCAACCCCTAATTTTTTATTATTATTTTTTTTAATTAATATACAAATTTATAAAAATATATTTTTCTATAAAATAACGTGCTTTTGTTAAACGCGAAATATAGAGCTCAGCTAAAAATTGGGAGCCTGGTAAAGGCAAAGAACGGTGTTTCTGAGTCTCTCTCTCTCTCTCTCTCTCTCTCTCTCTCTCTCTCTCTCTCTCTCTCTCTCTCTCTCTCTCTCTCTCTCTCTCTCTCTCTCTCGCGCCAATCTTCTCTATTTCTCTGGTACTCTTTGCCCAGAGTATGAACGTTGCTCGTCAGCCACCCAGAGGTGGCACATTACAGCAGCAGCACAGCGGCGTCTCTGTCTGATGCTTGTCCATAGCTACCCGTCCTTTCTCTCCCTGTCTCTATATCTCCCTCGCTCTCTATCTCTCTCTCTCTCTCTGTCTCTAACTCGGCAGCGGCTCCTCCTCGTCCTACGCTAAAATCCACAGAGTATTGATTTTTGCACGGGGTTTTCCTCCGTGCCATACAGCTAGTGAAAAAAAATATACATTTAACACATTGATATATATATATTATATTTGGTATTTAATATATATTAGTCACATTTTCTGTAATGTAGTTAAATATATATATCGAATATCACTATAATCGGCGATGGAAAATATAGTTGAAATAAAACTATTTATTTAACGCATTATTATTTTTAAATATGAACGTAGTCAAAATTATAGACGACAGTTCCAACGTTCCAACTATAGCAAAGTAGGGGCCTCCAAACGAAGCTAGTTCATTACAAAAACTTGGCAACCCTGGGCTATAAAATGATCTGTTCAGCCGGCAACGCGGAATTTTCTCAATAAAGAGAGGTACTTGCTTTATTGAGTTTATTGGATACATATTGATGTATTAAAATGTAAAATGTTTTCTGCAATAAATTTTATAAAGTAATCAAATTGTTAAAGAAACTAGACGACGAATATACACATTGTGTCCCAGAGATTCCATTAATTCCCCCTTTTTTTTTATACCATTTACTGGCTACGTTTTTATATCATTATGATGCATTTTTCAATAACCAACAGCCGGAGTACAGCACTGGCATAGATTTGTCAAGTCATAGGGAGAGGTTGCCTGCTTTCTTTTCTAACAAGCTTTACTCAATCAGTTTGTCCCCATAAAAATCCGCGGTTGGACTCCCCTTCCTTAAAATTTGCAGGTAAAAATTTAATGTGAACGTATACTGAATATTTCTACACTTAACTTTTTATCAATCATTAAAAAGAAAAAAAAATCGGTACTGCGGAATAATTCATTTTGTTGCAACGATAAATAAATGTAATCTAAAATAATGTATAATGTTTTGTAAAATGGAGTACCGACCTCGAATTTTTTTATTGCAGAAATGGATAGAGGGTGCAAAATTATGCTACTCTGAATTTTTTCAGATTCTTCTGAGACCGGGAAGTATTTTTAAAAAATTATTGAAAGTGCAGAAAAAGTGCAGCCTCTTGCCGCCTCTCTTGATAAAAGATAGGACCCAAAAGGGACGTGGATTCGAACCCGACCTCGCCAAAACTTTTTAGCAGGTCCCTAAAAAAATCTGAAAAAAATCAGAGTAGCATATTTTTGCACCCTCTATCCATTTCTGCAATAAAAAAATTTGAGGTCGGTACTCCATTATAATGCAGACTGCAGATCAATTTTAAAGGAAGGAGATATAGTAACGCATTTTTTATTTTATTTTTTTATCCTATACTAAGGACTAGTTTTATCAGTCAAGTCTGTCAAGTTCACATAATTCAGTCTGCAAGTAATGTGAAGTTATGACAGTTTCAACTTCCATTACTAAACGAGTTACAGAATTTTTCCACTATTTTGTAGTCATTCCAAATCAAGAAAGCATAAAATATCACAATGTAATTTCCCCTGAAATCTTGATTTTATTTCAAAATATTTTAGTCCACTATTATATGAACATTTTTTATGTGAAACACACGTACCAATACAGAAATTTTATTGTTTAACTCTACTTTTCCAGAATACTAAAAAAGCATAAAACAATTGACCGTAGTATTACTAGGAGTATTACTTAACGATTCCAATTAATTACTTATTCAAAATAACTACAGTCCAACATTCTGCAAACTTGCATCCTCCAGTATTATATAGCTCCACAGTTATCAGACAACTTTTGTTGTGGACATCAATTTACACTAAATCCTACACACTTGTGAAACAACATTTCTTTTTTACTGTAATTTTTACAAAAATGTATCTAGGATGTTAATTACTTTAAAATTCTACACATAGCTAGGTACTGCATCAATCATTGAACAATTTTCGTATCTTTTAATGCAAATATGAATGGCAGAATGGCTAGAGGTCTTAGATCGAGATATGATTCAAAATTCACAGTGCAATTTTTCCCATATATATGTAACAATATATCTAGTTTTTAGGACCGTATACAACACCTTCAAAATAAAGGTAAAACATGCTATGACGTCATATATAGTCGTGTTAACATGCATGCAAACACTACACATGGTTATGATATGGCTCAATGTGTTTCACCTCAATTAAAAAAAAAATAAACACGATATGATGTCCTCTATTCATTATATAGCAACAAAAAAACTTGCAGGTTGTTCAATATTAAAAATAAAATTATTAATTAAGTGGTAGAAATAATGGAACATATATAATAATATATAAAAATTTGGGTCAACTTACCTCGGATAAAAAAGTCTGTGCTGCCTTTTGTGCTCCTACGTGCAACAAATATTCGTAGACATATAACGCTAACCTGAAACAAACAGAAAAACATAATTAATTGTAGTGTATTAATTTATAAATTATATTCAAATTAATCAAATTATTTACATTTATACAGTATTTACTGTATTTACAAAAAAAAATAATTTTATACGATCAATAGATCAGATGTTATATTAAATTTATACTTCCCTGTAAGCCTATATTGAGTGCATTGCTATAGTAATTAGTAATTAACTAGAGTTCCTATATATTTATCTTGTACATGATGAGAAGGGGTGTAAATTAATTAACAAGTGGTAATATATAAAACAACAAATGAACAGAGAAGCCAGATACTGTCAAATTATATTATAAGGCATATATAATATATATATGCATTAAAAACGTAAAAAATAGCATAAAAATATATAATATTTTATAATAGAATAAAAAAAAAATGTTTATCATCGTTATTTTAAGGCGATTTAATTATATCACAAGATAAAACTATAGCTTTCAACATTATTGACATTTTCTTTTCCCATAAGGAAATAATAACTGCATATTATATAAAAGTTATTCATATACACATATGAGAAACACATATACCAGAATACATAGTAAAGGATAGAGATCATATATTTGAAAAGGGGCCTCTGGGATGTAACATACATAACAAAGCTTCCAGTGAAAAAAAAAAAAAAAAAGTTTTTCAAGGCCAGTAGAATAAAATGAAGCCAGGGGAATCAGGGAAGAAAAAAACTTAGAATGAACTTTTTATAGTTAAAATAGATACCCGTGTTAGAAAAGTTAGGGAAACAAGTTATAAAATAAACTAAGACTACCTATACAACTAACATGAAGTCTAATTACAGTATAAGTGTACGAGGTTCTTGCTTATTATTTCTGTTTCTGATAGCGGCGGCACGGTATACGAGAATTTTTCCATTAAAAATTTGGCTACAGTATTATGATGTTTATAATATATATATATGACAAAAAGATATTATCAAAGTTGATCCATTTTCTTGGCGGCTTTACATTATCTCTAAAGACGACGTATGTTTGCGGTGATAACCACACATAAAAAAAATAATGCAATTAAATATATAACATTATATCAGCAATCATACCAATGCAATCGGAGAATCTTCATCAATAAATGTAATAAAAATACGAGTTGTAGGATGACAATGATAAGAAATTTAAATGTAAATAAAAAATGACAGTATAACAAATAACGCTAATATTATGAATTATGATCACAACATTTATATGAATTGATTAATAATATTAATACAGTGAGTTAGACGTGTGTATATCAACATCAGCTGATTTAAGCATGCGAATGATTTAATCTTGTATATATAATACGTTTGATATATGTATTAATTTTTTTTTATCTTGAATGTTTTTAACAGTTTAGTAAAAAGAACTGAAAAGACTGCATTAATAGTCATAAGAATGAAGCTGACAAGTATGAAAACAGTGACGCATTGTTTGTTATAATGGAGATGGACCCATTCTAATCATGCTATAATTTTGTTCAACTTTTTAAATTATGAGGGAATTTAAATAGTAATAAAACATTAATTGTCAATTGGTTATTTATAAAAAAAAAACACTGACCTCAATAATGGGTGCTGAACTGTCCTGTCCGTCCTCCATATATCCATCCCCTGATGGTACCAAGTTCGAATACAGTGGGTAATGATTTGTAACCAAGAACGAACCTCTCTCTGAAGAGTCTGAACTATTTACAGCTCATAATTATTACAATTTTAGTGCACTTTTGTTGTTCCGTTGGTTTAAAAACAAAACTTAAATGGATGAGAGGGCAATCCTCAAGGAAGAGGATAGGACAGTCCGAGTGTTTCCCTACTTTGTTTATAGGCGTTGTCAAGCATTCTATGCAGACGTGGTGAACTCTTTTTTAATGGCAATATAGCCTAGGTGCTCTTATTACCTTCCGCAAAACTGCAAATCTATATCTTTATCGTTGTATAATGATGCAAAAATAATAATAATATACATCTGCAGTTGTATACACAATATACTGTGTAACTTTCTTATACAACCCTTTCTACCTAAACGCTTATGCAAACAACTTTGGTTCCACCACCTGAAAAAAAAAAAAAAAAATCTTCAGTTCTATAACACAAGCTTCACGATCTGCACGGTACACAATCCTTTAATCGTCACAGGAATGTGAACTTTATGCCCTCGTTATTTAACGTTGAAATTTTAATTAGTACAAACAATGCTAAATGGTAATTTAATTAGCCTTGAACACCATCATTATGACATTAATATTAATGTAAACGACAAAACTAAACTGATGACATACAGACACAAATTTTATTTTATATTATTGCAGTCACTGCTATTACAAGGAGCCTGTTATAATGGTATTGTTAAAATAAAAATGTTGCAGTCAAAATTTTAATATTTCAAACTGAAATACTGACACTAATTATTAATCCTAAATATTAATCAAAATAACACTTTAACTTCGAGAAATAAATGAGTTTGAGATATTTGACTAAATGCAGTCTTAGTCACGTGTTTTAGAAGAGTTTTCCACGCACCACGTAAAAAAATAAAAATCATGAAACACGTAAGGTTTGCTTGGGAATTCCACACACCCTCTGTGCTTCGTCCTAAATTGGGTCAACTTGGGGGTGTCATGTATCAAAAGGTGAGATAAAGAGATAGACGGAGACAGCTACGCACACGCATTCTTTGCATGACGCTGTGGTGTGTAAATTGTAACTTCTCCATATACTGGGACACTTGATTTTATATAAATATTATGTATATTATATATAATATAATATATACATAGCTAAAATTAACTCTTAATACTAAGATAATATTATACTCATATTAAGAAATGCTCGTTTTTCTAATAATCTAATATTTGGCCATTTTAATGGCGAGAACTCGCCTTAAGTAATCATCTAATCAATATAATATTATATGACATATATATATCATTACTCCAAGTAAGTTGTCCAGATGCATGACTGACAATGAGTCTGACAAAGACAGAACTTAAGCTGTTATATCAGATGACCACAAACTATATATATATATATAAGATTTGCCTCGCATATACTTCAGTGAAAATTATTATTATCATCGAAATCAGAGTAGGAGTAGGTCTGATTAGCCATAAAAGTGTGGATGCGTAAGGCAAAGAAATAAGACACGTGGGTTACGAGTGTTACGAGTGTTATACGAGTTATGATTAGAACATGACGTAACGTACCTTTCTCGGACCTTATGCTGGGATAAAATAACATGGTCTACCGAGATTGAAAAATAACAAAATCTAACGTTCCCTGTTTACGAGTTCTAAACTCTTGGGGTCTAACTTATATTTCCATTGTAATATTATATATTATGTTTTATTTCTGAATAAACACATTTAAAAAAAAATGGTTAAAAAGTTTGCTTTTATTGTTACATTGAAACTCAAAATTTCAGGTTAACTTGCCATTCTAAATTCAAGAGTTACGTAAAATTATAAATTAAAGGTTCATATAAGTACGGTATTTACAAGGCACTTCACACCAAAGATTTATGAAATAATTTCAAGGACGTCAACGTTAAATTTTCGTGCAATTCCTACACTACATAAACATACCTGTGCATTCCTAGTACTAAAAAATAATCAGAATAATAATTCGACAAAAGCTGCTATATAAGGCGGTTGCATGAGCAACGCAATCAGTCTATTTTACAGGGGCTGAGTGAAAACATGCGCGCGCAGCCTGCCATGCCGGTGAAGTGGTAGAGAACTTTGCATGCAGGCAAAAGATTAAAAAAACACATTATAAATTACTTAAAACGAAAATAAAAAATGTGAGGTGAACAAAATGTTTAAAATAAAATTTACAAACTTTTGTTCACTTCAGAATTCAGAATCTTTTCTTTATAATATATTTTTAAATATTATTTTTAATATTTTCTCCTATGCTTATACATTGCGGAGCTCCACCAGACCACCATCGACGACTGGCGTACAACTTTTGAAACTCCCGATCCAAGGTCACACTGACGTCACACGCAAGCGCCTAATAGTAATTTTAGTTAATAATTACCTCAAAAATTATCAAGTAAAAACCCTATTAGTACCTAGATACTCGTATCACAGCTCCAAGAAATCTATCAGAGTCGAAATATGTTTCCTATGAAGATGTGTATTGTGTACACCAACGTTCCTTTAAATCAAGTTACGCCACCGATTGGACCAATGTTAAAGGGCTTGACCAATCACGTTTAAGTATTTTAGGCCCCATCGTACCGCGAAACATTGAATGCGCCCATCATGTAATGCTATTTTTGAAATTTCGCGGTGCAATGGGACCTCAAAATTTACTGAAATTGACGCACGAAATGCGAATGAAGGAACGTTGCTGTACACTTCAGGACAGCACAAACGTTGCCCCTGCTGTTTGTGGGCATAGTCGAGCGGTCTATGGAGGTGTGTTAAGCTGTTAACTTCAAAAATTCTTTGGATTGCTGCACTGCATGCTCTTCTTACGTCTCCCAAAATTTAAAACCTGCATCTCTTTGTCTTTTAGAGCTGCAGCTCCATCAAATAAGACGAGGAACGTTCGAAGTGTCCCAAGACGTACTTTATAATTACTAGGTTTCAATTTAAACTAATTTTTTACCGATAATTCACCTGAGTAGTGATAAGCAGGGCTTGTAATATAGAAAGTTAAGTTATAATAGACCTCATATAGGGTAAATGTGGCATCGTTTATTTTATTTTATTATTTTTCTTAAAGGTTTGATTTTTAAGAAAACCATTCGTTAAATTAAACATGGGACATAACAATAACCAGCAATAGAGGAAGGTACAGTGCAGTTTAATGCACATAACATTACTGTATCAAATAAGGATAAGCCTGTTGCTATATTATTTTATGAGACATAATTCACGTATGCTTGCTTTGCTAGAAATTATTCTACTTCCTTGATTAAACAAACAAAAAATCATTAACATTTTCAAGCAAATAATATGGAGTGTGGGGAATGATAATTTTCCAAACTTTTGAGAAAAAAAGACTGTAGAGGAATGAAAATACGTAACAATATTATTATTTGGGGGTTTTAATTCCCAAGCAAGTTGGGGTGGGCCAGCATCGGGCCCAATTCGAGCAAGAGTAGACATGTGAGGGAAAATATTTGACATATATTATATAAAGTAAAATATAATATTTTTACTATGTGAATAGTGAACAAATTTATAAATAACGATTAACCGATTAAATTCAAACTTGATTCATAAAAAACATTCCAATAATAATAAAAACAACGCGGCAAATGTTTGGCCAGCGTAGCACGATAGCTCGCGTAGGGTTTGTCATCCTAAAAAAAAAAAAACTCTTATTTTCAAACGTCCAACGTTGACTGACGGATTAAGTTTCATTAATTATGCAATTAGAATTTATTTGAATATAGTAAATATAAAAAGAATAATAATAAAGAAAAAAAATGTAAAAATAAGTACTATTTTGAATATTAATTATTCTAGCTCTGATAATTAATGTGGGGAAAATAATAATGTAATTTTTTACTGTACAATAATTATCATTAATGTTAATCTCACGTACGTACGACCTATTAATGACAGTTTACGAATTTTACATAAATTTTAGAAATATCTGGACCAATAATTTTGATTATTTGAAAACATTTTTCATTATATTAAGGTTAATTGTAACTATTGACGTAAATGAAAAATCGTAATGAAGGGTCCGTTATAAAGGAGACAAAGTGAAGAATAATAATTATAACTAGATTGACACAGTATGCATACACTATGAATAAAATATTTGATTGTTAGCTGAAAGTCTCCTAAACCCTTCATCATTTTATTGTTATTTAAAATACAGTATATTTATATTAAAAAATGATTATAACGACTATTGCACTAAAAAAATAAAAAGTAGCTTTAATGCACTGGGACGGAAGGGCTATCTGATTAGCGTTGCAGTTATTACTTTCGTGTGAATTGTACGAGCGAAGAACATGCATGGCCATCGTGTTTTGTATTGATTATTCAGTGAAGCGCTTTATTTATAAATATACTGTTTTCCAAGAGATGAAATTGATGTTTTACGCATTTTGATCTATATACTAAATTGTCTAACTTCATTTTTTTTTTCAATGTCGTATGATACATTGGTAGTACCTCGCAAGAGAAATAAAATTCGCATTTTATAACTATTACCATGTAAATAGGCATAATTAATTAATGTCATTCTGCTCTCTGCTCCACTATTTACAATTAAAATATTTTTTTTATAATATATTATAATCCCCCTTTTGAGTACACACAAGACAATAATGGAGCCAAGTTCTTCATTAATTAAGAATTAAGTAAATGAAGACCCAGTATTGCATAACAATTTACCAAAATACACGGACGATATTTTACTTTTAGAAAATTTTAAGTTTATCATTTATCATTATGCTACGCAGTTATAATTAAAGTATTTTGAGATAATCCTTCTCTCTAATTACTAATTAAATATCATTTTGAATCATTTGATATTCCAAAATTGACGGTAAACATGCCGGACTGCTGATAATCGAATAAATCTTCCTGAATTTAAATACAATCATTACTACATTATCTAACTGCAAAATCATTTATCACGTGAAGTACTGTTTACCAGGTAATTGAATTGCATCTAGTTAATTCATGCTTTGAATTTCGAGTTTTTTGATATACATTATATTATTTTGATATTAATTATCAAATTTAATCACCACCTCGCATTTATGTGTTTAAAAAACAAAATCATACCACGTGAGTCAAGTCAAGTAAAGGAGATCGAAATATCACTTTATTTTGTTTAGTTGTTATGCTTCAGTTTACAAAATAATGTCATTTCAAATAAACCCATAATAAGTCATCGAAGATGTACAACAAACTGTTATAAAATTACACTGTTTATGTAACAACTACTGTGTGTATGGTTGTTAATTAAAACAAAACAAAAATTACAATGGCGAAGTTAAACTAGAAGATCAAATAAACAAGCAATGAAATTTCATAGGAGCAACAGAGAGAATATCGTAAAGCAGAATGACAGGAGAATCATAATATCGTTCTCATAATAATAACAATAACACAAGCGAGCGGAATGAATGAACCTCTTTTAATATGCATACCAATAATAATAATTTTCTCATAACGTTTTATAAATATAAAATCGACTGTAAAGCTTTTAATAAAAATAATACAGCTATAATAATAATATTAACGCTCAATATGTTGTACCATAACTGACATGCGCTTTACATCATAGTATACAAAGTTAAAATACTAAAAGTAAACCTATAGCTACGTTATTGACAATTTATAATTCCCATTTTCTAACTAAGGTACTATTTATTAAACTGTTGTTAAAAATTTAAGAGCTTTTGTTTACACTGTGTGGATACTGAATTTAACACTTCAAAGGATTTTCACAAATTTGTAATGAATCACTTTTTTAACACTTCACATCTTGCAGCAAAGATTTTTAAGCACCACAACACTAAAAGCTTGAAACACCACTCATAATCACATCGTAGTATATTTTGAACACCATGGCACTGATCACTTTTGAAGCCGGCGAGAAGCACATGGGGCAAAGAAACATACCGGCAAGTGGCGGCCAGCTAAGGACATCGGCCGACACTTGGCATGGACTTAAGGGATAATTTTTGCCTGTGTTACAGTAAAGTCATTTTACTTTTTCATACTTACTTTTCACGTGCTTGAGCATCTGAAGGTACCGTTGAACCTTTCCCCTTGGCGTACATATTGTAGACTTGAAGTGTCACGCACCTGTCAGACTAGCAAGGCCGTCAGTGACCCCGTGACCATGGCAACCTAAGGGAGCTGTCAAACGCGCGTTGCTGATTGGCTCTGCTGCTCATTTGGCAGTGGGCAGCCTCTGCCTCCTCACTACTACGGTTTGCGTAAGCAAGCAAGATAGACGACGCTCCACCATTGGCTCGACCATTATAGAGCTCGGCTCTTCCATTTGATTGCTGTTCACCCCTACAACAAGAGCCCGCTCTTGCACGAATGCAACCCGAGTACTTTTTCATATAATTTTTATGCTAAAATGCATAAATTAAGTATTAAAAAATGTGTATTTAAAATACACTTTTAATTTTTTACAATATGACTCAGCAAAAATATTCAATATTGAATTTCTAAATTTTTAAACACATTAAAGACCATTGAAAATAGCATGGGGCGTAGGTAAAGAGTAAGGAAAAGCGTCGTGGATAGCTTGAGGCATGTAACCAGGGTTTAAATCTTTATGAGAAGTCAATATCAGAGATTTTGTTTCAATCTATGCAGTGAGTGAATGTGTGCCGCATAATTATGCAAATGTTGTTATGTATGTTCATAATGATAAATAAAGATTTGGTTACTATAATATATATTTTTTTATAAATAAACGTGTTTAATATTGAGATTTCATAATAATAGTCATCGATCTTGAACTTATTAAAATTTTAGATTTTTTTTCCAGTCAAAACGTTGTTTTATCCTATTAATATTTGATCCTATAATATTTGCATATAATTATCTTTCTAATTATTATAATTATTTATTTAGATAACGAGAAAACATAAATAAATTTAAGGATGCTTATATTTATATATGTATTGATCAATGCTTTTATTATTATTATTTTGATTTGCTTAACAAATTTTACTTTTTTCCTTCATAATATTAAAAAAAAATATGTAAAAATTCTTCGAGATTAAAAAAAAAGTAGAAATTTAATGTAAATTGATCTACCAGCAACAATGCACAACGTTTTATTTATGAAACTATGTAAAATTAAAAATAAAAAAATAATTCATTTCAGGTGTTCTGCATAGGCGTGATTAAATACTTTTTGTTGGGCAGCTAGATTTGAGGTGAGCCTCCACCGCAACTGGTGAACACAACTTGTGGCCTTTTTAAGTGTCGTTGTGATTGATTTGATGAGGATATGAGAGTACGTCTACAGAGACTTTTGCCTAGTTGTGTCTATCCGCGCCGCAAGGTTTCATTGAAATTTGTGTGCGTTGAGCCACCGCTGCCGCAAGGCCGAGGTGGAGGGACGTAGGATCGCGGCGGCGGTAGGCCAAGGAGGAGGCGGCGACGACGGTTGGGAGCACGAGCAGCACAGGCAGCAGCAGCCAGCTCTAGCATACACCAACTGGCAACACGGCGCGAGCTGGCTCGAGCGAACGCGGCGAGCCAGGCAGGCAACGAGCGGCAGCACAGGACCTTGGCCGCCGCCGAACCAGACTCTGAGGCAACTCACTAGGGTTTCTCATTGTTACAGGGTAGCCAGCAAGCCTCCACCACCTCCTCTTCAAGCCCCGGCGTCAAACGACGGTTGCGTTGCAACCCCCTCTAATGGAAGGCAGGATAAGTTGGGAAGAATTCCTGGCCTTCTCAAGCCAATTGCTAGACATCTCCAACACCCTAGCAGACGGCTGGGTGATGCAAGGAACAAAGGTATTTATAATCGAAAGAAATATATATAATTTATAATATAATTATCATATTTTAAAAAAAATTCCCGCGATCGCGAGCTATTCGTGGTAATTGCGCACGCTCGTACATTTTCGACATGCGCTACGATGCGCGCTTGATCAAGCTTCAAGCCCGCGCACAAAATTCAAACCTGAAAAAAAAAAAAAAAATTACGTATACCCACGTATACCTGCAAGCTGCTTTCAAAGAAAATTTCAACAAAACATGAGAATTCATCCTAAAATTTATAACCATTACTCTCTTTCTACTGTAATAATCGATAGATTTCTATCCGACCGTCGGAAGGATAATCCGACCTTCCACGTAACGTTTATAAGAGGATTGCAGTGAGAGATATTTTTGAATATTAAATTGTTTATAACAATGTGCTGTCCCTGTTGGTGGGCACCGAGTTCATCCTGTACTTGTCCCGTGTGAAGGACGGGGAAGTTTGGCGAGGGGCGTGCGAACGGCGTGGAGAGTCGCGGCGGCGGCGCGGGATGAGCGAGCATACACACTTACACAGAGAACAGAGCAAAGCCGGAGAGGGAGAGAAAGAGAGAGAGAGACAACGCGGTAGCTGCTGTGCCGCTGCTGGCTGAACGCGCGTTATTGATTCCTCCACCTGGGGAGGCGAGCGAGTGAGGGACTGCAGCACTGCTGCCACTGCCTGCGCTCTGCCAACCAGAGGTTGCTTGTGTCCACGACCGTGCTCATCCTTCCTTCCGTCCTCACATGCCCAAGTAACGCTACTAAGGGATGCTGTCCTGCAGTTTAGTCTTTTGAATTATAAGTGCACTTTCGTGATATCAAATCTACAAAGTGTAAAAACATGATTCTGACGATTGTGAGAAAAAGGGTAGAATCCCTGATAAAAATGCTGCCTTATATCAGAGGGGTGGTCCAATGTTGCACCGTTTCAATTGTTTGTCAACCCCTCTTTTTATTTTTTCCAACTCTTGACAGAGCTCTCTGTATGTTGAGTTTAATACGAGTAATAATAGATATGGGCCAAAACGGCATTAGATTCGTTGTTTTAATCATAAAAAAATATCGTACAGCGAAATTTTCTGGTACAAAAGTTATCAAAAGATAAATGAGATGTTGAATTTTCCAAACACTGTTTTATGATTACAAAGAAGTCAAAAAGACATCTTTGAGAGAGAAATTGTCCTAGCTGCAAGGACTAGAAGGGGGGTGTAGTTAAGTTGCATGTGTTTATGTTATGCGCTAAATTTAGAGCTGACAAGCAACTAACTATCATGTGCAGCAGGACGTCTTCCTATATTTAGGAGAGCAGGAGGGTAAAAAAAAAAATAGTATTTTCCATGCCTGTCCTCCCTACAGCAAAGCTGGCCTGAGCTTAGAAGAAGCAGGGAAGAAACAGTACAAAGTAGTAGTCAGTCTCTCTTGAAAGTTTCTAAGTTTTTGTCCATAAGAAACTTTACTCAAAGTTGGGATAGAGAGAGAGGTGGAGACTGGAGTTTTCTAAACTCTCCTTTTCATTGAAGTTTGTACTGCAGCGCTACAGATAATATATAGGCCGTGCTATTAAAGTTATAAATTTTATAATTTAAAGATACACAAAAGTGTTCTGATAAGTTAAAAAAAAAAAAGAAATAAAGTTTTTAATCAGTATGACACCTGTATTATATGTATTTCTTTTTTGCTGTTCTTTCAACCTTCGATCTTTTACCACGCTTCATTCCTTGGTTTTTTAACATTTTTTTCCCCCTTGTATTTTTCCTCCCCATCCACTTGCTCATTACGTCATCGTGACGATCGCTTGCTCTCCCCTCAACCCTCCTGCCCACCCCTTTTTTCTCGTTGCACCTCTTCTCTGTCTCGTTGAGATCGATGAGACGGCGGCGGTACGGGGGCGGGGCGGGGGACGCCGGCCCGGAGCATTGGCGGGCGGCAGCACAGCAGCAGCACAGCACACAGGGAGCAGCAGCTCAGCAAGCCGCCCTCCACCACCACCGCTGGCTGCCGCGTGCAGCCCACGCACACACTCACGCGCTGCTCATATAACCACCCTATACCCGCCCTCTCAGGAATGGATGGATAGTATGGATACTACTGCATGCCATGCAGCGGTCGCTTGTTTTCTTACATGCTCTAATTATTGCAACGTCGTAGCAAAATTTACCTACGACAAATGTTAGTCTGGTTTCCAATTTACCCTAGTAACGGAACGTTTGAAATCTTGGTTACAATCGATCATGTCGCCGATCATGTTGCATATTAAATAAAAAAGCGACATGAAATAAAATTTATTTCTAACTTAAGTATGACTACTGTAATTCATAAAATAATTTAAATGTTGTGAAATGCATCAAGACAAATAAGTAATGATATTACTTTATAAATAATATTTTATCGCGGAAGTGTGAAAAATCTTCAAATTCCCATTTTATTGAGATCTTCTGTTCGTTGCTACTGTTCTTTAACAATGCACTTAAGATTTAATAAAAATAGATAAAATTTTAATTATATTTCATATTTTTTGCAAATTCTTCTCAGGATTATGATATGCGAGCTAGAGCTAGCAAAATTAAATATTAAATCTTATATATATTATATGCGGTTACGTCAGAAATTTCTGGAACTATAATCACGAAATGTTTTTTATAACTCCTAAACAGTCCTAACTCCGGACGAAACTTCGGATTTTGTCTAACACTTAATAATTATGATGTCATGGCTTAGCTATCAAGGCAAATCGATTAGACACGTGCGGTGAAGTGTGATTTGCTAATAGGCGAAGAATGTATATTAAATATGTTAGTTGAGGGAAGTCTTTGGTTAGTTGAATGTAGTTTATTTATTTAATTATTAATTTCATTAAATATGGGTACATATTAAAAAATAAAAAAAAAATAGAGAAAAGTAATAGCAATAATATAATATTAATAAATATGTGGTGGAATAGGATATTTTATATGAATGAATATTAATTATTATTCTCTCTCTTTCTGCATTTCTAACGCAATAAAATTGTGTATTAATTTTTACAAACAAACACGTAAACAGGAAAATCTGAAGACAGTTTTTTTATTCCTATATATATATATGTTTTGATAAATTTACTCTATATATTAATTATTTTTATTTGTTTTATTATAAATTCAGTCTGCTTTTTCTTAAATCGCCTGAGAGATAGGCAACTATTCATGCTGTTGAGTGCAGAGGGTTGCCTATAGTTAAGAATAAATATAATATATACAATCCAATGCATAAATTTGAGATACTGTACCATGTTAATATTTTAATTAACATTAAATTATTAATTACGGGCCAGGGTGGGCGCCTGTATATAAGATATTATGGTATTTAATAGAGTATTGCCCTCAAAAATTTTCATTGCAAAAATTGATAAAGGGTGCAAAGTTATGCCACTCTTATTTTTTTCAGATTTAGTGAAAGGGAAGTATTGCTAAAATTTTTGGCGAGGTTGGGTTTGAACCTAATACGCCTCTTATAGGTCCTATATCCTTTTATTAGGAGAGGCGTCTTATAGGCGTCAATTTCTTTGTACTTTCTATATAATTTTTTTAAAAATAGTTCCCAGACTCCAAAAATGCTGAAAAAAATCAGCATTACTTTGCACCCTCTATCCATGCATTTCTGCAATAAAAAATTTGAGGTCTATATTCCATTATACATATATTACAATATAGAGCCATGCAAAGAAATAAGTATTCGCTTTAAAATTTAATATAACCAACAGCTCGTTAGCCTGACTATATAAATACATGCACGGATTTTACACATGACCTTTAATTGAAAAACAATAAAGCATTCAAGCTTTATATAAGTATCAAAGTCTTCTGCTCGATACAACAATACTTTATTTATAAACAAGTTTGTAATAAAGTACAGTATTGTTGGTAATGTCTGTCCTATGAGTGAAAAACATGTGACAGTTTTTTATTTACATGTTAACTTGTGGAAAACTACCGTTAATTATGAAAGTTGTTGTGTCTACTATCAGCGCCAACAATGCCATTACGTTTTGTGCTCTGGTGAGTCTGGTGGCGAACGTCCCACGTTTAAAAATGAAAAAGGCTTCATGCGCGACAGACATTACAATCATTGCGAGTAGAAGACTTTGATAAGTATAAAGTATAAACAGTAGTATAATAGTTTTATTGTAATCAAAACTCTCAACTGACAAGTATCGCAAGTCATCTTTAGGTCTATTTTGTACCCCATGACCCATGAGTGAGCGTGAGATATAATTTTTGCAGAAAATGTATAATTTTGTTCTTTGAAAAGTCTTACATAAATCATAAATACATATTATACTGAATTATAGTATAGACTGTATAATTTAAAGATGCGATTCGAATATTTTTTTATTGTAAATAATAATATAGATAATGATAATAATATAGATAATGATAATAATTAATATATGTAATTATATTATATGTAAATTTCAATGAATAATTGAAAATTACTTGATTCTGATGTTTGTTTGTTTTTTCAAGACTGGCAATTGAGACCTATCGGTGGAGAACCTATAATAGTGGTAAAACTAAAAACTGAAACAACGTGCTCAAACGAAAAATCGCGAAAAATCATTGTATCTGATCAGATTGATTAACATTGTAAAATCATTTTTAGTTCTACCGACAGCCACAGCTTAATTTACAGAATTGAATTGACAACTCCATAGTTAGTTAGTTGTCACATGTTGTTTTTGTGATTCTCCCAATACTATAGGTGTCTATATTAGGTATAGCCGTATCCTTGACGAAAAAAGTCAAAATTTTTGCGCACAGAAAAATATTACAGTGAATTTATTTTTAATTTAATTACTTACTTGCCTCCTCTCCTGCATGTCTGTTCCACCTACTGAAAGAGTAAAACCACTAGAATCTATAGAAGGAGACGATGGTTGCATTGGTTGCTCAGGAGAGACCAGAATCCAAACCATGTCCGATCCGACAATCCTCAAGATGAAGAGGGAGTAAGATGAATCACTGAATATCATTATAACGATTATTATGACTCAATTACGAGGTTACATATAGGATAGGTATATAAGAGACAACTGTGGCTTTGTGTTCTATCATGGTTATGCATGCACGTGGTGACGACGATATGGGAAAAATCAAAGAAAATCAGTCGGTACCCGAGTGAACTAAAGCACCCTCATTATCTCATTAATACTGTGTTTGACCCTGTGTTGGAGGCCACCGATCCAGCGGGGGGGAAGGGGGGGGGGGGCGATTCCCGATTTTCCCCTAAGTTCCAAACTACATTGAAGGTGTTCCCCCCCCCCCCCCGCCTCTCCTTCCCCAAATTTAACAGAATTGCGCGCTGGATCCGCCCCTGACTTCGACTTGTGCTGTACACAAACTAACACTGTATCTACCAGCAGACACACAAGTCACACAACACACTTGAAGCGCTCGGAAATGCTTAAAAATTGCAAGCATTTTGGGGCGAGCCCAAGCTCCGGAAGTGATTCACATTAAAAGACAGACACGAAACCATGCAGCACTGTGTCATGGAGTCACACTGCTTGGCATAAAATAGTGGTTCAGGGAGCAAGAGGAGGGAAAAAAACAGGACAATTAATACAACAAATGATATTGCAAGTCATTAAAATATGCAAGCATATTTCGTTGGTAAAAGAAATGCTGCAAACACGTATTGATTGTTTTTCCTTTTAACGCTGAATTTGCGCCTGAATACTCGGAATAAAATACAACCTTAAATTTACGAGGTATTATTATATTATAATAAAATATATTGGGTGCGATTCACGAAGCAGTTATCCAGATTTCTCACCACGTTTATAGCTTAACCACGTTTAGCTTAACCACGTGGTTTAACACGTAAAACATGTATAGTTAAACGTGGTTAAGGTAGAGATAACGTCGATCAGCTGTTTTTTTTTTTAGCTCCATTTGATTAACATGTACGTATATTATTTAACCTTAGCAAATTCACAAAAATTCTGATTTTTTTTTGGGGGGGAGGGAGGCAAATATTAGTGCTTAAAAGCCATAGAAAAAGTTTCAAAACAATTTAACGAGCCGATTTTTTTAAATTAATTTTTTAGTGTGTCTCTCCATGGGAAAGCCCTTATAATATGCTGAAAATTAAAAAAATAATAATAATAATTAAAAAAATCGGCTCGTTGAATTGCTTTGAAATTTTTTCTGATTGATTGGTTGGTATTTTGGGGCAATTGACACATTTTGGTCATGTACGCCCCCGAAATTTTTTCTATGGCTCTTAAGCCTAAACTACGAGCTTTTCATTTTTGGCTTGCTCCAATTATACGGCTCTCTGATTGGCCGTGACGTCACTGCGCCAAACCCCCTCCACTTACATACCCTGGCTCTGCCAGGGTTAAAAGTTGCGACTTTGGAGTTGCGACTTCTGTTCAGGCGCAAAACAAAAAGCTCGTATTTTCAGCATTAGGCCTCAAAAAAAAAAAAAATCATATTTTTTTTTAAATATGATTTTTTTTTTTAAATCTACTAAGGTTTACATGTTAATCAAATGGAGCTAAAAGAACAACTGATCGACATTATCTCTACCTTAAGCTAAACGTGGTTAGAAATCTGGATAACTGCTTCGTGAATCGCGCCCATTATAATATAATTATATTGTAAAACAAAGTAAATAAACTTTTTTTTTCTTTTTAATCGTCTACAAGGAAAAAGTATTAATTTTAACAACGTTTGAGAATGTATAAGTCGCTTATCGTCTCTGTACGATAACGACTGTTATCAAATACTTTATCCATCTCACCAGGCGCGAATCCAGAAAAAATTAGGGGCCAGGGAGGGGGAGGTCCTACAGAAGGCAAAGGCCAAGTTTTTTTTTAATTTACTCGTAATACTCGTTAATTAATATTGATAAATACTAAATAGTATATTCTAGAGTTTTAATGATTTATTAATTTTTATTGTTTCATCTTAAGTTTTCATTTTTCACCACGTGCACAGATGATGATGCTGGATAAGAAAAACTGGACGATAACTTAACAACTGCTGCCACCTATTGTAAAAATACTCAACTGCTATAATATTTTTAACTGCGAATAACTTTCAAATATTCCATATTATAAATAAAAATCTATTTTACAATTCAAATTCAAATAACATCTCAGTGTCTGTTGCAGCTTGCAGCTTAATGAATTTAATTAATAGCACTTAATGAGTCTACAGCCAGTTTTAACAAAGGTGACATAATTTTATGTATTAAATACGTAATATTTATAATATCAGAGACCCTACAGAAACCTCCGTGACAACATATGGCCAGGAATTTGAACAACCTGGGCTGAGCTTTGCTGCTTCTGAGAGTGGCGACACTGAATCGCAGCGGCACGGCCCAGTTCTCGCCGTGCCGAACGTTTAGCAGCCTGCCATTCTCAGAAACAGCGAAACTCTGATCAAATCCCTGGAGGGCCGGCAGGCGGGTCTGGCCTTATGTCACGGAGGTCTCTGCAGGGTCTCGAATATAATATACGTGTGTAAAAATATTATGCATTATTATAATATATTAAATTTATATTACATTAATTAATTTATTAATTAATTGATATATACTTTGTACTGTACATTATGTAGAACTGGTCGATTTCTTACAAGGCGTGAGAATTCAGAATTAAGACTGCCAACTAAGCAAATTAACGGCCACTTTATTTAGTTTGAATGCATGCATTGGTACAATTAAAAACAATTTATGACGAGTTCTAGACAGGCGCAGATCCAGGGGGGGGGGGGCAATGGGGGCGATCGCCCCCCTTCTCCCCCCCCCCCGCAAAGGTACCAAATTAAATACATTAAAGGTGTTATCACCCCCCCACCCGTCGTCCCCCCTCTTACTTCAAAATTTAACATTGCGAGATAGCCTCCCCCCCCCCCCCACACACACATGCGCGCACTGTATCCGCTCCTGGTCCTAGAAATCATTACACACATCAATGACTTGATTTATAACAATAATGCAATACAATTTTATTATGGTATTAATAATATATTTATTTTACTCTCGTCCTCCGTTGAAAACGCTTCCGTTCATGCGTTTTAAATTTGGCGATGGGGCAGCTACGTACTGCTTTTTTTTCTAAAAAATTATCAAAGACACAGTTAAGGGTGCAAGGACTGCAAGGCCACCGTAGGCCACGGGGTTGACAGGCGTTGACAACGCCATCTCTTGATAAATTGGTTTTTAATTTCTTACGGACAGAGTTTTTAGAGTATCGACTTAATTTTTAAATACATGGTTAAAACTAGTTCGGTTCCCGTTGCAGGCAGACGGGCTGGAAATCAAACCATGCGGTTTTGACAGTGAATTTAAAAATTTGTTTCATCTACGACAATGAAATTTTTTCTAGGTATCAAAAGTGTTAATGCGCACATATATATACCTTGATTATTAAGTTTCAAGTCCTAAATATCTTAATATAATATCTTAATGGCCTTAATATCTTGTATCGTTGCAGGAAGTTGGCAAGGAGAAAAATGTAATTTTACTTAATTGGAAAATTGCGGTGAATTAAAATTTTCACTTCACTTAATTTGGTAACTTTTCTTTCGATGCCATGGTCATGATATAGGTTATGTTTTATTTTATATACCCCAACATTTAATTTTGACTATATGGCTATTTAAATAGCCATATTCAGTCCATTCACCAGAATTGACCTATATATTCTGTGCATGTGGACATTTTATCCTTGCATTTCTTTTGCAGTGTATATAGAGAGTCATACTCCCTATAGTATGAATTAATTACATATAATTCTGGATTTCAATCTGAAAAGTTTCAGATGTGAAAAGACTGAATGAAAGAAACCTTGCATTTTCGGCTATACTTCCAAGAATTATACTCTCACATTTGAAAAACTATAGCTTTAAGCAAACACAACTCTGTCGGTCTAGAGCTGGTCCAGTGCTGAGAGTGTTGTGTTGGATCAGTAATGTGCCAACACACTCTACAGTTTGTTTATTATTTATATAGCACTTGACGCAGTGGTATACGCCTCTGATTCGTAATCGGATGGTCGTGAGTTCGATCCCAGCCATGCACTGCCAAACTTTTCACAAGAAGCGGTTGCTAAAGAACACACACTTGTGCATCCGGGAGGTAATTGATGGCATCCTCCATCAATTGCCGACCATCCTGACTGAGGTTTCCATGGTTTCCTCAGTCACAACCAGGCGCCAGGCGAATGCTGGGATGGATTGCTAAGGTTATGGCTGCCCCGGTTTGGAAGAGACCCACAAAAGTTATAGGGTCTGCGAAGAGCCGGGAAGTTAAATTCAGTCACTTAATTGTGGCCAGTACCCTGTAACTAGGGTTCATTTGAAGCAAAAATTATATATATTATGTATGTGTGTGTATATATATATATATACTGTATATATATAATAATTATATACGTATATATAATCATGTATGCTTGAAAAAAAAAAACCTTCTTCTTCTTGGTCCGTTCCGTTTTTTTAGAATTTAGACAATATTTATATATATAACCATCATGCACCCAAGCACTAAAAAATAATAATAAAAAAATACAAGCAAGGTTATAACATAAAAATAAGTGTGTAACTACACACTCATAATTATATGTCTGTACTTGTGTTAAGGAGAATGCTGGTGGCGCGTACCTGGTCAAGTATGAAAGCGCCACGGTCGGTGGGGAGTCACGGTGTGCCTTGGAGAATCTTGAAGAAGATGCGCTGGAGACACAGCTCGAGGTAAATATCAGCATGCAGCTGTGTCAAATTGAACCGTACATAAAAATGCTGGTAGTGTTCATATTGCATTATTGTCTACACTCTCCAACAGTCAACAACTTTATTATTATATACAATAAGCTATATATATATAGCTTATTGTATATAATAATAGAGTCGTTTAAGAAACAAATAGGCTTCTTTAAACATTCTCAGTTCAGGAACGCAAACAATATTAAAAAGTTACCTTTTTTTTTTTACTTAAATTGAATTTTTTAAGCACACTAAATAATTTAATAATATGTATATCTTTATTGGCAAACCTTTATTTATAAGTTTGTTTGAACCCCATGCAGAAACACAATTTTATGTTTTGCTTTTTTTTTTTTTTTTTTCACACATGTAAAAATTATTACATAAAAGAGCAAAGTCCGAAATTAATACTTATCGTCGGTCTTTGCTTTCTTTGATACATCACGTCTAGAATTAATCGAATTTAAATGAGGCAAATCTGAAATATTTGTTCATTTCGAGCTTTTTTCAACGTGTGAGGAGCACATCTAGGTGCATGTGAGAGCATATAATATATTATAATATATATTTTATATTATTATGTAGCTTCGGACTTTGTCAAATATCCAAAGCGTATCGTTATCTTTACAATATTATGCTATAATAAGCACTAATAAAATACATCAATAAGAAAATAATGTACTAAAGAAGCCAAATTTTAAATGTTTCGGTGAAAAGTTAGTATATAAGCTTAGTATTATTAATAGGCCTGTTCGTAAACCCTGCTCGGGTACACTTTCTGCACCCAATCGACCTTATGTACATGGGATATAAGGTCAATTGGGTTTAGAAAGTGTACACCGAGCAGGGTTTACGAACAGGCCTATTATTTGATTTTGATACTGTGCTATATTTTAAATGAAAATATTTGAATTTCACTCCTTTCATCTACGTGCTTGCAGGACAAAAGCGCTGCCGTGTCAACTCCATCAGCCCGTGGCGTCCTCAGGAGTGAATATCACGTACTATATAGCCTGAGCTACGAAGTGCCTGTGTTATATTTCAATGTTTGGAAAAGTGGTAAGTTTTTAATTAATTCCGCCCACATTATTATTGCCCGTCTCACTTCGTAACTTCACTTACTAATTTTTATGATTATGAAACCGTACATTTTTATAATATTGTAAAGTAGACTTGTTAGACAAGGGTTTATTGAAAAAAAAAAGAGTTTATTCTAGAGCTCAATTGTTAACTTTTAATTTTTTGTTATGGATGAAAAATATAATGATATTAACGCTACAATTACAATATACTCGTAACAGCTTGTAACTAACATCATACACTAATTAAAAAGTTCATGGAAACTATTGTAATATAGTTTTTCTTGCATCATTATTTGTTTTTCAATACGAAAAATTTACTAAATTGAAGGATATAATATATATATATATATATTTTATATATATATATATATATATATATATATATATATATATATATATATAGTTTAATTTTTCTCTATGTACCAGCTGTCACATAATTAAAGCAATTGATATAAAAATGAAAAATATATAAAGCAAAAGGTTACAAGTCCAGCAGCTCTGACTATTTTTTTTCCTGATGATAATATACGGTATTATATTCAATATATTTAGGGAGGCATTCACAAAGCACTTTAACCCCCACTTTAGCCTCAATTTTTATCCCTGGTGCTAAACCAGGGGCTAACCTCGTTAAGCTCATAGTTTAGCACCATGTTCAGCACCAGGATAAAAATCGAGGCTAAAGTGGGGGTTTAAGTGCTTTTGAATGACCCCCATAGTCTCCCGTTAAATTGAAACATTTTTGCATTCAAACCTAGCTATATGACCTTCCAAAATAGTTTAAATCTATATATACTATAAAGAGGCTCACCAATAATAATTAATTGCAAGTCAACTAATTTATTTCTAATGGCATCTATCCAGAGAGTGATAACTGTAGTAGTTTTATTCTCAAAAGCTTTTGTAAGCTAGAAGCTATATATTTTACAGGGAAATCCCACAAAAAATGTCAGAGTTATAATAAACTTGCTGCACAATACCTCAATTTAAGCACGTAACGTTAGTTAGTACCTAAGTACTTTAAAGTTATAATTAGAAAATGGGACAGCTAAGTCACAAACAATACGTATCACGGAAATACACATGTGATACATGCATTTGGTGCATGATGTGTGTGCTTGTGTATTCTCCTCCAGTCCTTTCGTCATTTTATTAATTTTCTTAAAAAATAAAAACATAATATTTAATTTCGCACAATTAAATTTTCAATATTACAGTAGCTTAAGTTAATGTTTTAATATTGTATATTTTTAAAATATATCTTTTATATCGTTGAGTAGTGGCTGTGTGCTGAAAACTGTGGTTTTTGTGGAAGCGTATGTTACTGGAAATTGCGGGGGAGAAAGGGTCAAGGCAAGTTATAGCAAGTTCAACAGCGTAAAGCGCCCAGACTGCTTGATTACACCTGAGCAAAATAGAACATTAACCTTTCACAAACTTCATTTTAACGAAAATTTAATTTTCACTTTCAGTATTGTAGCTTAAGCTTGTATTTTCCTCGCAGCTTATATACCCATACTGTTCATCACATTTAACTTGATTTTCGTCGTGGGAACTCATCTGGATCGTGTTCGGCCAGTAAGGCCCTACGTTACAAACTGTCTAATAATGATCAAGGATAGATATATATAATATATATATATATATATATATAGATATATAATATATTAAAAACATGATAAAAAAAAATATTAAGTGTGACGCTGCTTGTCTTTCATATCTATATTCGCACTAATATACTTCATTATTATAATTATTATATACCAATAGTATGCTAGTATGCATTAAGGTAGAGATAACGTCGAACAGCTGTTCGACGTAATCCCCTTTGATTAACATGCAAGCCTTAGCAAATTGACAAAAATTCTGAAATTTTTTTGAGAGGCAGATACTAGTGCCTAAAAGCCATAGCAAAAGTTTCAAACACATTTAACGAGCCGATTTTTTTAAATTAATTTTTTAGTTTGGCTCTCCATGGGAAAGCCCTATGCTGAAAATTAAAAAAATTAATTAAGAAAAATCGGCTCGTTAAATCGTTTTGAAATTTTTTCTATGGTTTTTAGGCACTAATATCTGCCTCTCAAAAAAATTTCAGAATTTTTGTCAATTTGCCAAGGTTTACATGTTAATCAAAGGGCATTACGTCGATCAGCTGTTCGGCGTTAGAGATAACCTTAACAATAAAATAGGAAAGGCTAAACCATATAAATTTTGATATTTTGTATAGGATAACACACACTAAACTTTTAGATGCTGAATTGGTTTCAGTATACTTTATGTCAGTACAAAATAACAAAATTGTCCCAATTTCGTCTTACATTCAGCACTTTTGACCTATAAAACACTTAATCCAAGTACAAATTTGGTACTGAAAAAAGAGTCAGAAAAAGTACCAAAAATTTTCTCTCTTTTTTAGCACCAAATTTGTACATGGATTAAGTGTTTTATAGGTCAAAAGTGCTGGATGTAAGACGAAATTGGAGTAATTTTGTTCTGTCATAAAGTACTGAAACCAATTCAGCATCCAAAAGTTTAATATGAAGCTAAATTTGTAATTTTTTTTATCAATATGATACTCCCCCACACCTCCTTCTCCCCAGCATTGGTTTTTATAAATTATAATTTCTCAGAAATAACGCTCAAAACTTGAAAATAAATTTCTTAGAATAAAATAAAATAACTTATGAATATTCAATTTTATTTTAATTAATAATAATCGAGTATAATATTACGTTATTAATTATTATGCAATATCAAAAGAAAATATTGTGATGAAAAAAAAATAATAAAGTAAATTGAACATGGCTCAATAAAATTGTGTTTTATTATTATTGTTTTATTACAATAATATTGTTATATTTTTTTCTTAAATATAATATGATGGGTATATCAATAAATAATTCCCAAGCAATATCTTGAGAGCACTCAGTCAGCTTTAATTGTCTTTTTACAAAACGGAGTAACTCACACATGCAGCTCTTATCAACGACATTTCTTCGTATTAATTATAAAACCTTCCTCTTTAGATATATTTATAATTTATTATGGTTATATAATGTAAAATATTGGTAAATTTCATTATTATATACCATTCCTCTTCAATAATTATTTTAGATGGATCCTTGCTCAGCTTAGAAGAGATTTGGAACCGTGTACCTCCTACTCATCACGAAGCAGTAAACTTTGTCAAGTGGAACACATTAACTCAGCAGGTGAGAATTATTTTACGTATTTACCTACTTTCATTACTTCCACTATTTTATAAAAGTCAACATCATTAATATATTATATTATGTCAATCAAGGTTGATTAATTTTAGTCATTAATGATACTAACACTGTTGGCTCATTTAGGCAGGGACAGAAGTTTGAAGACAAATCAACAAAAAGTTTTGCCGTCAGCTAGGACAATAGAAACGAAAGTCGTGTATTGATTCGATGCGAGAGCAATCACGTCACCTGATTGTGGAGAAAGCATCAGCAAGGGAGAAAAAAGGTTTTGACGAGGTGGAAAGGAAGATATGATGATAACGTTAAAGCATGATGTAAATTGTAAGGGAGAGAAAACCTAAGAAGAAGAAAAGCACAAAGAACATCTCTTGAGTAGTGTTTTCGGAAAAAAAGTGGAAAAAAACTCAAAGTGCAGTGTCTTATAAAATAGCAACCTGTAATATCGAGCTTCTTTTTTTATAAACACATCAATTTTTTCATATACGCGTAGTTATTGGAATATGGTTTTTATAAATTTATGATTAAATCCAGTCAATTATATACATGTATGTATATACAAATTATAGCGTTGTATTGTTTTATGTTTTTAAAATATTCTAAGTATAATATTTTATTACGACATTAAAATCATAACTATAATGTCCTGATAAAAATAAACACAAAGTGAATCAGGAAACTTTGTTACGTAATACGTACTTTGAAAAACACGCAAATATATACACGACAAATATATATGCAAGTGTGATTGCTTAACTTGAACTAATTAATAATATTTATTTTATAACAATAATTATATAATGTATTAGTGTGTTATAAAATAAAGACTTATAAATGAATTTATATAATATTAATAACTTTATTGTACTAATGTGATTTTAAAAAATTACACAATTATTAGTATATATAACATTTATATAAATTAATTCCAAATATTGCTTAGGTTTGCAATTGTATTTAAACATTAAACTTTTAATTTAGAAGATCGAGCTAACGTTAATTTTAATTAAATATATTAAATTTTATATCAAATTGACGTGATCAAAACAAGAAAATTAATTTTAACTAAATTAACATTATTTGTATTTTATATTTGATTTTGTTGTTATTAGCGGAGAGGGGGGAGGGGGGCTAAGATATATGATAGCAATGATATCAAATTGAACCTTCATACAAAATTTACTACGATTTTGTGCTTAATCTTCTATTATATGTCATGTAAATGCATGGAAATTATCACCATTACATTTTGCATTGAAAAAGTTATCCTTTCGCTTGCCATGTTTTAATCATGAATATTTATAATTTTATATGTTGCAGCAAAGTTTGGGAAATGAATAAAACATTAGCAAACTTTAAATAATGAGCTCTCTTTATCTCTATCCACTCTCTTGGAAAACAAATGCGGCTAGTACAGTATAATAACTTTAATAAATTGGAGACACAATTTTTAAATAAATAAATTTTCAGTTCATTTTTACATTGCAGAGAGAATAATATAATAATTATTAATCATTATAATCTTGATTTTGTTTTAATTTGTACGCAGGAGCACCCCATTCTTGGCAAACCGTTCTTCCAGCTACACCCGTGTCGCACATCGGAGCTCCTCAGCAACTTGCCACAGAGGTAATATTTAGCATTTTATATGTTCCAAACTGAAGGATTGTATTTATTTGCTGATTAATGATGTATAAGCAAGTCGATAACAAAACTTCTTAAAAATAAAATGAAAAGTTAAAATTAGAAGACTAGAATTTAATTATGCGTAATTCCCAAAAAATGGTGTCACGTTAATTCTTATATTTTTTTATACGGATCTATCACCATACATCATATGATCATAAAATATGACGTCACGATTTTGTAGGCAAAACATTGTTAGCGGCATAGCAGATACGTGCTAAAGTTGGTCTCAAAATTAATTTCTCCTGAATATTCAATTCAATTCTTTATTATTCATTTTCAAAACATACAGACGCAATCACTGCATGAAATGGTAAGACACGTCCAAACATACATTTATTTGCATAATTTTTCTTAGAATTTTCTTTCATAAATAAGACGAACCAATGCTATCGAAGAAAAATATTTGGCAACCAAAATCATTATTAAAAAAGAGATGTTGTGAGTTGCAGCATATGATTTTAGGGTTTTCTGCCTACATCCCGAAGATCTTCGGGCGGCTTCGGGCGGCTTCGGGCATTTCCGTGCTATCCAAAACGTATACATGTAACTCCCGTATGTAATATAAAATCCGCATGGAGGAATAACCTAATAAATAATGATATAATAGTATTATTTTTGAAGTAAATTTAATTAAGGTACTTATTAAGGTATCCATTTCACGGTAGTACTGTACGTATAAATTTATTGAATCTTCCGATACATATTTATTACATACATATTTTATAATTTTTTTCATACATCTCAAATCTTAAAACCTTACAGTTTATAAGTAATTCTGCTTTGCTATGATAGTGGAAAACGACATGTCTGTTGCACGGTTCATTTGTTCAGAGCCTCTAGAGGGAGGTTGTATTGAAGTCTATGCAACACTGACAACACTTGAATCACAGCCGGAAGCAAGCTTTTCAGAACATACTGCATAAATTCTCTGAGGACAGTAATCCTCTTCAAACATTTTTTTTATAAATATATTATGTAATATTTCTATACAAAACGATTTTCATACATTTAACATTTTAACCTACCGAATCAGAATATAGAGGTACCGAGCTAAAAGAGCGAAATTCAATAAAAATATTTGATTTACTCATTGACGTAGAAACAAAAAGTGATATATGAGATATATCAATACATTTTGAACATTGCATGGTGGGGAAATATTTTGTATGAAAAAATAATAAATTTAATGTTTTGATCAAAGACTTCCAGTCAAAACAAATTACTTTCGCTGTGTAGTAAAAAAAAAAAGAAGAAAAAATAAGTTGCTTGTTTTTTTCTCTTCTTCTTCAAATCTGTATTTAGTCTGATTAATTTTAAGTATCGTGATCTTAAGTTAGGCAAGTATATTTTTTAAGACATTAATTAACAATTAGACGACCTTAATAATATTATATTGATTTTTTACATCAGCTTTCGTGTTCCACCTTGGTGCCACAGTATAAAATAGCGATATTCAGATATGGAACTGAATATCGCTATTTTATACTGTGGCACCAAGGTGGAACACGAAAGCTGATGTAAAAAATCAACAATCGACCCCTTGAAAACTCACCTAAAAGCAATATTATATTGTGTTAATTAATATATTAATATTTTTAACGATTTTTTAACTCGTTTTGATCAGAATAAGATGTAAATAAAAAAAAGCCGTTGTATATGTACTGTATTATACACTACATATTATGTTAAATTCTTTTTTAAATAAGTACTCGATCATGTGCAATACTTTAAAAGCAATTTGTGTTTAGTGTTATTTTTTTTTTAATCAGTAATTTGTAAAATAACACAACTGAATCACTTAGCTATATCGAAATTAAATTTAGATGCTGATGTAATGTAAAACTGCAGATGTATCATGTCACTCATTAACTCATTACTGACAAAATGACAAAATATCGTTGATTACGGATTCGAACAATAGAGCTCGAGCACGTAGTATATTTGCAACTTTTAACAAAGAAATTTTCATTACAATGCTGATGAAATTACAGAAAGCATGCATGACAAATTAGCCCTATATATTATACATAAGAACGTGCATTGTATGTTATAGGGTGTGCATGGAGCTAGGTTATCCTCGATGTAAAATATGGCCTCATGGAATATATTTTTCAAGGACTATATACAGTCCTTGTATATTTTTGCTCCGCGCGCGTTGAGAAACTTTGAAATGAGTTCAGAAATCTTGAGAGATAGTAAAATGACATTATGTTAGTAAAATTACATTTTTAATCCACATTATTTTTTTTTAATGTACGTTGCATGTAATATAAGTAAGTGAGGACTTTTATTTAGATTTTGAAAAGACTGTCGAGTGAGTTTTTGCTAGAAGTGGATATATACCTTACTATGTCATTATATACACATTCTACGTAAAGATGAATGTAGTGGCATGGCCCGTGGGAGGTTGGTGATAATGACAGAGCAGCACGCTGATGACTGGCTGGCTGAATCGCGTGCATTGTCACGGATTGAGTACAGCTTTTGTGTTACAGTGGCAACCGCTTGCTGAGCTGGCTGAGTGCTGTGGCTCCTGCTGTGGGACTACACCTACCTCTCGCTTACGGTGCCACTCCATCGTAACACCAGCAGCAATGATAAAAATGAAAAATCTTCTATAAATAACATTAAGTTTAATAAAAATTAAAAGAAAAATAATTTCATTTAACAGAATTTATATACATAAAAATTTAATATAAAAATATGTTGTTTTCATTTTTTTTCATTCTTATATTAATGTCTGTTAATATTATTATTTTGAAGTTAATTAGACCAATGTTGAATTTAATTATGTTTTTCGTTTACATAATATGTGGTATATTTTTATTTTTATACATAAAATGTCCATCGATACATAAATTATTAAAGTATACTTAGTAAAGTTTGTTTGTATTTTTTTTATTTATTTTCATTTCCTGAAAATATAGTGTCTGCCAGATTTTTAATGCTGAATCTATTCTACGTTTCATATACAAACCAAAGAACGTATGAGAAGTCATGCAGTGTGTCCGTGTATCGCGGAAGATTTCTGCAGGTAGCATGTCCTTCATTGTTATTTTAATGGTCCAAATACTTAATTAAACCATCATCGGAGGACTTGTAAACTACACTTTTCCTTTTCTTTTAAACTCAGGACTGTAGATAACGCTGTCTCGTTCTTTATTGTTTAATTAATAATATACCATATTGTGTATGCCATGATGTTAATTATTACATCATGTGTATAAATACTATAATACATTATAATTGTTTCAACACTGTAGTTGTGTATAGTTGCATGATCTTTTCTTTTTTATATACTTGTACAGTATAGTGAATTGTTAAATCTGGCACCACTACTAATTTGATGTAGGTGAGACATTTATTATACAATTTATATATAATATGTAAAGAAAATAAAACAATTTATACTCTAAAACTTTCAATTATAATATTAAAAATTATATAATTATAGTTAGTTACTAAATTATATATACTTTTAATAAATATCGTATTGATTATTATAGCTAGTCTATCGATATTCAGTGTTTTTATTATAAAATTTTATGATCTGAGGAAGTTTAATACCTTGCATGGTCGTAGTTTATAAGGAAGCCTGTGTGAAGATATTTTGTGTGAGCTTCATTAGCAGAGATGCTGTGAACTTTGTGAAACCAAGTAGAGAGCTCCCCAGTGTTATACTCGGCACTGCAGCATATGCCCACGGGAGCGGCCAGTTTACAGGACCTGCATCTGACGAGTTGAGCTACCTACCTATATAGCTACCTGCTACACGACACCTGACATTTCCTCCAACTTCTCCTCTTTCGCACAGACATCCTTATTAGATAATATCATACCCCCCCTTCCCTTTCCTGTTCTCCTTATCTCTTACGTATCAACGTGGTTTATATACAGTATACATAATATGCCATCTATAATATATCTAGAGCTAAAGAGAGAGAGAGAGAGAGAAAGAGAGAGAGAGAGCAGAGCAGAGCTTATATATACATACAATCACATAATGCTTTGCATGATATGCGCCTCAAGCACTCCATCAACTTTGACATTTAATAATATTTAAATATTTATAATTAAATTATTTATAATACAGTGTTATATACTATAAAGTATAGCATAATATGTATGTATGTAATAATGATATAATAAATATTATTTGACTATAACAGAAAAACAGAAACAGTATGCGTGAAATTAAACCTGACGTATTATATATGTATATACAGTATATATATATATATATATAATATATATATATATAATATATATATATATATATATATATATATATATATATATATATATATATATATATATCATAATAATTATTATAATATATACAATATGATTAATTCAAACAACAAGAGAGAGAGAGAGAGTAGACTGCAAAAAAGAAAAAAATGCTATTTTTAGTTATAAATTATGAATATTTTGTATACAGCGTATGCAATGTATACGGTTCGGTCGATATTTTATTTTGTTGTAGAGAGCAGGTAAATGCGACCGACGGTGGCTATTGGAGCGGGTGAAGCGAGCCGTGTGTGTTGTGACCTTTAACCTGCATCGGTCCAGGAACCATCAGTTATGGTAGCACTGGAGGCAGCCAGCCTCGTCCTTCATCTTCTCGGTATGGACCCTCCATCTCTGATACAATGTAACCCCATATAGAAAAGCAAGGAAAGTAATGAAAAAATAATCCACTTCTAAAATAACAAGAGCAGCAATTGTGTTCTTGAAGGAAAGTAATTTTATTGTGTGTGTTTTTTTTAAAGCTTTTTTTGTTTTGTAGTTAACTAAAATAAACTGTTAAAAATATAATAAAATTGAATGTACCTTAATGCTGATTCAATTATACGAACTTTTCTTAAAGAAAATATCATAAAATAAGGTTATAAATTATAAATAAAAAATTATAAATTATTATAATATTGATATAAATACACTCTCTCCTAATTATAAAATAATATTTATTTTAAAAGGGGCATTATAACACGAAGTTAAATTACATCTATTACATTTATTAAGTCCTTATATTTGCTGATTTTGTTTTCTATGTAATTTAAACAAGCATTGAATCCTAATTAATGTAAAATAATATATAGTTTTTTTATGCAAATAAGTTAAATGTAACGACACTTTCAGTCAGCTTACAACCTCTCACATACGCTTCTTATAATATATTTATTTTATATACTATTACGTAGAATTATAGTTCACCCTTCAGTATCAAGTTATGATATTTTTTTATGTTTGCATTAATTTATTTATATTATATAATATTTTATAACACCAATAAATGTTTGTAATGTTAATTGAAATGAAACAATCTGTCAAATAGTTGTCTAATTTCTTATCTCGTGGTGCTAAACTGTTGAAGTGTACAACTTAAATTACAAGTGACACGCAGCTTGAGACTACCGTGCGTGTTCCGCCATGCTTTATACTCCTTCTTGCAGGTGAGGACACCGTTCGCTTTATCACATGTAATTATAGAGACGGCACCAATTAAGAACATTGTTTGTTGATATCAATAAGAATGTTAATGTTTTTACAATATGAAGTAGCATCTTGCATGTCTCCAGTGTCATTTCTTTATGTTTTTACTGATGACAAATTTCACAACACAGCAAAGACGTAAAAAAAAAAAGAGAAAAGTTGATGATATATTAATTTGTTTATATATTACTCTATTAACTAACTGTAACTTCTTAACCGAGTATCATTAAATAAAAATATTTGTTTAATCTAATCACTTTAAATTAGTTAGTAACAATGACGTAATTTGTAAGATTTATTTTTTTATTACTTAATTTACAAACTCTTTACGCCGTACCCTTCTAATTTTTAATTCATCGTGTAAAAGGAATGAATAATAGTATGCAAAAGGATAGTACAGAAAAGTTTTTTTTAAAGTGCATTTTTTTATTATTATATAAGAAAACGTTTTTCGTACGATTAAAATAATACATACGTGATTGAAGAAGTGGTTGGACTTGTTTTTTGTGAAAGATAAGATGAACTACAAAATTACAAAAAAAAATGAAATTGCGATTGAAGCAGCACTTGATTGTTGTGAAATCTTATACAAAAAATATTATATTATTATTATATTATATTTTCTGACAAAATTATCGAACGTCAGTATCGTATGAATTGGATTTCACAAAAAATGCACAATATTCGCGTTGTTGTATACAAATATATCATCAAACTATTAATTATATATTAATAATATTTTACTAAATATATTGTAGTACATGGTATACTGTACGTTCACTTTCCTTAACATAAAAGTTAACATCAACGGCCTGTGATGTTAACATTTACGTTAAGGAAAGTGTACATATCTATAATTTGAAAATTTGTATTCTTATTGATCGTATTTTATCATATATTGAAATTTTTAAGTGATAACAACATAATAATAAGTGCGTGTGTTTTATAACTCTGAATTGTATTAATTTTTTGTATTCCTTACAAGAACTTGAATTATCAAATATATAGCGATTATATTTTTAACAGATTTTTGCTTTCAAATTAAAATTTTACGACAGCTTTATATTTAATTGGAATCCTACATTTATTTACCTTCAGTAAACATTATAATTATACATATATAATTTTACTACATTTTATGTTTTAAAATGTGTAAATTAAATGTTGTATTTATCTTCATAGTTTAGTCACTCACTCTGAATCAATTGACACAATGGACAATTTGCATCAATTTTTTTTAGTAGCTCAATCGAAAGAGGAGGTCAAAAAATACACCTATGAATTTTATGAGATTTTTATTCTTACTGCATCATGGCTAAAATAGGGATGTAAAGAGGTCACGTGACCTGGAGGCGGCGCCCGTGTCGCCAATGACGTCATTGAACTGTCTGGTCAAGGAAACGATCGTCTATATAACGCTTGTAAACAATAAATTAATTGTTGCTTGTTTCCATAGCAACGTGGTTGTTTACAAGCGTTATAAAGTCGATCGTTTGTTTGACCGAACAGTCCAATGACGTCATAGGCGACGCGGGCGACGCCTCCAGATCACGTGACCTCTCTTTTAGCCATGATGCAGTACGAATAAAAATTTCATAAAATTCACAGGTGTATTTTTCGACCTCCTCTTTCGATTGAGCTAGTAAAAAAAGTTGATGCAAATTGTCCATTTCATTAATAACCAAATAACGTGTTTTCTTTATTATTCCTATTATATGTAATTTGTATTTTCTTAAATTATTGTCTCACTTTGTTCATTTGGTATAAATTTAAGTTTTAAAAGTTTTTGGTCTTCTCGTCATAAATTAAACAATAATATGAAATTGACTTTCCCCGCTTATGAGTTTTTTTTTTTTTTTTAAACTCTTTGGGTTTAATTATTATATATTTTTTCCGTGATATGTACATGATATATATAAACATTGTATTTTAAATAAATAAAAATTTTGACATTGATTTTGCCATAATAAACTACCTGTAATTAATAAACTACCTGTGACGTGTTTTGGAGTACGCATGCACTTATAAAAAAGCAAGAACACGACCTTTCTGCGAGTTTATTTTACTCATATTACGTAATTATATATTATGCTATTTGCATGTGCTGCGGATGATAAATATGTTAATTTAATGCTTCTTCACTGTAAATTAACTTAAATAACATCTAAATAGTTGGATTTTTTTTTTTTTTTTTTTTTTTTTTTTTTTTTTTTTTGCAATTTTTGAATAACAATTATCCCAATAAGTATTTTCAATTGACCATAATTCATAAATTTGATTTATGAGGCAATTTTATTTCACCATTATAAAAGTTGAGATTCGGTTAATTCTATTTTTTCAATTTTTTTAGAATTCCTGGGTTGCTGCTGTAGGTAGAGCGCTGGAAATGGTTTGAAAATGCCCATGCATTAAGAGAGTAGGGAGGCCATTTGCGTAATTCAATTTGTTCTAATTTGTATTATATAGTTTCAAAAGTATTTTGAACTTTTAGGCACGCACACAATTATAAAGTAAATTAAAACCAAAGGCTTTGTTTGTATAATATGCGATACCGGAGCAGCTTTTATGTCTTCCGTATTAAATTTCATGCAATCTGCTTAGTTTATGTTATTGCACTTCATCCTATAAAATATTGGTATGGTATTTATATCAAATTTCTTCTCCTCGTGCACCCTATTTATGTGATCATATATTTTCTTAATGGCGTGCTAAAATGTATGTCTAAAGCTATATTAGGAAACAAAACAAAACGTCTACTGAACACGGTAACAATATTTGATTTCATAACATCTTTTAGAGGAGAACTTCTCCCAGTGAAATACATTGATTGCAGTAAATGTATAATACCAGACCTGCAAGTAAATTTGAAAAAGGGAAAGTTTGCACCTACATATTAATTAAATAAATATATATTTTATTATTATATATTAATTATATTATACCAAAGATTTTGATACATGAGTAAATTTTGGAAGCCATTGATGTTCACTTCTGGGTCACATGAATTTTGCTTTCATTTGAACTTTGAACTGTCAGCTTTGTTTGTGGGAATCAAAATCTTTGGTAGGAGTTCTCACGAATGCAGTCTATATGTGGACTCATGTAGTGAACTTAAAGTTTGAACTTAAAGTTGTTTGTGATGACTATACTAGACTGTGAGTGCTTTTCTGATGGCTGATCCAAAATTTGAAGAAGACCTGATGCATCTCTTTGCTTTTGAAGGTGTTTTGAGGTGTACCGAAGGGGGTTTATGAAGTGTCTATATATACTGCAGGCTTATGGGTGACGTCATAAACGACGTTTGGCATCAAGGTAATAGTGATAAGAAGACTGATCATCACTTCACAATTACAATACACATCATCGCCGATACGATGTAAACAACAAGACACTTTTTAAACCCCCTTCGGTATATGGCGTTCTAAATTATACTTGCAAATTTTAATGTTATCTTGTAATTAAGAATAAGTTAACGCCACCAATATTAAAAAAAAATCCCTCGCACAAAAATTATGATTTTTTTTTAATGTTCTCCTCTACACCCCCTATCAGTAGCTAAAATATCAGGTATACAAATACGAAACACGATCTACTTTTTGAGTTATGAATTTTTAAATTTGACTACTTTAACATGGAGAAATAGAACTTCCATGTTAAATTAGTCAACTTTAAAAATTCATAACTCAAAAACTAGATCGTATTTGTATACCTGATATTTTAGCTACTGATACACGGGGTGTAGAGGAGAACATTTCAAATTTTTTTCAGAATTTTTGTGTGAGTGATTTTTTTAACATTGGTGGCGTTATCTGGTATTTATTGTAATAAGATACACGTTTTTCGCGTTTCTCTGCATGCTCTGAAATATCTTGATCTAAATTCTAATTTATACTTCTTTAATAGTGAAATTAGTTAACTTTTAATTTTCACTTATTTGTGTATATATTGAAATCACTCATTGACTTGCTCACGGTATGGATAGTAATTAAAAGTACAATTGTGTCACATGTATGCTAGTGGTGCCACTCGATAGCTTGGCTGGCATGCAAACACACGCAGCTGGCACCGTGCCCTAACTATACAATCCGGCCGCTGCCAGCTGCTGCAATGTTTAGAGTGGTAAGCACCGAGAAGGGGCGACTGTAGCCTGGTCTCGATCGTCTCACAAGATCCACAGGTGGCCAACAACTTGAGGTCGCCACATTAAATTTCCAACCTGTAAATCATGTCAATACGTGGTTTGATATCAACTGTAATTTTATCTTATAGACTTAATACCAAAGTATAAGTTATTATTAAATTGTCATGTAATTGGTTATACTGCAAAGAAATGAGTAGCTCTCTAATGTATTATATTTTTGTTAAATGTTTAGGAGTAAAACAAAACAAAGAGATTATTACACTTTAAGGTGAATTCAAATAAAAAATAGTATTAAAATAATAATATAGAATGCTTCAATTAAGATATAATCAACAACTTGTATAAAAACATATTACAGCATTGTCTCAAGATGCTATTAAAAATATTTACAATAGTTAATGATAATTATTTCTACAGTTATATCTTGTGACAAGCTGGAATTAAAAAAAAGAAAATATAGATAAATATAAAATCATATTATATTATTGTAGAAAACTTTATTTTTATAAATAAAACAGACTATCATTTTTATCATGCAATAAGCATGTGTAAATGTTGTGAATACTGAATTGGCTAGGTATAACATTATTATTTCATTGCTTCATCAGGGCGGCTGTATGGTGAGCCGGCTGCGGTCGCCCTCCTCCTCTCTCTTTGGCTGGTATAGCTAGCTGGGGCTGTTACTCCACGCACACACCACGCTAATGTTACTGTAGGTGGAACATCAGTGGGACTGTGGGCCATTTTAGTGACGTCACAGCGCTGCATCGATTGCAAGCAGGCAAGCAAGCACGCTACCAGAGAGGTCAACTCGACCTTTGCCCGTGTCCATAAATGCCAACATATCCTCAACAATATGGAAGCACTTCAAGATTTTTTTTTTGTCTTAACTTAAACGGTCCAAAACAACAAGCTTAAAAGTTTATCGATATTTTGAATGCTTATTACTTTTCGAAATTTTGTATGCAAGTGTTATAAGGAGCTATGAAGGAAGTATTTTTCTTACCTTACGCTAGCTGAATCGCTCTCACTATAATACATATTTATTGTATTCACATCATGCAAAATAGAGATGATCAGGGGCAACATGCAGCCTGCATGACACGGGTGTATGCCGCCTTGCATAAATACAATCACTGCAGGCGCAAGATGGCCAGAGTGGAGGAGGGGGCCGGAGAGGGGGAGGGGGGCTCGTTTAGCGTGCTTCGGTACGATTGACAATTTTCCACTCGCAAGCAATGAAATTACGCGTATTCTTTGTTCTGTACAAGTGGTATATAATAAAATTGAATTAATATGGTTTAAGAATTGTCTGTCTATAAAGCTTAAAGGGACATGCAATGGGACAATGCAATGATAGCTTAAAAAGTTTCTGTAAGATATGTTAATGCGAGAAATGAGTAAATTTCCGTTTTCGGAACACCCCCCCAAATTTATAAAAATTAATTAAATATAGAGAGTCGCAGGTCAATTGCACAGGCAACATCGCACTGAGTACGGCTGGGTGGGAGGAAGGGGGAGTGAGTTACATGGAGAAGAGGCAGCAGTGTTGCTATAATTATAGGTGATGAACGTGACGTCACGTTCCTCCGGTTGCGCTATTCATAGGGTGCTTACCCTGGGGCACTCGCCACCGTGCGGCATGTATTCATACTCAGTTGATGGTTAACGTTTGATTAAAAAATAATTATTTTTAGGGTCCCCTGTCCCTTTAAATATATGCAATTTATTAGTATTCATTATTCAAACTATATGAATTCACGATATTGACGATAGTTTAACAACAGAAACAATTTAAAAAAATTAAACAATACAATATATGCGAACAATTTAAACATAATAATGTGGCAAAAAATTAAAAATATAAACATGATAAAGTTATCCCAATACAACAAAAACTTGTAAAGATATATTTTCTTTAGTATAAATGATACTGTAGTGTATATCAGAGCTGGCCGGACCGCTACTATCAGAACCAAAAAGGTGAACCCCTGAATAGCAGATAAGTTTCATAAGGAGAGCGGCACATCTTTTTGCTTCTGATAGTAGTAAAAACATTTATATGTGATGTAAATTTTGTGTCTATAGATAATTTTTATTACAATATAAAATAATTTCCAGATATTTAAATTTCACGTGTTGCATAGTAATATATATCATGGGTAACATATTTTATACTAAATTAGCGTACAACATAATTATACAAGAGTACGCTTTGTTACTAGAGTTGAATTTATTTATATAATATCAAATTAGAAAAGATATTATTATTTGCTTTAGCTCTTATTATTACCATTGACTGTTAAATCTTTAATTGTGAACGTCAAATTTAAAAATAACAAACTTAATTCAAAACTGTATATATATATATATATATATATATATATATATATATATATATATATATATATATATATATATATATATATATATATATTTCACCTGATCTTATAATATACATATTTTAAAATTAATTTAACAATATAAACAATAGTAAGGTTGAAGTTTTCTGAGCTATATTATATTTTTGCACTAAATTAGTAAGGTAAAACCTTATTGATTTTATTTACCAGCGCTTTGAATAATTAAACACCAAATTAACTTTATGATTTAAAATAAAGTTAAAAGAGGTATGAGTTTGAACTTTGATCATATTATATTTATAATCATCCTGTCTTTTGCAGCTGTTGTGATGACCTCACACTGACCAAAACTTGTTCACTGTTTTATCACCTAAAAATATTTGTATTTTTTTGCCTGCATTTGTCAACCTAATACAACTGTTCACATTTATTTGACCTTATCTTATTCAATTACTACGTTTACATGACGGTGTTTAATGCGTGTTCGTTGACGACGGATAATGTTATTCTTATGAGGCGTCGTCAAGGATGCGTATTAAACACCTTCATGTAAACGTAGTGAATGTCATTCATTTATTTTTGTGAACAAATGGACAACTATACAAATTTTCAACCAATGGCTGGAGATATTTCGAGCACAATCCAATGCATAATATAATGTTTGCTATTTGTCTGAATTTCCTGTTGGTCTCCCCACACCTCTTGTTAATCTTTGTCTCCATCCTTCTCCCTCCCCCCTCTCTCTCTCTCTCTCTCTCTCTCTCTCTCTCTCTCTCTCTCTCTCTCTCTCTCTCTCTCTCTCATTTTGTGCTTTCTGCGCAATAAACAGTAAAATATAAACATCTTAATGAGCAAAAATTTGTTTTACTTGCATGTAAATTAGTTACTAATTAACAAATTAAATAAGTTTGTAATCCAAATTTATGCATCAGTAATTATCAATCAATAAAATTATATAGTCATCGTTATTGTTTTGTTGTTTTGGATGTAGCTTAATTGCAGACGATTTGAATTGTACACTTTCCTGTATAACTTATTTGTTTCTCCAATATCAACATTCAGCTCGCTATATATTATATATATATATATATATATATATATATATATATATATATATATATATATATATATATATATATATATATATATATATATATATATATATATATTGCAATTTATTCACCCCTTTCAATTTTTCAACTTGAATAGGACAAGCCGATCTGTGTAGGCACATTGATTGCGCGCTGGTCTTGCATGAGGAAGGTTGGGGGTTCGAATCCCAGTCTATGGTGAGATATTTTTCATCACTTTTCTAGTGTTCGGACAAGTGCCCTGTATTCGGGAGGTGCACTTTCAGGTGTGCCGGGCTTCCTGCTACAGGTTTCTATGGCTTCCTGTTGCTAACATGCTGAATGGCGGGAAGTTTGAATTAGGCCATGGCCGCTCGTCTTAATTCGTACAAGTTTGTAATAGCAATACTGTTGTTAAGTTTGAATGTTTACGCCAATAGCAGAATATGATGTAGTAAGCTAACATTGCAAATAAGATAAAAATAAAATAATAAAACAATATAGGGGTTGCATTTATAATAGATTTAACACTTATTTAAACCTACAGCCTGTATTACGTGATACAATTTTGCACACAATTTTTCCTTACAAGAAAATATCATCTCAATACAAACAAATGAGGTTAAAGTTTTCTTGCATTGTATGCAAAATTGTACCGTGTAATACCGGCTTAAATGTTTTTAATAGTTGTAATTTGATATGAAATAAGGCATGACAGTGCTACAAAAAGTTCCAATATCTATACTATAATTTCTACTGTCTATAACACCACATGGAAAACAATATTTAAATTAGTAATGAGTCTTAATTTTCGGCTTGTAGCAAACTACCAAAACTATGTTGTAAAATACTTTATTTTATTTTTGCATTAGCTTCTAAAAATAATTAAATTATATGTTAATTTAAATTCAAAAGCAGTAATATATGCCTCCATATTGTTGTAACATTTAAAAATAATCAAATGTAGTATTTTATTATGTTATTATATGCTAATAAATAAGCTAAATATATTAAAAAAGGGGCATTTTAATTCAATGAATAAGCGACATCCTTTTCGTCAATAATGTTTCTAAAAAGGGCATTTCTTTAATATTATAGCATAATACATAGTTAAATCATTTATAACAATTATTACTATTACGATGTTTTGTATTAGATTAGATTCATGATTTCAATTTAATTTCTTAAATATTATGAAAAACAATGCTACAAATTTAGGGCCTATAATATAATATATTTTATGACACATATATTCTACATTATAAATAATATAAACAAAATTTCTCAGCACAAAAGGCAGTACAGGAAATTAAACGGTAAATGTTTACATTAATGCCCCTTCACGAAATCAACTTTCCTCTATTAAAAATGTTCCACAGTCCTTGAAATGATATTCTGTGTGCTTAATTTTTTGGTGGAACCCCTAAATTGGTTGAAATTAGTAAATATTGAGGGTTAAAAATTGCATAATATCCTCCATTTTTCGACTTGATTCGACCAATAAGAATTTTTGTGATGTTCTAATGTGTTACCAACCTATACAAGTATTTTACCAAATATATTCCTTTGCCAAAGTCAAAAACCATATTGGTTTTATTTACTGTTATTTTTATAAGGCATTGTTGTTATAATGTTACTATTATTTGTTACTTTTAGACGTATTCGACAAAGGAAAATTGGTTGTTCTTTGGCATTTTTATAATACTGGAATTCAGTGAAAACATTTTCTTATTGAGAAAAATTAGTTATGTTGGTGCAACTAAAATTTTGCAATATGAGTGGGTGTGTGGTGGGCCATGTTGCCTTTTAGTGAAAAAGTCTTTAATTATGCTCCAAGAAAAATTCATTTTTATTAGGAAAGAAGCCAACCACCTCCAAATAAAGTACATATTTGTGATCAGGAATGTTTCTTTTATCTACAAATGAAAGTTTCATCGCAATATAGAAGGGGGCATTAAAGTGATCCTGGCCTGAAATGACAAAAAATGCAGTCGCCGAGAGTTCTTTTAGTTAATAATTAACATTTGCATCATTTCCGGCATATCCGGTGCATTTCCGCGAGGCAGCGGCAAGAAAGTACAAAATTTTGAGTATTATGATATCATAATACTCAAGAAATCCGACAACGCCGCTCTAGCCTTGAGTATAGTGACGTCACACCTCACATCATTGCCGATTGGCCTGTTGGCTAACTAGAGTGGGAGAGAAGAAACAGCGCTGATATTTTGAACGAGTTTAGGAGAAGAACATGGGAGAAGAACCATGCAAAGAAATAAATAACACAATAAATATAAATATATATTATTTGGCTAAAATGCAAAGCAATAATTGTATAACGAAGTTGAAAAAAAAAGGTTAAATCTATGATTACTTTAATAATTATTAGAAAAGCATGATAAAATATGTAAGACGTTATATTATATTTTAATACAATTGGGAGTTTTCAATACATAATACATGCACTCTTTTTTACTGCATAAAGTATAGTTTTGAAAACAAATTTATTTGATACGCAAGTAATTATATAATATATATATAGTACATTCAATTCATGTAAAAGTATATAATAATATCGAAATAAAATATAATTTATGTAAAATTGAACACTATTTTACATCATTTTTTCATACTAATTTTTTAAGGTAGAGATAATACGGATCAGCTGGCCCATGCAATGCTAAAAAAATCCCACTCATAAAAATTATGAAAAAAATTTAAATTTTTCTCCTCTACATCCCCTATCAGTAGGTAAAAAATCAGTTATGCAAAAACGAGCTAGTTTTCGAGTAATTAATTTTTAAAGTTCTCTAAATTAACATGGAGAAATGGAACTTCCATGTTCAATTCGTCAACTTTAAACATTAATTACTCGAAAACTAGCTCGTTTTTGTATACCTGATATTTTACCTACTGATAGGGGATGTAGAGGAGAATATTTTAAATTTTTTTCAGAATTTTTATTAATGGGATTTTTTTAGCATTGGACCAGCTGATTCGTGTTATCTCTACCTTAAAATAATAAAATATTTGTGCAATATAACCAGTTATACGCAATCTGCGCTGCAATTTTGAAAGGAAACATAACGATTAACGAACGTTATTATTTACTGATATATTATCAAGATTATCAGAAGCTTTTTATGGAAATTTACAGTCCTGCATTTAACACTATTATTATTATTCTTTTTACCTTTTTTCGGGGACACTATTAATAATTTCACAGCATGCTAGCTTATAATAAAGTAATATGGGATACATTTTTTTTTTCCACTTTACTTGGAAGCTCATTGGCGAAGAATAGCACTGTTTAATCCAGTATATTTTTTTGGATAAATATTCCTTGTTAAAAGCATGACTGTGAAATTTTGTTATTCTGGTGACATGATTGTGGATTGCAAGGTCAATTCGTAAATACAAAATGCACCATCACAAAGAATCTTTTTTTTTTTTTTTTTGGTGAACCAACTCTACATGGAATATAAGGATCATCAATAAATAAATATAGATTCTTTCTGATATTGTCTATTTGCGAACATACCTATATTCTTTTAACTTGTTAAAACTTTTACTCCAACGATGGAGTATTGACCTAATTTTTTTTTATTGTAGAAATGGATAGAGGGTGCAAAGTTATGCTACCCTGATTTTTTTCAGATTTTTTAGAGCCCTGGAAGTATTTTTAAAAAATTATTGAAAGTCCTTTTTGTGACGTCACGCGGCGACAAGTCCTATCTTTTTCTTAAGGAGCGGCGTCTCGTGACGTCACAAAAATAACTTTCAATAATTTTTTAAAAATACTTCCCGGGCTCTAAAAAATCTGAAAAAAATCAGGGTAACATAACTTTGCACCCTCTAACCATTTCTACAAAAAAAAAATGAGGACAATACTCCATTGTTTTTATATAATATACATATAATATATACCATATTATACAGTACTTAACATTAATTTCCAATTATTAAATTTAATTCCAAATTCATGTTGTTGAAATACAATAATTACATCTCAAGGAGATACATTTTAATAATAATATAATATAATATAATATAATATAATATAATATAATATAATATAATATAATATAATATAATATAATATAATATAATATAATATAATATAATATAATATAATATAATATAATATAATATATATATATATATATATATATATATATATATATATATATATATATATGTATATTATAATATAATATAACTATATACTCCTCATGATAATTTGTTTTTGTTTATAAGTGCTACCGTAAATTCGGCAGTATAATATTTTCAATTTTAGAATAATTTCACTATAGGAAATATCAATAGGAGCGCATACTTAGAAAGTCAGCTTGCATGAGAATGAAAAGAATTTTGCTCACTTTTACGGTAAGGTTTAGTTTACATTTTTTGTCTGCAAGGTGTAGACCTAACTGGCGCGTTCGCACAAACCACTTGTATTCTCAACTTGCGACTCATTTCCCCTCTTTCCCCTCTCTTGTCGGCTGATGAGCAGTCGTCGCTGCGTTGCCACATTTATATATAGATTTAGATGCTGTATATTTTAATATGCATTATTAAAGCAATTTATGGACGAAAATGATTCAAAATTAATCTTAAGAATATGTAAATATAACTATAGCACTAGCAACAAAAAAAATTGAATTTACTATTTCAGGCCAGGATCACTTTAATGTAAACATTTACCGTAACTTGTATAATATATTTTACATTTTGAAGAAAGTGAAAATCAAAGCTTTAAATATTAAATCACGGTATTACATGATACAAATTTTCTAATTATTGCATATGATTTTTCTTACAAGAAAGCTTCAACTTCATGGAGAATGAAATTTTGTTATAAGGAAAAATTCCAAAATTGTACGCAAAATTGTGTCACGTATTACAGACTTTAAAGAGTAAAAAAAAAAAAAAAAAAAAAAAAGAAAGAAAGAAAGACTCAAGTACTCAAGTGAGCTTTAAAAACGGTGAAGTGTAAAAACAAGATTGTAACAAATTTACTGTGTTGAATTATCTATTCTCAACAGATTGTTCATATTTTTAATGCCCTCGTAAAGGAAGCGTTATTTTTTTCCTCGGCCATGCAGTTCGTACCACACAGCGAAGTATCATTTTGCGCCTCCAACAGCTGTAAGACCACCATTTCAGAATATAGGATCTCTGCACTCTTCCCTGAAGCAAGAATAAAATTACTTGGTTTCTCAACACTTTTAACATTTTTGTGATAAATTATAATTCCTTCTGATCTAATCTACCTGGTCTTCTTGTTCTCCGTGGCACCAACAGAAGCACCACAAACACGGAGAGAAAGATCATTGTTAGGTGCAACACAAAATATTAATTTGTTTCATAATAAGCATTGATAAAAGCTAGGGCCATTGATCAGCAGCAAAAACAAAATCTAGTTGTAATTTTGTCTTCCCTCAGAAGATTGATTGACAGAGCAGAGAGTGAGTCAGTATTTATATTCTCTTCATCTCTTACGTGATTTGAACAAGGTACTCCCATTACACACGAATCTAATTGTTATCATTTTATTGAGGCAAGATTTAACACACGCTATATTGTTAACATTTTGTAATAACGCATGACTAATTGAGATTATGCATCATACATTAAATTTTTATGATAATAACTATTTGATATACAAGTACTATATAATTATTGTTTTCAATTATGCTGATTTTCCATTTATATTTATTTCACAACTTTTATGTATACCTATAATAAAATTAATTTTTATCTTATTTATCTTATCACCATGAAGGTAGACAAGTTGATCAGTATCAAAATTATATTTCAAAATTAACAGATGAATGGTTGTCGTGGTACTGTGTAATATTATAGATACTAATGTTATTTAAGTACAGTACCATAATATTTAAAATAGTCGACCGAAATAATAAAAATTAAATTTGTACATCCTGTTTCACAAGACTGCAAGTAACACGTGTGCACCAATTTATTTAACATTCCACACGCTGAATGTTCTACAGCGTAGAACGGAAGCATAGTCCACTGAAAAGTGAAGTAAATCAAACTACAGAAACTGTTTTTATGATCATCTCTCTAAACTCGAGTCATTACATTATATAGCTGTACTTAATTCCCCACATTACCGATATAGCTGCCTCTATATTATCTTTTGTTTTATGTTCTTGTAAATTATTCATATACATTACGTAATTGTACTATTTTTAAATTTTTGTTCACTAACTAAGCTTGTAAAAACATTTGTCATACGTTGGTTATGCACATAAGTGTTTTAACAATCCCCTTTCTTTTTATCTTTACATTTTAATTAGTAATTTATTTTTAGATTAATTTAAAATTAGATTGAACAATTACTAAAACTGTTGACTGATAGCAAGGCTTGAAATAAAGAGCATTAAATTATCTCAATTTTAGTATGCATGTAATACTTGTTTATTTTGTTCCAGATGACAACCCTTGCTTCTGAAAGTTCTTAGTAAAAGAGAATCCAATTACACTCTTTTGACACTATAATTGGGGGGGGAAAAAAAAAAACGTTAACTACTTGCGTCACTGCATGGTATAAAGAAAATACACCTTCATGCAGTGTATCAAAGTAGAGGAAGATAATTACATATAATACGATAAAATAATATCGATATTAATTTTAAATACCTGAACATATTTTCATGTGCATATTTTTCACTCCTTTTTAATATATATAATAAATTTTCAAATCACGCAACTGGAAATCAGTTCACTCTATATTTTATTTTTTTAATTAATCAAAAATTGTTTTGGTAATCATGAGCAAGTAAATTAAATATAATTATGCTATTTAAATAAATAAATACATGGCACCCAGAGTATTGTTTGAAGAACACTCTGGATATTAAATTTTTAATTATAATTTGATGTATGTATGTACGTACATATATATTAATATGTTTATTTATGTACGTTTAGCCTTATTTCCTACTCAACACACAAATAGAATGAGACTGAAACAGAGCGCACTTGTCAAAGAGTAAAAAAAAAAAAAAAAAACCGAAGACTCGTAAAAGAATTGTTTTTAGCTTCTGTATTACGATATTATGAGTAGTTTTAAATTGAGCTGTGTGAGTTGCGAGTTTATTTGGTCTCCGTACACAGCTACCACACTCGAGTACCCAAGCTGTGTGGCACAGCAGCAACAGCAAACGAGCCTTTTCATCCAAATGGAGGGTGGGTCGAAGAATGTTACCGCGCTCGCTCATTTTCTCTTCTCAGTCATGCAGTAATTAGGCCTCAATTTCACGATACTCTAATTATTCCACCCCATAATATTCTCTTTATACTTCTTACGAAAATGTTTTAAACTATATATAGAAAATGTAAAAAAAAAAATAAAAAATAAAAAATACATATGTATTATATTTATAATTTTCTTTTTAACGAGTATACGAGTGTATTATTCTATTTTTTTTTATTATTATTTAGACGCATTCAGATAAATTAGTTTATTTATTTAATTTCTCTCGTGTTAAATATTAATTAATTAATTAACAGCTAGCAGTCGATACTAACACAGTCCCCAGTCCCATGCAGAACTACGATGCTTATAAATTTTAACTCTTTAACTCGTCTATACCCCCCACCCCCTCTACTAGTTAGTTGCCGACACAATCATATAGCTCCTGAGCTCCTGACCATGCACGCATCACGTTTTCATCAACGTTTCGGAAAAAAGAGTGTTTTGATGCATGTAACAAAATGTGCACTCTTTTCATTGCTTCGTCCTGCATACTATCTACTCACTTTGTTCAAACCCTAATATTTTAACTTTATATAACCTCTTTCACCTGTAATACTAATTAGTATCCCTTTAACGTGTTAACATTTGAATTAGTATTATATTCGTAATTATTATATTTGTGTTCGTAAATAAAGTAATACATTCTTATGATGAAAAAAATCAATTTAAACTAATTTTTACAGCAATAAGCTGGATTTTCGAACAGAGTTGAGAATTGTACTTTAAATCAGCAATTTTGTTCAAAAATTAAATACAATATGGCGACAGCCAACAAGACTCGCTATTTTCCCCATTCTCTTGGCACCTGCACCTTATAAAATTACGATTTTTCTATTTTCCAAGAAAAAATACACCTAATCATATCAAAAATCATAACATGACATTTGAAATATTCGACATTTTCCGGCAAAGCTATTCCAGTAACTTTCAGCAGCTTTGGAGCTGATTTTTTCCCGAGAATTAATTATACTAATTGTATAATCAGAATAAAAGAACATGAAAATCAAGAGGATCGGATTTTTGAGAGGATAATTTCATTGTGAGAAGAGCTGTAGAAGGAGGAAGGATGGCTTACAGGGAGGGAGTGTTATTATACTTTTACATCTCGCAAGGGCCATACAGATGCTTACTTCAGTTCACTTTTCCCAAGACTTGTAAAGGGCTTTTAACAAGCTGCTACAGAAAGTATACCTTGATGGTTAGTGATGCGTTAATAATTAATTAACGTAAAATGTTTGATGAAGTAGTTCATCAACTTTATTTTATTTAAAAATTGTATACGGTTAAAATGATTTTTATTTCTTCGGTGACTGAACACTTTGTAAATGGGATTCACTTTTTTAATCACCCATTGGGCATATTTACAAAAATTGTCTATTCAGATTTTTGTTTGTTTGTTTTTGCTCTATAACCATTCAATGTTACAATTTAAAACGTATACATATACTATTTTTATTGCCCTTTATTTTCGAACACGCTACTACAAAATTAAGCTGCTATTGATTAAATAATAATTTTTATCAACGAGCACTATTATTATGTATGTGTGTGTATAAATCGATGTGTATTTGATAATTTTATCTCATTACATTACATTAATTATAATGTAATGTACCTGAAACTTTGCACAGAGATTTATATTAGGGATTTCAACCTCTCTGCAAGGTCTTAGAATTTTCATATTCATGGTTTGGTCAAAATCCTTCCATTTCCGGCTTCTTCCGGAGATAATCTTAAATTTGTTTAATGGACAACATGCATGATAAAAATTTTATTACAGAAATATAGAGGGTACTAAGTTATGCTACTTTGAAATTTTTCATTTTTTTTTTTTTTTTTAGTCCAGGAACTATTTTTAAATAATTTTTGAAAGTTTTGTAATTTAAGTTGGCACCCCTGAATCCTTAATAAAAAGGATAGAGACTGGACGCCTATTGACGCCTCCAGAGGGCGTGACCGCACTTTCAATAATTATTTAAAAATAGTTCTGGGTCTCAAAAAAATCTGAAAAAATTTAGAATAGCATAATTTGGTACCTTCTATTCATTTCTGTAATAAATTTTTTCATGCATGTTGTCCATTATATATTATTATGCTTCTTCTTTTGTGAATACTCCTGGTATGTACATACTATACACAGGGTATCTTATACATATCCTGGTATATGTTTGTTTTCTTGTAGCAATATTGCTCGAACGTATAAGACATGTCAGAGGACATAATATATGACGTCATATGACCAAGTGTAACATGGAGAAACACGAGCTCCCCCGGGGTGATTTTTCCATCATCTGTAAGAATGTAAGAGGGGCGACTCGGATCAAGATAAACTCGAAATCAGCTTCAGCCTTCAATACTCTTTCTGCGAACATTTCTGGGTGAAAATAATTTTTTTTTTTAGCATCATAACTTTTACCATATTACGTCTTCCTAATATTATGTGGTGACATTTGAATATTATGGCAAGGTTTTATATTTTGTTTAGACATACGTGATTAATTACAGTTAGAGGCATTCAGAACCTTGCCTCTGACTGTATCTTGATTAATATCACATGTATAATATATTCATCTAATTACAGTAATTACATAAAATTTGATCCAGCTGATTTCGCAGGGATTTGAAATACATGTACTGATAACGTAAGGGTTAAATGTTACTGTTGTTACATATAATCAATCACTCTAAAAAATTAAACAAACCTTCCTTATGTATCTCATTGATCGAAAAAATAAAAGATGGATAGTATAGCTTTTTAAATATAACACACAAGAGAACGGAAGAATAGCGTGGGAACCGCGGCGGCCATTAGTCAAATCTGGTCAGATTAGCATGCTCTTTTACACTAAAACTAGCTTGAATATTTACATTTTTTACTTCACGCAGCATCATATAACCAAGCCTTAGATAATTATGAATCATCAATATTTATAGCACAAAGCCACAAAGTAATGAAATTTTTGCTCCTTGTAGATATGCAACTTTTGCTACTCCCAAGAATGGAAATAAAGTAATTTGAAGATTTGTAAGGTAGTGAGTGGACACTTATTGAAAGAAAAAAAAAATAGTAAAAATAGAGTGGGTGATTGAGTTATCATCTGTATCTTAATTAATTATTTAATTTATTCGATTTGTATGAAGAAGGTGAACAGGCAAAAATGCCTTTTCTTAACCAGAATCAGAGTTTGCATCTGTGCCGATATAAGTCGAAATTGTGATAATTCCTTTTTCGAACAACTTTTTTTATTTATATCTTTCTACTGTACACTCCATTCGAATAAAAATTTCCAATCCGGCTATATACTTTAACATGGCCGGATCGGACATTTTTATTTGGAGGAGTGTATATACTACAACACTATAATATATTATGGCTCTCCTCACCATGACATAAAGGCAATGCAATCGACACAATCGATGTGGATTGTGACATATTTTCTTTCTACCACTTCATCCACCACTTTTTAAAAATAATTTCTTTTTTCCAATATCGAAGAGGTTTCAATCAGATCTTACACGGCATATTTTATTTTTTTATGAAAAACATCATAGAAATGAATATTTTTTTTTTCAAAACATCACATTTATTCGTATATAGGCTTTATGCATGCATGAGTTATTCACCCTAGTTCTTGGGCTTTATGTGCATGTAACTGGTAAGGTCTGTAATTGCAATAAAACCTCTTGGTTCTTGGTGCTTAGGATACGTTGAGACACGTACGTTCTGAGTCAAATCTGAGGTGACTTAAAATCAGTGGTGAAAGTAGTTTCAATTTCTTACCAGTGCGCTTCAGATAGAGGCCTGAAGGGCCCGAACCCCCGCCGGAGGCGCGATTTTTTGGGAAAAAGGGGCGTGGCTTAATTTTTTTCATTGAAAAGTTGCACTGAAATTGATTTATAATATTTTTTTTTAACAAGGATGCACCCCTAAGAGATTTTTCAACTAGAGTGACGAGGGGTTAATTTTTTTTTTAAGATTTTTTTTTTCTAAAAATATTTTAAAATGCCCTCTATCTAGAAATTAAAAACAAAAAATTCCCAAAGTTGGTGTTTTGGAGGCTTAATTTTTTAACATGCAAATTTATGGCACAGAAAGCAGCATTTTACTGTTAACTCACACTTCATCTGAACTATGGAACCAATTAAAAAATATCTAACAATAAGTTATCTATTATGAATTTTTTTAATAGATTTTCGATTTAAAAATAAAACATTTTTTTACTGAGTCATTTTTCTGGAAAAAATATTGGAAATCCTTATGAGAATTAACCCACAAATTAAGTAAAATTAAATACTTTTTCAAACTTTTTAACCGCGAAAAAAAATATAGTGTCACACTAAATTGATGAAAAAAATATTTCCTGTGCTGCCTAATGAAAATTTAAATGTATAAATTTTTATATAAAAAATATCACAAACAAGCACTTTGTTGTTCGTTGTCTATGCATGTCTGGCAGCAGTGTTAATACTGTAAAAATATTTTAATTAACTGTTTCACAATTTAGATTGTTTTATTTTTTTTAATAAATTTTACATTTTTTTAAATAAATAAATTATTGTTTTAAATGTCTCGAAAATTAGTTTAAACAAAATATTCCAAAAAGATGAAAGGTTACAATTTTAAAAAAGTTCTAACGATTTTACCACTTCCATGATTATGTAATAAAACATCATGATCACTTCATATGAAAATTGAAGAAAAAATAGTAAACAATAAACCTACAGATATTTAAAAAAAAAAAAACTTTTAAAAATAGTTCTTTGATTTAAAAAATCTAAAAATAAATAATACAATAAATAAATCTGCTCTAAAAGGCTCGCCATAAAAAGTGCATTTATGATAAAATATTATAATTAACTTTTTAAACATATAGTCTTTTAATTTATAATAATGTTTGACTGCAGCACTTACTATTTATTTACAATGCAACAATTTCATACCTCAAATTATTAAATCGTTTTTATTTTTTACGTAATGAAAAAATAAATATAAGTGAATAGATCGAGTAGATTTTAATTATTATTTTAGAAAAAATTTTAAAAGAAAGTGCCATGCAAGTTAAAACTTCGTGAGAGAGAAAAAAAAATAAAATACAATAACTATCATGCATTGAGCATGATTATAATGTTTTATAATGTTATCTGTTCACACATGCAAATATTATTTTTTTCGTTAAAAATTGTTGATTTTTTTGGTAAATTTCGATCAGTGTCTTACCAGTGCGCCGCACTGGCGTCAAATGTCTTACCAGTGCGGCGCACTGGTGCGCACCGGCTTACTTTCACCACTGCTTAAAATAGATATCAAGTTTGACAGCAACATACGTGAGGCATTAAAAGCCCAAGGATTTGTCTCATATCATTGATATATCATTGATTGATACATCAATATAATCTCGGTTACAAAGTATGGCGCCAAACCTGAGAAGGCTTAGATAGTGACGGCCCCGTATATACTCAAATTTTTATTTTATGCATTTTTTTTTAACGGGAATACACCCCTAAGAGCTCACAGCGGAGAAGGATAAGGTGGGAAGGATGTTGGTCACGGCCTGTTACGCGTCCCACAGCATTTGCTGAGGTGAGACTGAGGGAACCGTGGAAAACCTCAGTCAGGACGGACACCTCTACTTTTTCTCACTGGACCAAAAAGATGTCCAAAGCCTGGGGAACCACACACAAGTGCATCGCTGCACTGGGTGAAAAGCGAGACGAATTTACCCCAGGGAGGAAGCAACGTAATTTTTACTTGAAACGGTCACCCATCCAAGTACTAACCACGCTCGACGTAGCTTGACTTCGGCGATCTAACGAGGACCGGTCAATGCACTGCGCCATGCTGAACCTCTCAATTGCTTGTTTCAGGTGGTTTTGTTTGGACTTGTGTGGGGTAATTGGATATTTAATTTGAAATGAAAAAATATAGGTATACAAGCAGCATGATGATCTCAACATATAAGTTGTTTCTAGTGTGCATGATATCGTTATTGCGCATGCTTTTTGTTATTTAGCACGCGCCATTTTGTTCTCAGGCCACCGCGCACTCGCACGCGGTAAGAGGGAGTAAGTAAAAGAACGATACTCGCGCGCATTTCAACATCACCCCCCAAAAAAGGAAGGAATAGAGGGGTGGTTAAATGTAGAAAGCAAGCGAGAGTGAGGGAACCAAAAGTGGGGGGCTTGCCGGTCGAAACACGCTCACTTGCACCATGTGCCGGAGCTGTCGTTTCAGCCAACCAGCTATATAACCCTCACCCTCCTCCTTCTTCCTCTCCTGCCTGCTCTATACTCGCTCTTCTGGAGAGTAAAGTCAGTTCAGTAGTTGTATAGCTGCGCTCACGGGCGGTTGCTCGGTCGCTCGCTGCACCTTGACTCTACGTAGTGCACACGTCTTCAAGGGGCGAGCGACGAACACTTGTTCGCCACACCAGCACCCAGGTGAGTTGTCAACCTCTCGCTTTTAGTCTAACAACATATCTTCCTTGCTGAGGCTTGCTGCTCATTGTCGCATGCATTTTCCCGCCTCCACGTGTTTCGTAGTATACGGACGTATGGACCACTGTCGCGCGCTCCCATATATATAACAGCAAGGTGGAGATATGCACTGCACTCAGCATGCATGCAAGATCAATAATCACTTGCATGTTCTAAATACTTACCCGTCCGTCTGTCTGGTGCTCAATGCTCATAATTATATATATAAAAAAGAAATTTAATTAAAACTATTTTCTACATCCGCAGAATAATTTCTCAACTTGTTCAGTTTCACAACTGAACTTGTAGATTTCAAAATTTACAAAAATTTATTCTATAATATTATAATTTGAACTATTTAAATAAAAATATTAATTTTCAATAAAATTTTGTAATTTCAATGAAAATTACTCTTGGTACATGTTTAATGAAAATATACGAGAAAATGTTTTATAACATATCATATTTGTAGGAATATAAAACTATAAAATATATATTAGCTTGTCAGTTATTCATGTAAAGTAGAAGCTTTTATTTTTGCAATATACCTTTTGCTTGTCACATCTAGAGAGAGAGAGAGAGAGAGAGAGAGAGAGAGAGAGAGAGAGAGAGAGAGAGAGAGAGAGAGAGAGAGAGAGAGAGAGAGAGAGAGAGAGAGAGAGAGAGAGAGAGAGAGAGAGAGAGAGAGAGAGAGAGAGAGAGAGAGAGAGAAGAGAGAGAGAGAGAGAGAGAGACAAAAAGGATAAAAAAGAGCAAGGATGATGGAAATATTTTTTAAATTTATTATTATAATAGTATTCCTGACAAAAATTTATTAAACATTTTATTAAAAAATCTTCCAGGCATTTTCAATTCTTTCATTACTACATTAAATGTTTTGTTCTTTTTTATTTATGTGTTGAAAAAATTAGCATTAAGAAATAATTAACATTGTAAAACGCGGGGGTGAAAAATATAAAAATATGAGCGCGGATATAAGCGGTCGTATAAAAAAATACATGAATAAAATATTTAATGTGGTTGCAGTTTCTCCACTTTGCTGCTATTGTTATTCTACCACTATTTCAACATTAAAGTGAGCGTGCACTTCATAAATCATAAACTTGCGCTTATTCTCTCTATTTTTACATATTTGTACGCACAATTAACAAGGTATAAAAATTACACACATGCAGGCTGTATAATGTTATGAAATAACAATATTAAAAAATAATATCTTATAATGATTTGTATGTATGCGTTAATCTGCATTCAATTTTATAATACAGCTTTGTTCCCGTAACTTGAATAATACTTTATGTAATATTATATTTGCAGCATAAATTATTAACGTTTCTGTACTGTATGTAGTTTATATTTAAACTATAATGTCACACTTTACGGAACTAATATACTTAAATAACATAATATATTACAGTCAAATTATAGTAAAGAGTTTAGGTTCAAGTTGTTAATGTAATAAAATTATCAGTATGGTGTTAGCATTATATAACGTTCTATTTTTTTTATCGATACAGTATAGCAGCAGCATTATTTTTTTTTTTAATTTTTGTTAATTACTTTTCTTTACCTCGGTATTCATTTTAAAATCTCATTACAGAACTTGAATAACTTTGCAAAATAATGCATGATATATGTACATGCAATTAACTATAATAACAGATTGAACTATATCCGGATAGAAATATATTCATCTGATATATTATAATCTATAATATTATACTAACTTTTACAAAGAGATGGCTGAAAGTGATTTTGATTATATCAGTATATACCAACGTTTTTCCGGTTATAGTGTGTGTGTATATATATATATATATATATATATATATATATAACGCTCTATAGCTGCAAATCAGAGAACTTGAAAAAAAAAAGCATTGAACTTTGCCCTTCTTAATAGAAGAAAGGTGGGAGGAAAAAAAGCATTCAAATAAACTTTTCGACTTAATTTTACAAACTTTAGTCAATATTTTAATTAATTACTTTTAAATGATTGTCTTAATTATATATATATTTCGGATTGGGAGTTTCTTTATACCTTTATAGGATCAATAAAAAAAAATACTGTAAATATTATTTTATGTATCATGTTAATTAAAAGAAATTTATAAGTTAAAAAATGTACACAGGAAAATAATTTTTAACATAAAATAATATTCCTTATTGTTGTTTTTTAACACAATTCTTAAAAATGTTAGTGTAGTTGTTAGAACCTGCAATTAAACAGTTTACGCATGTGATTGATCTATATATTACATGAATAAATTATAAAATAAAGGTAATTGAGTCTTACTGGACTGTTTACACTCGTCACTCGTCGTCGTTTGGTTAAAGTACGCCAAAGAAACAACAAGATTGACGAACAATAAACCATACATTTTTTTATATGAAACCTCGTCAGAAAACTTCTTTAATGCTATCAAAATATTGGTAGAATTTAGTAAGAAAAAAGCACGCACTTTACTCAAACTACAGTTAAATTTTTTTTTTATGACATTATAAAATTAATTTTGATTTTCTTGACTGTCTAACTACTCTAGACTCTAGAAGTCTTAAATTGTTAAGTGTATTTCATACAAGTTTGACCTCTATTCAGAGCACTCATTACTCGACATTGTGGCCTTGCAAAGGCAGGTAGGACAGCAGCAGCCAGCCAGCCAGCTGTACTATACGGTGGTATTATATACATAAGATCTGTTTGATATGGGATCTCTTTATTCAAACGCTTACGGTTCATCAAAGGGATACGACAAACATACATTAGCATATGCATGTAGCCAGTAGCGGTAAGCGACCGGCTATCTCTTGTATCAAGCTCCATTTAACGTATTTATACTAGTTACTGTATTTACACTTACACACTCAATCATTTTAGTAACAAGTATTATTTGTACTCCATTGTTATTATTATGTTTTGAATTTATTGTATGTATAAAATATTATCATTTAAAGGAAAAAACTCAAAAAACTATTTAAAACTTTGATATTTAATATAAGATAATTTAAAAAATAAATATTAAATTTAATATATATATGCAATTTATAATTTGTCTTTGCTAAATTTATGAACGATTTTGTTCTTAGCAAACAAAACAATTATAATTTTTGATTTTGGCTAATTAATTATACTTATTAAGCAATTATTCTTGTTTTGATATATCATATATTATAAATTTGTTTTCACTTTTCAAGCATCATACACATGCCATCTGGTAGGGCGCAGTAGCAGTAGCATTGATCTTACATTTTAACTAAGGTCAGAGGGCATTCAAACTAAACTGAATGCAGAGGAGACCTGTAGGCTGGTGAAGGTACTGACTGACAACTAACTCTGTTGTACAATTTGCAGACAGCTGAGGAATTATGAGAGTAAAAATATCCATTGGAGCTAGCCAACCATGCGGTCTACCTGTCACTAAAATAAAAGTAGAAAAAGCTCCATGTGGAGGACGATTAATTGTTAGTGACGAATGGGTGGAAAACCTTCACGGAAGACGTATACAAAAATGTGTAGGTGCAGTAGAATATTGGAGGAAAAAAATACCCGCTACATACAAACCTCTTATTTTACATAGAATATAATTATGAAGATATTTAAGAATAAATAAATAATACCTTCCGAATCTTAATATTAGGAATAATTTTAATTATTACAAAATAATGATTTTTCAAATTTTATATTTTATAACTTTAACATATAAATCATATATTTTTTATATATACAAAATAAACAACGTTAACAATATTATTACAAAATGAAATTAATATTATTTTATAATTCTACATTTAAAAATGTAAGACTAAAATATAATTAAGGCAAAGTATTAATATGATATAATACCCAATTAAAATGAGCAATCAAGGAATGACGTGCGTTTGTCGTTCAATTTCATAAATGATTTATGTGAATGAAATTTATATCATATAATTTATATTTTTATCTAATTTCTAAATTACATAAAAATAACATATAATTTTAACTTGTTGGATTATTATTATTTATAATTATAAATTCGGTTTGTTACATATTATTACCAACTTATAATCTGTAAATTAAATTAAAATTCGTTTTTTTTTTTTTTTTTTCGTGTCTTCATACTTTAATCTATCTATCTTACCTTAGTATGTATGCTAATACAATTAACTGTTTTTTTATAATACATAATTTTAATTAAGTTATAAAATAATATTTTTACAATAAATAAAACCGTGAGAATTTGTCATTTTATTTTTGAAGTTGCCCTGGTTTAAATTTATTAATTATTAGGTTATTTAAAAATTTGTAATTTTGTTTCAGCTTTATTTTTATTAAACTGCGTAAATGTTTACCGAGTTATAAATTAACACCATGAGTACAAGAGACGAAGGTCATGCAGTTTCCATTTATAATTTCAATGAAATAAAATGGCGGCCATTAATAAATTTATATGTGCTTGACCTTTGAATGAGTGTCTTTACATATTCAGCCAGATTTTCTTTTATCTACATTTTAATAAAATATTACATAATATGAAGAAAAATATAGAGGATAAAACCAATTAAAGTATTGCTTACAATGAAAACACACCCAGCAAATCCGTATTGCTTGAAGGCATAAAAAAATCGATACTTGTGGTTGTGAAATGTGAAAATATGACCCCCGTTTTTTTTTTTTTTTTTTTTTTCCTCTGATAAAAATAAATTCTCAATAATACAAAGCTGACGTTTCAGAACAAACATTTTGGAAGTAAAAAGAGCAAAGTTTACACTACAGTAGAACCCGTATTGCCTCGAATTGGAGTAAAAATTTTGTACATTTTACTCTGTACTGTATAGCTACAACATAATATATAATATGTTTTGTACTATAATAACACATTTTTAATAAAAAATTAATTTTTTATACTATAATAAAATTTTAACATATCCAAAGAATGTCTTTTCTAATAATTTATTCAATATTAAAATTAATTTGAGTATTTTTATTTAAAATTAATATCAAATTTATCGTTTTTATATAGCATAGATTTATATATTATACGACATAAAAGTTAAAAATAATATGGTAAAATAATCTTATTCATTATCTTAATTAAATTTCAATTTCATTAAAATAATGGATTGAGGACAGGGAAAAAAATGAACGCGAGAAAGAGCAAGAGAGAGAGAGAGAGAGAGAGAGAGAGAGAGAGAGAGAGAGAGAGAGAGAGAGAGAGAGAGAGAGAGAGAGAGAGGTTGTGCTTTAATGGCTTGAGATTTTCTCATTTCCTTTCCTCATTCTTGTGCACAAGTTTTGCTTCATCTGATGGTATCTTTTGTTTATTCATAGCAAAGAATATTTCGCGCTTTGAATCAACGAGAAACACCACCACTATATGTAAACAGCTAAAATTTACAATGAAAAGTTCCTAGACACAAAATATATGTTAGCTTAATGAGAATAACTTTTTAACCATATATACATACATCTCAATTGCTATTGTACTAAATATTATAAACAGCAAAAAATAAAAGCTGAGAACTTTTTGCAATCAAATGCATGCCATAAAATATTTAATATTAAATTTCAAACGCAATGAGAAAAAAAAAACGTCAGATCTTATAATTAATAAAAGCTTTAAGTTCGATTGAAAATTTAATTGAGATAAAATTAATATAAATTTCACAAGTGTCACATTATATTTTTGTATTTTAAGGTATAAGATAACATCTTTTAATGGTGTTTATTTTATATATAGCATTGTCTGAAGTTGTGCCATGACGCTTGGGAAATAAGTTAAACTAGAGAATAAAAAAAAAAAAAAAAAAGAAAAGTTAAATCAGAATATAAAGAGCATTAGCAACGAAAATGGTGATAAATAATGTAGTACGTGAAAGCTTTAAATATTTAATTAGTAACGTATTAGGAGTTATAATACAAAATTTTAAGTATATTACAACATAACAAAGCAATTAAATTATAATAAATGCAATGAAGTATAATTTCTTAATTTTATGAAATATAATATTATAACACCATATAGTTTAATACGTATAATATTCTATTTAACATTAACGTGTAATAAAAGTGAGTAATTAATTAGAGTATAATAAAATAATACAAATATTGATCCCTTATAATTTTTGGAAGCTAGACGTGCAATCATGGTGTTCTTTATTTCACGTGTCATAAATATATAATATTAAAAATGAATCAACATTGTAAAGAGTCAAAAAAAATTTTTTTTTCATAAAATATTTTTTCAATTTTTTAAATAGTAAATTAAGTCTACATTGAATATTTTTTCTTTTAGTTCAGTAACTTCATTTCTAGGAATATTCATATTGGATGTTTGACGTTGTACTTTTATAATAATCTTGCATGACGTTTTATGTTAAGAGTTTTAAGTTTCTTATCATTTTGGTAAACTAAATAATAAAAGTTTCTTATATTGTATTATTTATTTAACACATACTCAATTATTCCAGTTTTTTTTTTTTTTTTTTTTCATTTTTTCATTTGTTTATTATTTATTTTTTACTCACTCAAGTTTCTCCTGACTACGTGCCTGGCTGCCTGATCCAACTAGCTGAACAGTTACTGCGTGGGCGCTCTTTGTTTCTGTAGGCTCAATTACACCCACAGTGAGTCAGAAAGTAGTTGCAGAAAGCACCCTTAAAGTCCCCCTACCTTATAGTACTATATGCAAACGTGGAGGAAGGAGATATATCTCTTTTGGGTCATCACTGAAGTAAGATGTATCAAAAGACTCCCACACGTATGTCAAATTAATTCCTGACACCTCTAAAAAAATTTAATGTTTCATAAGATATTAAATTTGACCTTTAAAGAAAAGGAGGTAATAAAAATGTAATATGAATATACAAAAAGGACTCAAGTGTCAATAGGCGAAAATATATATTGTAGAATAAAATAATACTTATATGCTACAAAATTGTCACCTTTGAAAATATTTATATTAGAAAATTATACATATAATAATACTATTGATAGGGACACATAATAAAATTATTCATGTTAAATATGTAAGTCATATATTTTTTAAATTATTTCACTATTTCACAGAAAAGTAAGACATGGAAAAAATCTAATATGAATGTGGGAGGTGTGGTTGAGGTGCGCTTGACCAGGTCTCGTCAGATCACCGAAGTCAAGCAACGCCGATCGTGGTTAGTAGTTGGATGGGTGACCAGTTTCAACAGAAAACACGTTTCTCACCCAGGGGTGCATTTTCCACCATGTGGTTCCCCTGGCTTTGGACCATTGTACTTCCGGTTCATTGACAGAAGCTTTAACGTCCATACTGCTGAGGTTTCCTCATTTCCTCAGTCACGGCAAATGCCGGGATAGATTGCAAGGCCGTGGCCGCCCTCGTTCCAGAAGAGCCCGCGAAACGCTCAAGTTAGGGTTTCGGAAGTTTCGGGGTTTCAAAATAAAATAGTATGTAATTAGTAAGTAGAAGTACCCAAAAGGGTTTGATTAAAAAAAACAAAAATTAAAACATAACAATTTACAGTTGGTTTTAATCGAGGAAAATTATTGAAGAACGAATGATTTAACTGTTAAATGTAGTCCTTTACTGAAATAAAGAATTTAGTAATAAAATAAAATGCATTGAAAGACGTTGATACAGCATTTAAACAGACTAAAAATCGATGAAAAGCCTCCTGTTAAGTTAGCAACCTGTTGGTCATAGCTGTTACTAAAGTTGCCTAAATCAAATTCCTGCAGGCGCTTGAAGAGCCCCGTTACACAGTTGCACGAGACCAAGGTGTATAGAAGTTTTTAAACCTTGCATGAGACAAGCAGTATAATTATTAATACTTTGTGATAATACTTTTTGATATAGTTTTTAATTTCTTATCTTAACATGTAAAAGTTAGTTTTTATGACTATTTATTTATCCACGGCATATCAAACCAAAACAAGAACAGAAATTCTTTTTTTCTTCTTTTTTCAGAAACAAAATTAAAAAACAAATACTTATAGACACTTATGTTTTAATTGAGATAATTAGTGGAACTAGATAAACAATATATTATATATAATATTACTATATAAATAATAATAAATATATAATTTTTGAATTTCTATTTTATTCATCAAAATCAACTTGGTTTCGTCGTTTATGTTCGGAAGTATAACTTAAGCTCGTGTTCGGCCCTTGAGGTTAAAGGAAGGAAAAGCTCAGTTGAAATCCATTATCACAAGGTAAAATTTCAATCAACAGCACTTTACAACCTACATTACTGCAGCACTCCAACTAATGACTTTAAAATATTTTCTTGACACCCATTCTGATGTTGTATTTTTTGTTATTGTTTACAAATAGTAAAGTATACGTAAAACTATTAAAATGTTACATTGTGAGGCATTGCAGCATCTCAACGTCGTGTTCTATTTTTTTTAAAAAAAAAAAGCTTTTGCCATTATTACACTGTACATTTAGCATTCATTAATTTTATAAAAAAAATATCTTCATTATTTCAATCGTAACAGTGTAAATCACTCCCATAATAATAATAATAATACCATATACATAAAAATTTATTTATTCTCTAATAATCCACAGAACATCGGTTTATGAATTATTACTCTTTCTAAAATTCATTTGATAATCTCCATAATTATATAAAAAATAAAAATGATATTGTGGATTTTAAAAAGAAGATAAAACTGCATTTAATACATAGCAATGAACGTGTATAAAATGGATTACTATAAAATAAATAGTTTGTATTTCTTGTTTACATGTCTTTTGAACACATGAATAAAATTTTGAATTTTGAATTAATAAGTCGCAAGTCGAATTGCGAAATCGCAAGTTACTGAAAAATCTTTTTGAAACTTAAAATTCGCAAATTATAATTTATAATAATAATAATAAAGGGCTTTATTTATAAAAAAAAGGCGTAGTCAGGACTAGACAGTCCTATCAACTAAACCCAAAACATCATATAATACAATACATTACAATAACTGAGACATTAGATAAGATAATTATATAATAGTTATTGATGTTTTTATAATATACAGAAAAAATTGCTTCTAAATACATCACAATATATAAAAATTAATTTAAATCACAAGAATAAAAAATATCAAAAATACGCCAATTAGTTTTACATTTAAAATTTAATACATATTGTATAAATCTATAACATACTTTTTAGCAAACTAGTGAAAACATTTAATGATTCTATGCAACACATATCAGCAGGAAGTTTGTTCCACAATCGAGTACCTTTGACACTGAATGAATCACCACTAGCTTTAGGAGCTTGCAATTAATACGCATGCGACCTTGTAGCTCTATTATGGACATTTCTCATTAATGTAAACAAATCACTAAGATATTCAGGTTGATCACCATGTAAGATCTTAAACACAAAACACAACAAATGGTAGTCACGCCTAATGCTGATTCTCGGCCACGACAAACGTTGATAATACTCAGATACATGATCATATTTGCGAAGGTCATAAATATATCTAATACAATTATTAAGTAATTTTTCAATCTTATATTCAACTTCCTGAGTAATATCACAATAAACAACATCGCAATAATCAATAATAGGTAAAATTAATGTATTAATAAGTCTTATACGTGTTTCAACAGGAGTATTGGCACGAAACTTAAACAATTGATTTAGTGATGCAAAGACTTTCTTACTAACACTTGAAACATGAGGTTTCCACGAGAGTGTGTTATCAAAAATTAAGCCAAGGTTTTTATCAGTGTTTGAAAATGGAATCTCACAGTCATTTAATACAGGCTTATCAAGGTTCATTGTAGACAAAATTTGATGAGCATGTTCAGATCCAATTACAATTGCTTGCGTTTTAGATTATACGTTTTGTATTTATACATAACTTTGAAATTTTTCTTAATTTTTAACACATAAATTCTTATATTCCGTAATGTAAAGTTAATATTTATATAGGGGAAAGTTTTTTTTTTCATAAAATATACAAATCTAAATATATAATGAGTCTACAAATTGATGCATCATTCAACTCTGAAGGCCAATAATATTCAATACTGGATTATTAATGTTGTACTATATTTAGCCTGTATTCTCCGAGGAGATCAAAGCAATGGCTGCCACAACTTGTAATTGGCAATCTCTCCCTCTCTCTCTCCATGTGTATTTCGCAACCGTTACAACTTAATCTTCTTTCAATGTATTGAATTACAACATATTGCCAGCAGCTATTTTCTACCTTATAAGCTGTATCAGGCTTGCTGAAAATAGATTGCATTGCTATATTGAAATTTCAAATCACGATGATGTAATTATTAAATAAAAGTTAGAAGATGGAAAAATAATAATTCATATATATTGTGATGAAACATATAATTACTACAAAACATAATTATATAATATATACATTAATATGCTATAAAAATGGACAAAATTTAAGATTGTTTTGTTATATATATAAAGTGTCATAATTTCATAGTTTTTAAAGTGATTTTTTTTTATTTTATTGATTTTTTTCTGACTTATAAAATGTATAAAATCTCTGAACTAAAATGAAAATTTTACAATTGTAATTATTTAAAAATTTCCGGAACAAAACATTATAACTTTTTAAACTTGATTATATTAAGTGTACTGCATTTTTGTAATTTGACAAACGAAAAAATTTATACATTGACATTTATTTGAAAAGATACTTCAGTTCTTTTAAAAAATTGAAAAACAATTTTCCACGCTAATTTATTACCAAAGTTAAAAACTTATAACGGGATAATTTTAATGACAATAAAAATATTTCTTAAGTTTTTTTATGAAGTTAACAAGAAATAATTTTATTCAAAACCTAATTAAAAATCCATGTATAGAAACTGTACATCTAAATTGAATGAACTTCCATTATTCAATGTTACGAATACACTGTACATAATTTAGAATTTAGAGCGTGCGCTTTATAGTTTAAGTATGATATTATTAATAACTAGCTTCTTATATATAAAGTAAATTGCAGTGGAGATAAAAAAAAAAATAATAAGTGGAGTTTTTGAATAATTTTTCAAAAAAGGGAGATATCTCAATGAGTTCATTGTCATAAAGTTCAATTTTAAAAATTGAAAATCTGTTTTCTTTATTTGTTTATATATATACATATGTATACATATGTATATATATATATATATATATATATATATATATATATATATATATATATATATATATATATATATTATACCTTTAAGTACAACACATCTTTTTACTCTTTTTAACTACCCCTTCTTTCTATCTTTCTCTACTATAAACAAAAGAGCTCAAGTGAAGCAGTTGGTAGTTCTGCACGCCTCTGTTATCCAGAATACTGTACATTCCGCGTCACAATTAAAAATAAAAAGTGCTTTCATATATTTCATAATTAAAATAATGTATTCAGTCATTTCAGTTAGATCTTATCTCTTGATTTATCTGAAGTTGAGCTGAGTGCTCTCGGAATCACACGATGATGTATATTGTAAGTCTATATTGTGTAATAAAAAGAAGGTGAACGGCGAGGGACATCTAACACCAGCGGCAGGTGTAAAAACTGCATTTGACGAAACCACTCCACTCGATCTTTGATGCAAGGTGTAGTTCAACCAGCAGAGAGGTCATTTCATTTAAAAATCGTAGGCTACATTTGAGTCAACTAGATTATTAAGGTTTTAAAAAATTGGAATCAAAATCATGACTAAAATTAACTAACTATATATAATATTAATTCATGATTTAATATTCTTAATTATGCATAACATTATAATACTAATATTTTTGTGTATGCAATAAAATTGTAACCTAAATTTATGGTGTTGACGTTTTGTGAATGCTAATTTTGGTATTTATTAAAAAATATATTAAATTGTATTTATTAATATTTACTAATTTTTTATAAAATTTCTTACTTAAAAATGCTACTAAAATATTAACAATAGTTAAGTTATGTCGAGAATTGTTTGGAAATAGAAATGGAAAAGCTCTGGACGAATCAGAAAAATCGAAATTTTCGATTTCTGAACCAAGTCACAGCTACCTTTTTTTAAATTCAGTTTCCGACAATTTGTAGGCAACGCTTAAAGATTTTTTAATGATAAATTCATCCATTCTAATTTACCAATAATTTTTTATGTTAATATTTGATTTGTTGGTTTATAATCATTATTTATTATTTTCAGACAATGGACAACTATAGCTGGCACGTGATCTGTGCCTGTTTAGTTAGTCTCTCCATTTTCTATGTAGCAGCTTTTCTGGCCTTTTATTTTACATACTTTATGTTTTCACGACATGTGTAATATTATCACTGTTCTTAAAGCCTTATAAGGCTTGGATATCATGGAGTTTTATCATGTATATTTTTGATGGTGTATTTCAAATATTAATTACAAAAGTTCCATCCTATATAATTATAATCTTCACTATTGAAATTTTACTGTCCAATGTGCACTGTTGAAGCGACATAATTAATATGGAATAAATATTTATGGATTTCCAACTTTAATTATGCATATTTTTATTTTACAAAGAAAAACCCTGCATGGCGCAAGCCATGAATACTTATTAATAACCCTCAGGTAAATATGTAATAATTTGAAACATTTTCATATTTTTGTTAAGCATAAAAACTCGAATTTGATGTCCGAATATTTAAAAAGGCAATTAAAGATCGATTATTTGATGCTAACATGAATGATGAAAATTATTATTTATTAAAAATTCTAATAAAAAAAAATAAAGCATCATTGGATATAGTTAAAAAAGAATGCTATGTGTCAAAAAAATTGCAATGTAGATATTTTATTGGCATCACAGTACAGTTCAATATAATAAATAGGAAAAAGATCATACTTCACAGGATCATTTCTGTAGTATGTATCGATCGCAATGTTTTCCAACATTGCCCCGACCAATATTAACGTTTTATCATCATCCAATAATATTATAGATTTTTTTCTTAATTGTTTTATCCTTTTTACATGCAGTATCTTCTTCATAAAAATGTTAAATTTTATGACTTTTTTTTGTTTAAAATGAAGAAACTACAAAGTTAAGATTTATATCTGACTTCCTTCGAGAATTTGTAGCTAAATTTGAAATATGCATTCAAATTTATTTTAACAGTTCATTTTTTCTTTTTTGAAGAGTTTCTTTTTTCAAGAGCACGAACTGAAATGTAAAAGTCAAGTGCATGAATAATACATGGAATAAGAAAAAGCTAGGCTTACTGAAAGTGTGCAAGCACATTTGTTTTACTCTTCATGTTAGAAATAACACATAAAAAAATGTTTGAAATACCAAACAGAATAAAATTAAGTTATTGTAATATTTATATTATGACTGATAAATTATAGTACTTTTAAATTAACTTGAATATGGTAACCAAGCAATGTTTATCGAGTTGTTATAAAATTGAAAGTAACAAGCTATATTTATATGTATATTCTAGCTATTTTTTCAATAGAAATAAAAATATGAAAAAAAGGAAAGAAAAACATCTCATGCTAGGAATTGAAGAATAAAAACTGAATTTAGAAGATGCAGTATAAAGCTCCATGAAAATTTTAAATTATTATAATTAATAATAATAAAAATCACAAAAAATGAAAAATGCAAAGTACCATCATGCAGTTAAAACAATCACAATCACATTGAATTCTGGTCAGCATATCAGATTACATCACAAGTAAAATTTTATACAATTATAAACTTTAAACTTTCAAATACGTGTTATTGATATATATATATATATATATATATATATATATATATATATATATATGACTACATGCAGCAAATTCTGCTATTGGTGTAAGCATTCAAACTGAACAACAGTATTAACTATTAACAACAGGAGGAAGGATTGCTAGGAAAGGAGGCGGCTGTGGTCTTGTGCTAGGAACTGCCCCGGCATTTGCCTGGGAGTGACGATGGGAAATCCACAGAAAACCACCGTCGAGGCAGACGGCACCAAAGTAACGAACTTTAGCACCTCCAGAGTACAGGTACTATAGTAGAAGAACATGCATGCCACCTCCCGGGAGCTACCAGAACTTGCTGCCATACCTCAGCTCAAACTCGAAGTGACAAAAAATCACCTGAGCCAAGGCAGGAAGCGATCCTGGGTCTCCCGAGCGATAAGCAGAGATGAAACCACTAGCTACGCTGGTCCCCTGGACTTATTAGCCTGTACTTGGCTAGCCTGAATACATCAATAATAAGTGGTATATATACTGTATAACTAATGAAAAGCTCCCTGAATGATACTAGGCTTACATGTTACACCTTATCGTATAGCTCAGAGGCTGTGGTTTTGCTTAAATGTTATATATAAATAATATATAAGGATATTATACTTTAAATAGGTGTAAACTGTGCAGAGCCACCCACCGACCAGAGATTATGGTCTAAATAGATTAAAGAGCAAAGAGAAGGTCTCTATTATTAGTAGGAAGGAATACCTCAAAACCACACCAGTCATCACGTCAAAAGGTTAAGGGTCATCACAAAATGAGAAGGTGGGAGAGGAGGATTAAATGTATGGAGGGCCTAATGAAAATGTATGACATTTCAAGTAACAGATTATAAACCAGTGTCAGGTCTTCCTTATATTATGCCAGCATAGAGAAACAGAGAATCAGTGCTAATTTCAACTCCAAATTACAATATTTTTTAATTTCACATGGGTAAAACAAATTAAAATGTGTATATAATATACCATGTACGTGACCTGAAGTTATTGTTTTATATAACAAAGAAATTTTCATCATGAAATATCTAACAATCATTTTTTTTTGTATATATTATTGTGATTATCATATTGTATAAATTAACCTTGCAAAATGAAATCCAAAAAAACTAGTATATTCACTTAGAAATATAGAATATTCATGAATTCTATATTAAAGGAGTGTTCTGTAATTTTCAGTGTACATATCATGATTTTCACTTTATCAATAAATTATATTTTATTATAATTGATATAATAATATAATCGGAAAATGCTGCTGTGAGATAATAGATTAAAAATTATTTTCACCCTTTGATTTTATGAAAATTAGCTGTAACGGGAAACATTACATTTAAAAGCTTTGCTGTTAAATAAAAGCTTATAGAAATATTCTGTTATATAATCGAAAATTTAGAGGAAAAACTGATAAATTATCCTGTGAAATTTTAAAATTAAAAACATATTATTTCCTTTAGATTTCTAGAAGGCTTTATTTTGTGTGTGTGTGTGTTTGTGTGTATATATATTCGAAAGAAAATATTCAAACTATAGCTCATTAATTTAGTCTTTAATTTCTTAATAATTTCTACAAGATGAATATTAAAACATTTAATATTTTGTAGCTAAAACTACAAAATAATTAATAAAATTGTAAAAAAAAAAAAAAATGTTCTTCTAGTAAAAAAATTAATAAATTTTAAATTTTAACAATAAATTTACTATATTTTCAACAGTATAAATTCTGGGAATTTTTTGAGGTAGAGGAAATACTAAGTGAATTTGTAAGGGGGTGTGCTATCTGTTGCTGGTATCTAAGCAACCCTGCTATATTATATGTACCCCTTTGCACCATCCCTGGTGCCACGCTACAAGCATCAGCAAGCTCTAAGCCGGCCACCAACCTACGCGAGCCCCTTATCTTTGCATCGTGAGCACCTAACACAAACTAGCTGCTGGTTGCTGTAATTTATTCATCAAAAGAGAGAGAAAGAAAAACTTTATGAATCACATAGTTAATTAATAAACTATGTAACAGTTTAAGCAGTAAAATTTGTAACCTTTGAAAATTGGAATAAGGTAACAGTACTATTTTTAAAATAAAAATACAACAACTTAATATAATTTTAATAATATAAATATCAACTTCACTCCACACTGTCCTTTACTCTTCTAATGTTGACCTTATAAATAAAATAATAATAAAAAAAAGAATGAAAAATTTAATTTTTGTTTGAAAGTTTACATTGTACACAAAAAAAAAATATTTACATCGATACAAATGAAATTTTGAGAAGTGTTCCAGCTTTATGCTGTATATATGCAGGCTTTGTTCTTTTATATATAACTCTAGAGACAGATCGACTTTGGACTTTTCTTTTGAAAAACTTCAATCTTCAACGTCTTGCTTGATGCCTTATATATTTATATATGTTAGCTTCTGTAGCACGTAGCTGCCTGTTTGGCCTCCTACTCAATACAAAGCTAACAGGGGAAAAAAATACAGCATGGAGAAGGTGGGCGTTGGAATCCGTGTGTGTGAGTGGGGGTACGTTCGTCTACCGGAGAAGCTGCAGAAAGAGGAAGCAAAGCAAGGAAGGAAGGGTCCATGATAAGCTGCCTGTAGTAGCTAGCAAGTTCCTGTTACACTTTCTCTTCGGTATAATAGTAAAATAATCGCGTATGAACGGACTAACTAAAGCAAGCAAGCAACAGGCCGTAGTAAGCCTCTTATCTTTTCAGCAGGCCATCTATGTATGACTTCCAATTGTATTATCACGGGAGGGTATTAATCACGAGAATATTTATAGCTTCTTATTAAGCGCCAATTTTTGTTTTAATATGAGCTGAGTTGCTTAACTCCCTTGATGAATATTTAACACTAAAAATGTTATCAAACTATATTTGACTATTTTCAAGTTATGCTTGATGTCTTGATGATACTTGTAACGTTATATACGTATACATTACAACACGTGACGTCACAAATATTCTTATTTGCTGGCACTGCTGCTACAAAAGATAACGAGTTGCAATTTTATGTGAGGTAAAATGAGTACCTAGTCCATAAAAACAAAGTGTAAGTTTACACCCCTATGGACTTCGTCACAGAGCACAGAAACAGAGCAAATGTTAAGTTCATGCTGATGCCGCGAAGCCCCCGAAGTATACGTACAGTCATTGTCAATAAGAATGGAAAACACTATATAGAAGTGCGTGAGAGTCAGAGTAGTCACCAATAGAGTTGATTGCGCTGACGTCATGCCCTTGTAAGTTATATGCTGCCCTATGGAGGACCAGAATGCACAGACTAGTAAATAAACAAAAATCATAATATATATTAATTTTTTTCACTTTATTAAACAAAATAAATCAGGTTTAAAAAATTGTAAAAATACACCAATAAACGATAGATATATTATTATAGTATAAAAAAAATCGCATCATTAAAGAACAATAAAAATTTGTTTTTCTATTTTTCTTATCATTTCTCCTATATATATAATAATCTAATGCCATAGTAGTTGGACGTCCACTTTCTCTTTTCTACCCCCAACTCCCCCTCCTGACCGTCTGTATATACCTGCCATGTTATTTTCCCTTCCTAGTCTCAAGTAAACATAAACAGCAAACAACTCTATAGTTCATTCACCGTGATGCTGAGTTGCAACGCTGTCTATTATTTTGGCCAGGTGGAGAAGACGACTGCAAGTCACCTCATCTGAATGGTGTTGTCATTATCAGATAAGCGAGTAGACTCACACTTCTACAATCATGCATGCCAAATGTGCCAATCTTTTTGACCATAATTGTATACAAATTGCATGCCATGCAGATGAAAAATAATTAAATATTGGTGTAGTTATAGTTCTTGGGGGGAGTTGGGCACAAATTAATGCTCTTCTTTAGCACCATGTTAATAATAATCTCATAATAATACTCAATTTAACTTCTGATGTTAGTGTTAAAACTAAATCGTTGTTAAACAGGTCCTTTATAAATATAAACTTTGCAACTGAAGTAGCTCTTATCGCAACTTTGTCTTCTTGGTCATGAACCTTCTCGTAAATTCAAATTCACATCAGGTGGTACGAATCTCTGTTCAGTTTAGTTTGTATTTTTTACCATGTGAACAGTATTACATCAATTACATATTATAGTGAATGAAATCTTCTCTATATTATAAGGATATATTTGAAAAAAAAAAAAATGGAAGCACTGTATTGTCAGCTGCAGATGCCGACCACATATTGAAAGATTGAGTAGGAAAGTTACTCTTGTTTTTAATGATTTAATATCATGATGAAAGAATTGGAATTGAATTACAGTATAGTTCCACAATACGGATACAGATTGATTGAGGCTACTCTATCTAGTCTTGAGAGAGAGAGAGAGAGAGAGAGAGAAAGAGATTGGTCTCCTGCCATGTCTGTAGTGGCTATAGTAAAACTCACATAAGAGAATCATTTTTTCACCCCTCTCGCAACGCTACAGGATAGGAATATGAGCCTTGTGGACGATTTTCGTAGCTGACGCGTGGTATAGCAGACCAGCGACGAGTCTCTTCATTGCAACTGTAATTACAACGTACAGTACGTACTACTTCTCGTCCCTTATTGTTACTTAAAGGGTTAAGAAGATAGAAGAAAAGTGTCTCGATTGCATGTCACAGCAGGGCAATGGACTTGTTAGTAGGCTATAGCTGTCAACATTATCCCCGAAGGGTGCTCTATAGTAAGTAAATACTCCATGGCGTCTGTGACGATGTTATAGTATGGTCATATACTAAAGATTGTTGACTCGGGTTAGATGGAAGTCAGCAGCAGGCAGGCCGTTCGACCGACCGGGGTCGTCAGCAGAGCAGGCTGCAGGCACACACACTATGTACTAATGTTGTGGACTAGGCCAAGTCTCAGCATGTGGTGATGCTTTGCAGGCGTGAGGGGAGCAGCGGCAGCGTGACGAGGCCGGCGGCGGGGGCGGGAGGGCGGGCGTTTGCTCTGAATCGCGGGGGTGGAGTGGCAGCCGGGAGAACCAGATGAGCGACTCCACAAGACACCCGGTGAGTATGCAAACATGATGATGATGCACATTGCAGTAGTAGCTAATACCTGCAGTACATACAGCTGCTGCTCTCTCCCTCTCATGACAAGCTGACAGAGATTGAACCGGTTCAAATTAGTATATATAATTAAATAGCTTAATATACATATTTGCATTAAGTTATTTTATATTGATTTTTTTAACTGTACTTTTAAAGAAATAATATATACAGCATTCAATTTGCATATATAAATATATTCGATAAGATCATTTAATTATTTAAAATTTATTTTTAATTTGTTAGAAAGAACGTTGACCCACATATATATAAATGTAGAGAGTTTGTTTTCAAAATGGTATACAAATATTAACCAATATTAAATAACTTACCTGAATAAACATTGCATAATATATATATATATATAATAATGTTCTATTGATTATGAAGATAATTTGTCAAAAATAAACCTTTTTTTTTTTCTTTTTTAATATTAAAGAAACTATTTAAGAAATTGAGATGAAAATTTAAAGTTATTAAATTTATATTTTCAAAAATGCCCCCTCCTCCTCAATGAGCTTCCATCTTGCTCCTTGGAAATGATAGAGATAAGAGATAGAAATATTTGTGTGGTCACGGTCAGTTACCAGTAACTGAGGAAACGGCGAAAACCTCAGTCAGGAAGGACACCTCTACTAAAAAAATATGTACGGCTTACCGTTTGTCTGACATCACAAACTTTCCCTTTTTTCCCCCTTCAAAACAACCCTTATGGAAGGGTGGCTTGACGGCAGATAGGCAGATAATTGTTAGGTTTATTTAACAAAGTTAATGGACCAAGGACCAAAGCGAGGTCCAAAGCCACATACTGCTGGGTTAGGAAGCAACGATGCTAGAAAACCAGTTGTGTATTAATAAATTGTAAAACTATCATCCCTTATAGCCTATATAGAAATGTGAAACATATATTGATAAAAATAACATTAAAATATATTTATTTTATTTTTCTTTGTTGATATCATACGTTGAGCAATCACAGTAATAAAGATACCATATCTGACAAGTGTCTTAAATTTATACCTAAAAGTTGACAAGTGATGAATGTGATGATGATTGATGACAATGTAATTTATTGCAGTGGTGGAAGCAACATCGCGGGGTGGAAAACATAACAGAAAAGTTTGCCAATCAAGCAAACTTGCGAGGTCATATTATAACTGTAACTGATGTCGTTATGTGCTCAGTTGCTGACGCGCGCTGAAAAGTAACTGCAGTTCTAATTTAAATAATTCATATATTATAACCTAGAATCGATATAACAACAACAAAGTTAAATAATAATAATAAAAAAATATAAGTTTTGAGGACAAAATAATAATGCAAATATATGAAATAACGAAGTAAAATGAAACGAAGCATCCATAAAAACAAACATACCTTTTTTTTTACTATTGACCAGTTAGTACAGTACATGTATATTTACGTAGTAAAATTCAAAGTCTTTGATATGATTCTTTCTTTGTGTGTTGTTTGTAACTTTGTTGTTAAGTAAACAATATATAAGTTATTGTATACTCTTTGATACCCGTTTATATTTTATCAAACATAAAAAGTGTTGTATGTTAAACAGAATGGAAATACTAATACCTGTGGCCATTCTGTAATTTTTTTAATTAAATTAAATATTTAGCTTATATAGCTTCCTAATTATTTAAATGTCTATATCAGTCAATGTTAATTTAACAGTCATAATTCATATAATATGTAATATTATTTATTAGCAACAATAAAATTTTCCTTTGCTTGTTTATATATATGTAATCATAATATATTAATCAGTGATAATGTTAAAGAAAGAATTGAACAAAAATGTCAATTTTGCAAAATAAATTTTAATAACTTTTTCTGCAAGTTGATGGTTTATTATTTTTACTTTTTTTAATCGTTATAAATTAAATAATAAAGGAAATTATAATTTTAAATTTACCTCTTGATAATATTTGAAGAATAAAGAACTCTTTTGAATAAATTGACAATACGTGTATTTGTAACAAAAGAAATTCATTCTATACAATTCTTTCAAAACAATACTGATACTGAGAAATATTCAAAGTAAAATAAAATTTTATTTTATATAGATATATAATTATTATTTATAGACATCGTTATAAATTTATGAATATTATATAAATAATATATGTATGAAGGAGCGTAGGTGCGTTAAAATATATATTATAGTACAATGTTTAACAATTTTCATCAGTTGTCATTACATGCATAGTATAATTAATATACCGACCGGATAGTAATGTTTTGCTTAACACTTCATGTCTAATTTTATTATATCTTGAGAGAGAGAGAAAGAGAGAGAGAGAGAGAGAGAGAGAGAGAGAGAGAGAGAGAGAGAGAGAGAGAGAGAGAGAGAGACTTGATGTATACGTACATGCAGGAGAATGTCACACACCATCTAAAGTAAATAAGTAAACTGATTAGCATATTAGGAAACTTTGATAAATCCCGATCAACCCTTAATTCTTGACATCAGATTTTGGTAAATATAGCTATAAAATTAACATTACAATATTTATTATTAAATAATATTAATGCTGTTAATAACATTACACGTAAAAGGCATTAAATTTAAATCACAAATTACCTTGTTGTGAACGATGTCAGTATCGTAACAAATATTTATAATAAGATGACAAAATAGGCTAAAAAAATGAAAGAAAATCATGGGCGCAATTCACGAAAGGAAGTTATCAAAATTTTCCCTAACCACGTTTACTGTCATTGAATTAGGCTGGCGCTAACCGTCATGGTTGGTGCGAAAGCTGGATAACTTTCGTGAATCGCCCCCCATGTTGCTAATAATTTTCACTGTAGAAGCTTAAAATGTTTACATTCAATACACTGATTTATTTTTCACTATATTGAAATATGATATTTATAACTATACAGTATATGAATTTGTAAAAATGAAACGGTATTCACATTTATATTTTATGCATGTATGAAATAATAATTATAAAGTAATCAAAATTACTTACACAAAAAAAATGTTGAGAGAATAATTCACATCAGCTCTCTTTAATTTAACGCTGTCTTATTATATTATTTTTTAATGAAGTTATTTAGAAGTTCTTTGGTTAACTTATTTATTTCCTTGTGTCATAATTAACACAATTATATTGTCTTGCTGGAATAACAATGCTACTTTGCTTACGAATTGATGTCCATGTTGACCTATATATCATAATTCATAATCTTTCATTGCCTTTCGATTGCATGTACAACAATATAAGCACGTCAATAATGTTCATCAATCACATGTTGCAATGTACGTCCATATTTTTAATAAATAATACATTAAAACTAGAAATATAAACATGAAATAAAATATTATGGCCCTTATCAATACATTCAATAATTCAATAATAATGCTTATTCATCAGTAATAATTCTTCAATAATTCATGCAATATATGAACAAAAAATATTATCTGTTAAATGTTAATCCTTATACATCTGCACAAAGAGTATAATACATCACTTATCACTTCCATAACAATCCAATTAAATAAATCTTCAACAAAATGAGAGAAAAATAAAATCCATAATATGCATAATATAAATATATAATAATAATAAAATAATAATAATAATAATAATTATTGTTTTTGGGGTCAAAAAATTACATATTTGGGAGGAAACAAAAATAATCCAATTGGTGGTTGAAAAAGAGACAATATATCCTTATTATTTTTATCACTGGTTCCAAATTACAAAATTTTGTGTATAAAATAGTTTACATAATATTATGAACCCGTAGACCTCATTATCATGATTAAGAAAAGAATAAATTTCTTAAAAAAATATTATTAATATATCGCAAATAAACTTGAATTAATTTTCTTTTCATTGCAGAACACATAATTAATTTCATTTCTGCAGTATATTTATTATTTATTTCAATGTATGATACTGTTTCCATGCATAGAATCGAGAATCTTTAGTTCGAGATTCCACCGATAGAGTGCGTTGTTGCTTTGTAGCTAAAATCTGAATAAAAGTCTGTAAGTCAGTCAACTACAGGTTGTTAACACAAAAACCATGTTTGTTATTGGCTCCTGCATCTAACCTTTGGTAATGTTAAGATGCAGATTAGTTTCAATTATAATAATTATATGAAAAGTAAGTAATATAATTATTCAGAAAGTCTCTGGTGTTTATAAGTATAAATAGCCATCATAAAAAAGTAATATAAGTAGAAATAGTTGATACAGGAAAGTACATGCATAGTGAATAGTAGTAGTTGGCATGCAGTAAAGTTTATAGTGTCAAGCGAAAAGTAAGTATATAGCTGACAAGTAAGAAAGTCTGTAGTAAGTAAAGATACTAACATTTCTTAACTTCTAAGTGCACTTCATCAATATGAATATAATTAAAGGAATTAAAGAGGTGTACCTGTACTTTATACTGTATAGTCTATACTTGACAAGTTACTTGGGCGTCAGCTCTGACATAATTATTATCTTGTAACATGTTCATTTAATAAAATTATAATTAGATTTCAAACAATAACTAAATTATTTTTACTTCCATAATCTCTATCAATCAAAAGCTGCATCAAACAATTCATACCAAGGATAAATTAAATTGGAGAGGCTAGCTTCCCAGTGACCACATGGACGTCCCCGGGACGCCCCGGGGACATCCCTCTAAGGTCCCCATTGGACATCCCCAAGGACATCCCCCATGTCCATCAAAAAAGGACGTCCCTGCTGACGTCCTGTGGACATCCGTCGGGGATGTTCCCTAATTTTCACTTGCCAATTATATATTAATTCATCTTAAAATTTATATTAAAGAAGTTTAGGGTCTTTTAGAATGAGGACTACAAGATTACCAAATAAAAAAATTGGGTCCGTCGGGAATTCAAACTCGGACCTTTTGGTTGATAGACGACGTCGTAGACAACTTGGATATTGCTCTTCGTTACTAAAGTGTGGTTTAGTTGGGTAAATAAATTGTAAAGTTTTGGGTGTTGTATAATATTTTAATATTACGAGCGAAGTTGCATTTTTTTATTTTTTTAAGAAAATTGGTACATTGGGAGATTGTTATTATTTAATACAACATTAAATATGTTGAGATTTAAATTTTTTAAAAATAAATTAAAATAAAATTTTATAATTTTAATAAAAACATGTTTATACATTAATTAATTATAAATTGCAACGCTCAAATGCATCTCTAATGTTAACAGACTTCGACATTAAAAAAAAAAAAAAACATTTTTAATTTGTTAGAATTTTTTAAAGGTCCCTCCGAGGACATTTGTGGGACGTTCAAGCGTCCCTCTAAAATCCCCAGGAGACTTTGATGGGACCTTGTTTATTTTTCATGTATATTTTTTTACGAGGATTTTATTAAAAAAAAATTATTTTTCGGTGCAAATTACGCAATTTAATATTGAGTAAAATTTCACGTCTTATTTTAAATATTAATATTTTCATATGATATTTTAAATAATATTAACTAAATTTGTATATTTTTAAAATCAGTACATAATAATGAACAGCACATATTATGATTTTAATGAAAACATTGACTAAAGGGTCCTTTCAAAGTCACCCGGGGATGCTCAAGGGACAGCCGTGTTGCATCCCCAGGGGATGTTCTGCATGAGAGACTTTCATAAAAATATTAAAAAACCTAGAAATTTATTTTCGAAGTGTAGCTAAAACCTTTTTTAGAACACGGAAAACATGTTTAAAGGTAAAGGGTTTTGAAAACTAGCACGTATAAAACGTTCAGGGATGTTGGGGGATCTTGCGGGGATGTTCGCAAGGTCCCCGGATGTCCATGTGGTCACTGGGTTACCTTGAAGCCACTATGTTGTCCTCACGCGTCGTATTTTTCGAGTGCATTTTATTGGGCAGTTACTCTAAACTTACTGGTATATAGAGGCCAAGATTTAAGTATCAGTATATTGTCGCAGTCACCTGAAGGGTGTCCTGCTTGCCAGGACGGGAGCGTTCCTAAGATTAGCCTAATTAGAGTGAGAGGGAATGAGAATTTAAAGGAAAGTCACAACAAAGGTTGGACTATGGTTTATTCAAAACAATCATTATACATCATGAATGTAGCAACATGTTCAAACGAGGAGAGAGGTATTTACCTGGGATAAGTTACTTGTGCCGACAGTCACAACCATCAGAGGAGGCTCCCATCTTCAATCTACCTCGAGCTGGGCCGAGGCGCCTCAAAGCAGCAGCGTGCAATTGCAACGTAAGCAGTTACACACTGCAGCCGGACTCCTCTAGCTATGTAACTTGCAACCCAGCTCGCCACATGACATGAGGTAGCACATTAATGTGCGGGGTTAGAGCTACCCTAAGCTGGACCACCCGTTGTTGGCCAGCCCAACTCAGGACGCTCTACCCTAGACGCGACAACATAGAAATCATGGTATATTAGCCTATATTAGACTGCTGGCTTAGTTGGGGTAAGGTTGACGAAAATTGTCGAAGACCGTACTTCTTCAATTTGCCGTCCTAAGTCATCCTCATGACATCTATTATCCTAATACAACTTAGAAACTATTTTATAATAATTGGGGAGGCATGTCTTGATACAAGCATGGGCAGCATTTCAGCTAGACACCGCTACGTGTACTGTATTATACATTTACACAATATGCAGATGATCTTGGTTTGGATGTTTGGAAGGTAATTAAGTCATGAGGACTTATGTATGGAAAATTCATTTAAAAACAAACTAAGTATAAGTCACAAGTTGATACTGTTTGTTTATAAAAATGTGGACTTGACTAGCCCATGTAAATTTATTGAACACGCTTCACGATTTACATAATATTTAATTTATTTTTATTTATTTATTTTATTTCTCAAAAGTAATTGCATAAGTGTGTAATAAATAAATAAAAATAAATAAATAAACTATATTAATTGTATATTTATATGATGAACCAACAAAAGTTCTATTAATATAGTAATAGTCTAAACTGTCCCATCATGTTCTTAAAAAAAAAAAAAAAAAAACTAAAAAAAAAACATGGTTGTGTAAAACACCTGCTTTCTTTTGTCTTCGCGGGGATGGTTGCATAAAAAACACCGTGTTGTCACATAAAAAATATCAAGATAATATTTCACTGTCGTGCCAAGTAGCTGCCACTAAACAAAACCACAAATGAAGTATTTTCTAGCCGAGATAATTTGGTTTTCTGTTGTGAAGATCATGACATATTATTATATATTTAATATAGTATTAGATTGAATTGTCATTTTGTATAATTAGTTAATATAATAATAATTGTTTATTTGGAATAAATTACATTGCAGGGAATAGGGGGAAAAAATAAATAATAGCAAAAACATAATAACCCAAATTGGTGAACGTAAAAGGCTAAGGAGCTTATGTACACATAGAGCAAACATTCACCACACATCAGAAAAACTGCCTCGCCGAAAACAGAATTAGATTTTTCTTTTCAATGGAGTATCGACCTCAAAAATTTTTGTTACAGAAATAGATAGAGGGTGCAAAGTTGTGTTATTCAGTTTGTTTTTTCACATTTTTTTAGAGGCCAGGAACTATTGCTAAAAAGCTTTGCCGAGGTCGGATTCGAACCCAACCTCCTTTTAGTTCCTATCCTTTTATTTATTAAAGAAGTGACACCTCTTGACGTCTCTCTCTTTATTTTCAATAAATTTAAAAAAATAGTTCCTGGGCTCTAAATATATATAAAAAAAATCATATAGTGTCATAACTTTGCACCCTCTATTTTTCCAATAAAAAAATTTTGAGGTCGAAACTAATTACTCGTTTATTACTCCCATAACATAATACTTACAGTGGCATTAATTTACTATCATGCTATCATGAATGTAATTACTTTATAGTAGTTCTATATAGTAATTATACAGTTAATAACTGTTTCATTTCAAATGTAAGATAATTTCATGCTTATTATTTCAAACAATATTATAATATTAACTTCGACAGCTTGAATAGAAAGTAGATCTAGACTAGACTATACCTAGAAAACTAGATCTGGATGAATTATAAAAAAGAATTTTACATTTATTTTATTAGTAAATAACTTTTTCGTGCAAAGCGTATTCATATTGAATGTATTATTAATTTCACTTTCGGACTTTTACCTTTGCCGGTGTTTAATGTAATCCTTATGTGTGTAGTATTTTGCGATGGTTACTTGGTGTTCGTGCACGTCACTAACACTTGCATGTACTACACATATCACTACGTTTCGAGAGTCAACCGCTCTCTTCCTCAGGTGATCTGAATTAAAATAAAATAATAATAAGCCTATTTCAATAATAAATTTCTCATAAATTTTAGGAAAAAAATGTTATTAGATTACAACGAATTTTTCATATTGATGAAAATTCATATCTCTATAACTGAATGCAGTAGTAAAATGTTATCATTTTTAATGCAGCAATGCAAGACATTTATTTTAAATTATTTGAACTTATAGTAGTTTTTATTTTATATATTATTGAAAATAGGGGCATTACACGTCCAGTATATAAACTTATAACAGTATAAAAAACTTTGCCAAAGTTTCCAATCAAATTAGCAAGCCACATGCTAAACTTATTTCTGACTATAAAAAGTTTTAAAAATAAAGTAAGGATTCTCTCCTAGGAAAAAATATGTACCACTAGATTAAAAGTTTTTTCAGAAAAGCAAGAGAAATACTGAATCATAATAAGTATAATTCATGCATTTATTAATTTTCCTCACTTGAATCAAATGTATTAGGCTCAGCCAATTTTGATATATGTTTCTCAGTAAGTCAATACAAAAATATAGTTTTATTTAATTATTTAATTTATATGTACATACACGTAACGTCAACAAAGATATAAAATAGTTGTATCTACCAGTGAAATTTATTAACGTAATTATTCGACTTAACTCTATACTCTATATGGCCTTTAGAGGGTTTCATTATTAATGGATTTGTATTAGTAGCAAAATAAATAAAATTACTCTCATTCGATTATAGTTTTATTTATATCTGTTCAATGTTTATTAATAAAAGAAAGTTGATGAGTTAATTTACCAATTAACATTAATTTCATTTCATATTGTATTTAATTTATAATTTGACCTGAATTTTTTGTGACATAATAATGGAGAACTGGGATCTTGTGCGAAATTTACACAACAAATTTGTACATTCATAGAACTAGAACAGTATATAAATCAAGTGCTCAATGTTCAACTAATTAAACTTTATTGCAAAGCTAGTAAGCGGAAACAAGTTAGTTTCTTGCCACAATCTTGTACCAAACTAAAGAAAACGAAATAAATATTAGATAAACTTGAAAGTCTATAAAATTAATATTCACTATTGCAAAATCGCTATTGACAATCGTCACACATGTATAAGCTATGCCCTCCCACTATTTTCGAGTATTATCCACTATTGAATAATACTCGAAATTCTTAAAATATAAGAAAAAACAAGTTTTCTCAAAACAAAGCAAATCTGCAATCTAAAGTTAAACTAACATCGACTAAAATTGAAAAAAAAAAAAAAAAAAAAAAAAAATCTGCACTTATGGTTATTAAACTTATTAAAATTAGTGCGAAGTAAAAAAGAAAGAAAAAAAATCATGACAGGTCTAATTCATACAGATTTGGATAATGTTAAATTAATTCACGGATCAAACGGGAATAAAAGCCATTGCAGGTAAAGGTTTCTTATCTCGTTTCACTGATAACGATCGACAGTGAAAATAGTCTTCAATCCCTCTGGATCAGCCGGTTCTCTGTTATTCTTATAACATGCACGTCGTCGTTATAAATACGTATCAAACGTAGTCACCATGCATGTAGAAATATAATTATAATCATGTCCATAGTTTATTTAATTATAATATATACCGTTTTATATAGTTTCATTTTACATTAAAACTTTAAAATGAATAGAAAATAAATAATTTACGTGATGAATTTTATGTGTATGACTTACACACTATAATATTTTTATTGTTTTACTTTACTAATTTTTACTATGGATATATATTTGTTAATTAATAAAAATATACCTGGATGGTTATTTAATGTCTGTATTATGTTCTAACGTTAAGGCTTTTATACAAAGCCTGGATCTCAAATTAGTGGACGTCAAATTATTTTTTTTGCAAAAAAAAAAAAAAAATAATAATAATAAATAAAAATACTTCCCTGGCTCAAAAAAAACTGAAAAAAATCAGACTATCATACCTTTGCACCCTCTCCATTTTTTCTGTAATAAAAATTTGAGGTCGATACTCCATTGTATTTATTTCACTTATTACCCAGAAGTTCATTATTAACATCGCAACATCAATAAATTTGCTGTTTGCGTTTGAAGCTGCGACGTTACCGATTTCTTGAGTTTTTTTTATCCAATGTGTAACATAAACACTTGAATTGCTGTGTTTAACCACCCACATGCTGGTGGCAAAAAGAAAATCTGAGATTTTGCTCTCTCTCTCTCTCTCTCTCCCCGGTCCTATCACTCCCTAACAGTGTGCGTTATTGGAACGCAACTGGAAGAACAATGAAGTTAATTAATATATATTATATATATATATATATATATATATATATATATATATATATATATATATGTTGTATTGTGTATATAGATTCTATAGGCTCCTCTTGTATCAATCAGTTATTTGATTCATATAAGAACTAAATAATAAATTGATTTATATGAAGCCCATATAAGTTATAAATGAGTGATTTTGGATTTTCAATATTATACACAAGGTGGGTAAAGGTAGAAGGTGGAATTACCTCAAGTTTTTCTACCTTTACCCACCTTGATTATACACTGAGAAAATAGTTTACCAAAATTCAATACCAACTGAGAAGTTGAATATGAACTTCTGAACTTATATATGTATATTTTATATTTTATACGATATACTTTTCTTGTATTAGTATTGTGGCATTTTTTTTTTAGTGTCTAACTAAATATTATGACTAACCATTATACGGGTATTCCACAGATATAAACTTGATAATCATTTCTCAACATTGATGTTCACGCTGCGTGATTCATAAAGAAATAATCAGGAATATGACAAGGTTTTTTTACTAACTATTGTTTTGTGTCACTGACAAGTGAGTAATGCTGACGGTAATTTGGTTTGTGAGAAATCTGGTTAGTTTCATTTAATGCTCATTATATATCTTATTATTTCTATAATATGTAACTTAAAGGGACAGCGTTAAGTAATATTTTTGTTGCATAAGAAGTTTCCTATTGACATAACAAAGTTAAAAATAAATGATATTCCGGTTTTGAAAGGTACCGATAATTTAGATAAATAATAAAATGTGAATAGCTCCTGGCACCGGCAACACTGCATGGAGAATAGCAAGCAGAGGAGTGAGAGGAGGAGTGGGGGGATCAATAAGGAGAGATGTGCTAAGATGTATGTGTAAATAAGTGTATGAGATATGTGTAAAAATTCTTGCCTATTATAGTTTAATGTACTACTCGCCATTTCATTATTTTATCCTGCTTTTGAAACGGTTAATCTAATTTTGTCAGTAGCACTTTAAAAGCTTTTTTAATAAATAACACAATTTTAAAATTTAAAGTAACTTACAAAATAGATATATGCTAGTTTTTTTTTATATACATATTATATATTTAAAGTTGTGGTTGCACGAAAACGCTGCTAAGTTGCCGAGTTTATTTATAAAATAGCTACAACCACGAAGGTTGTAAATTATAAATCCTTCATTTAATATTACGTATTTTTATGCGTTTTTGTAACAAAGCACTATTAAATATTTAAATAATAATAACAATAAAACATTGTTTTCATTTGTTTTTTTCATAAGATATAGTGATAATATACGTACAATATATAATAAAATGTGAAATATGTATATTTTGATAAACATACATATTATACATTGTATGTATGTAAAATTAAAAAAATAGCATAATATTGTAGTATATATATATATATATATATATATATATATATATCAGTTTTGCAACTTAAAATACGAGAACTTTAATTAAATTTATTCCTAGATGTTATAATTAACACTGATAACTGCAAGTAAAAATTTACTGTCAGCGTTTTGCCAAGTTTAGGATCGAGCTCATATCGCTAACTTTTATGTCATATTAATTAATATGAAATCAGCTTTTACTTGGATGAATATATTAACTAGTTTCAGTAATGAGTTTTGCTAACAAGCAAAGCTGTACATATGATCTAATAATAAGTGTGTTATGCTACATTTTCAGCAGCCGCCGGCCGTTTTAAACCCCCCCGGTTCTGGAACCAGTGCTGCTGCTGCTGCTGCTGCCGCTTCTGCCTCGTCTTCTCTCCAGCTGCACCGATACGTGACGCTCTTCGTGCTCTTGGGTGGCATCACCGGCGGCATTTTGCTAGTCGTCTCGCTCTTCATCTTCTGCAAATATTGCCGACGCACAAGGGAATCAAACGCTACAAACTTAACGTGAGTTTTGTTTTGTATCATCACATCTTATACCAATATAATTTTGATAGTATTATATATACCGATCATATATCATATAATCTTCTCTATTTTGCATGTGATCTGCTGCATTTTGCTATATACTTCACTATATTATAGTGTATAAATATGCTCAGTCGTTCTTTTATTTAAATTATACAAAATAAATAAACTTGCACATTAACACCTAAGTTAGAACACTTAGAACATAGGATAGTGTCTTTGTTTTTTTAATGTTTGCACTTAAATAAAAAATAATCTGTTTATTCATATTAAATATATATTTTTGTTAAGTACTCAATACACAGGCGCGGATCCAAGGGGGGCCCGGGGAGGGGGGGGCTTTCGCGAAAGCCCCCCCCCCCCCCCAGAAGTTCCCAAAATACACTGAAGGTGTTACCACCCCCACCCATCGCCAACCATCCACTCCAAATTTTAACATTGTGGGATAGGACCCCACCACCCCCACCCCCCAGCCCAGAACCGCGAGCTGGATTCGCCCCTGTCAATACAGACAAAACGAAGACAAGAAATTTCCATAATGTTCTTAAGTATTTAACTTAATATGCCAATATTTGATAATAATGTTCCATAATATATAAGAGTCATGTATAATAATAATAATAATAATTTTATTTCGATCGTTGGCTTTACAGCATAGATCACGTCAGAGTTGTTACATAAATCATACATAACAGGTACTTAAATCTAATTAAAATTACCTAAAATTAACATAACATAGGTTTACACAAATGATTTTAAGTAAATTTATACTATTAACATATGTATTTTTCATTATTATCAGGTTCTTTAATCTTGATATTTTTTTTTGATATTTAAAAATAGTTTAAGTTTTCAAAATCACTTTCACTCTTTTTAATATAATTTATTTATTATCTCCACATATGATTTCAAATTTATTAATTTATTTTTGCAGTACATTATGCCATCTATGAGTAAGCTCAAATTTAATTTTTCATTTTTATTGCTGAACCAAAGTTTAGTATACCAAAGATTAGTCCAGTCCACGATCTACGACTTTTCAGTAGAAAACAGTAATATACGATATAAAAATTTACTGTACGAGAAGAGAAGGTCAGGTTTCACGATTATCTTCAGACGAATATTAAACTTGTTAGTTTGGTACGTTCTTCTCTCACGTTGCAATCATTCATTTCGCTAAAAAAAAAAAATAAAAAATAAAAATTATTCTATATTTATTTTACTCAAAAGTTGTTTTGTCGCAAATGGTCGCCGTCTGCTACGCTTCAATCAAATTAATTTAACACTGCACGCGAAATATTTACGATATTTTCTCTTCTTCAAATTTGAATCTTGTCATTCTTTATAGAGACTATTGTATATAATTAGGTATCCATGTATCCATGCTTAAAGTTCCAAATTTTAAAAACAAACTGGACCAGAAACTTCACAATTACTTATTAAGGGAATAATAATTTAACCTAGACTCGTAAGTAATTTTTTTAAGCTATTTTCTGTTTTGTTTTTTTTTGTTTTTTTTTTAAGATTTATTTCTTCATGAAATACGAGTATAAAATATAAGTTTCTGTGACTCATTTTTTTTTTTTTTTTTTATAATACTTCAATTGGTCACATAAAGTTTAGGGTTAAACGAGAGTTAATTATCTGTATACTGCAGGTCATTGTGCTGAGCGAGTGTTTATCTTAATGTGTGAAGAGTCGAGTTTTGCAGTTCTTATCTATATATATAGGTCGAGTGCAAACTATAGTTATAGGTAGGTGCGGACATTCAAAGAAACCAGATCATGTGACGAAGCATAGCCCTCTAGTGGACACCAGAAGGCTATGGACCAAGGCTCAACGACATCAGAAAAATGAGCCCAGCTATTGTGTGCCAAGTTGAATGAAAATTGTGTCGTATTACGTATATAAAAAAATGTCATATATATGTCATCATATATTTTTTTTATCGACATCACACATCAACGCCAAGAAGCTTATGGGTTATACACACGCAGGAAAAAAAAATATACAATAAATAATATAATGAATACTGACGCAATGATGACATTAAATTTATTGCTTTCATTTTTGTATGTATAAAATTATACTTACATAAAAATACATTTATATGCATTCTAACAATCATAAAGTGTCCTCTTGCAGCCTGTATGTAATAATCTTCTTGCCTTGTGAGCTCATCAAAATTTTTAAGGGTTATAAAACACCATCAGAGATCTTAAATGATGTGTTAGCGTCTATATAGTTCAAAGCTTGTATTATAGCTTATTAGAATTACCAATCTCATTTCGATACGTTACCAGAAAATAATTAAGATCGGTAATTAATCTATTTAAATTATACCAAGTTGAGATCGGCGAACTAGACGCTACCATGATATTTTATATTGAAATATTTATTTAAAAAAAAAATCACTTTTTACGAGTTAAATATAATTAATTTAATTATAATATACAATAGAACTGATTGAACAAAGTTACTAGTACTTCATGACTGATGAATACCAAAGAATTCATAATATATTGCAGCATTACAAATAGTGACGTCAGCTCAAGCGTGCTTACTCTTTTGATACTGTAAGCTGCAGTCCTATTTATCCGGTACTACAAATCGTTAAAAGGTATTTGAGGCCAGGCGTTTTAAAATTTCACAATAAAACAGCTTATACAAAGTATATTGTTGGTTGGACCTACTGTTGAGTATATAGCAGAGTAAGAAATATTAACCCGTGTTATCATTTTTAAAAAGACTAAATTCGAACTAATATAATAAATTTTATTTTATTTTATGCACCTGAAGTCTCTGATTAAAATCAAATTACTTCCTATGTACATGCATAACAATTAAATTCATGAAACTTTAGTACTGTTGTAAAAATTATAATACAATCATATTGTAACTTATTGAAATATTTTTTAATTAATATTTAATTATTTTTTTAATTAAATTAAAAAAACATTGTTATTATTATTTTGCATAATATATATTTTTCTAATTTATTGGTCTGAGAGATATGCTTGAATTATAAAAAAATAGCAATAATTTTTATATTATTATTTTATATCGTTTTATTATCAAATAATTTAAAATTAATTAACATATAAAATTGATTTATATTGTATTGTTATAATAGGTATTGAATAGTTTCATTAGCTTTTCAAAACGTATATACATATATATATATATATATATATATATATATATATATATATATATATATATATATATATATATATATATATATATAACACATATGATAGAGATCGTTTTATGTTAATTGATGCCGCCATCATTAATTTTCAATTTTACACTCCACTCAATTTAGTTGAGAGTAAATACATATAGAGAATTTCATTTCATGTGCATGACTGTTATCGGCTTTGACGTTGGTTAATGTGCATTCATGTTACTTAATCTAGTGGAAGCATTATCAGTTCTAGTTGACAATCTATATAATATAAATTATATGCACATAACAACGTTTATATAATTAAATTTTTGTTCTCACATTTTTCTGTGTAACTGATTAATGTTGATGAAAAAAATTATTTCTAATTTATCATACTTCTTATTTTTTGTCTGTAATTTTACTATTTATTATCAAATAGATGATAAGAATATAATATATAATGTATACTTTTTTATTTTAATTTTAATGAAAGTATAACTTGCATACTTTCCAATTTCTAATTGAATCTTTCATTTTTTTTTTTCTGTTTTTCCGACTAACAGTCGTGTTTTTTGTCAGTAAAGTTTATATAAGTTGTCTCAATCATTGAAGGGGAAGGTGGATACTTGAAACATTATTATTGGTCATCATGTTATGCACACTCTTGACTTCTTGAAGCTTATAGATAATTAACATTGTGTTGACCATTGAAGTATTACTGTATACCTATAGTATTAATAAGTTATAAAGTGGAACTCATAACAAATAATTATGTGTGAATAAATAAAGAGAAACAAGAGAATAAAATTTGTAATAGTGCAATATAAATTTTATAGAGTGTAGAGGAAAGAGAATAATAATAACTTGGCAAAAGCGATGAAAACTCTTTGATGTTTACTAACTATTTATGAGCAATAAATGTGTTAATTTAAGTCAGCCGTTCACAACTTAACAATGCATTACATTAAGTCATAATTCATAATACGTATATTAAATGTTTTTTTTAGTCAAGGTGTATTGAAGCCAGCTGGCAATTTTATTCTGCCCTGTATACACATAAGCTCTCTTAAACGTTAAATTAACTTATGGATAATCTCTTGTGTTAGTTGAAACGTTCCGTCCATGATGCTTTGTCCATGATGCAAAATTGCTATTAAGTTTCACGTCAAAGTTAATTTAACTACAAAGACAAATACTGTCTATGATGTAAGATATCTTGTTAAAATACTGAGATAATATTCAAAAGAAAAATTAGTTTCGAAAGTTGAACCCATATATATCATTAGCTCACCTGACAACTGTGGTGTATTCACCAATTTCGCTACAGTCCCCCTATCAGACTCTCTTTCTCTTTCTTGCTTGTTGCTTCTCTCCGTTCACTTATATTCAGCTTGTTATTTTAATTATGTATACACGTATCCAAACTTGTAATACAAATATTCATCGAACCGTAGAATTTCAAAAAAATGATAAAAAATACGTTGATTTGGGAAACATTTATAATAATATTTTTTTCCCCTTTTTAATAACATCGACTACTGCTAAAATATATAAAAAATAAAAAAAAAAACGAAAATGAACATAATTTTATATTGAAAATAACAAAATATTCGTTATTGAATTTATACATGAAATATGTATTGTGTAGTAAAAAAAAAAAAAAAAAAACAGGCCCATATTTTTATTAAATATATCATTTTACAAAGCATATGTTTAATGACTTCATAAATCAATTTAAAATTTGCAAAAATTTTATTGAAAGGAGAGGAAAAACTCGTAATTCTATTTAAAAAAAATAATAACATACTTTCCTCTTCTCTCTCTGTGCCTGCCTTGCTTGCCTGCCTCCCACTCGCAAGGCCATTATTCATAATTTTGAATTTTACCGAGAGGGAAAATGGAAGTGAGAATAACAGCCCGCTGTCATCTTCTTCATGTAGTAAAGCCTAGATACAAGCTAAAAGCTTTTGCTAGCTGGCTGTGTGCTGTGTAGAAAGTTGGTTGGTTGACTTTTTCTGTGCTTCTTCTAGGTGTGGGCGGCAAGCCGCGGAAGAAGCAGGCACGGGGGCCGCATGCAGCGAGGGGGGCGGTAGCGATGAGGGGCCTCGTAGACACCGAAGCATCGTCGCCACCGTCCCACCTTTCTCTCATGAAGAAATCGCAACGTCATCACGATCTTCCAGGTCAGTATGCAAAATCGCTCATATCTTCAACAGGTGTCCAAAGGCTATATATCAACATAAATCTATGTATTTTGTTTATATTGAACATCAAAAGTAGAATATATCACTTCCTTACAGGCCATGTAGATATAAAAAATGCAGACATATTTATTTTATATTCACGCCGGAAGTAGCCAGAAGTGAGATTTTTGTGTTTTTCCTGTTCATGTTTGATTTTTTGAAAATTTGCAACCAATTCAGTACTTTCGTTAATATTCTCTGCAAAAATTAAAATTCAAATTAAATAGGAATGGAAGGACAGACAGAAACCTCTCACTTCCGGGTACTTCCGGTCAGAATATTAAATATTCCAATTTCTTCCAAGAAAGTATATGAAATAAAAAGAAAATATTGCAAGATATTTAATATTTACAACTTTAATAACAGAAATGTATTTTAATAATACAGATTTTCATCAATTTTTCAATATACGTCATAACTTCATCTGTTCATGATATTTCCATAAAGACATTTTGAAATATTTTAAAAATAATTTAATATTATTATTGTATTTTATTATTTTAAGCGTTTTTACATAAAAAAAACAACAACAAGCTACACGTAGGCTAAAATTTCCAAATCGTAAGTCATAATATCTTCTATCTTCATTTTAAAGATAATTAGAAATTAATTGTTCTAAAATTTAAATAGAATTTAATTAATTTAAAAGTTAGCTAAGCTGTTGTAATTGTTTGTTTACTGTTTCAACATAAATTAAAATTATTTTTAATTAAATTACTGATTACTATTTTGGGTCACATTATTTGTTTTTAAAATAGCTTTGTATATAATAACTGATAAGCAAATATACCTTAACCAAACAAAGAATTCATCACCTTTGATGGTATAAGAAAATTCAAAGTTCTTTTGCTTGATCTTAAGATCTACGTTCGTACGGTCTCTGTCAACAGCAGGTGAACAGTCAGGTACGCCTACAACCTTTTTTTTTATCCAGACTCTGGACAAAATGTTTGAAAAGCACGCTCGAGGACTAGGACCTTTCAACATTTATGTAGGAGTTATATGGCAATTGCAAGATATTATATATGATATATGATATATATGTGAAATCGCCCACTTCAAAATATTTTTTTATTTGTCAGCATTTGACAAAAAAAAATGTAGTATATTATTATATAAATATATACTGGGTGAAACCACACACTCACATACATGCATGCAAATAAAATTATATACACCCACGTTAATAAATTCGAGTATCAAATTCAGTTTTTATGTACACTTTTTGCCTTTGAAAATTTTCCTCAACATATATAATAAATGTTAACAGCGTTGATGTTTGTTCAAATTGTTCAAAACCGGTGGCTATATCTGTTGGTAAGAGAAATTTTTCGGAAGAATGGCTGCATGTACATTCGTCGCCTTGAAAAATTTTCCACACTTGCAGCCTTGTTAACCATGTCGGACATGTCCCGTGTTATTCTTACGGTGCATGGCTGCACATTGTAGGAAAAAAAAATCCGAGAGTACGACTGTATAAATGGTTGTATATTTAGCAAAAGAAAGATCTATAGCCCATATTAAATAATGTATAATCGTGACCTTTGTTAATAAAGCTGGCAGTGAACTCGTGCTCTTTCCCGCTACCAGGAAGGTATCATAGCTGTCCTGCGGTCCTTGGTATATGCGCACACAACAGCCTGCCAGCGCTCTCTTTCAACACGTTCAATACTCTAAAGCTTTCCTCTTCATTCGATAGATGGCAAGACAAGCTTTATCACATGCACGTTGAATTGCCTTTGCCATGAATGAAACTCTTGATCGTATCGTAGCCAATAATATCATTAATTAAATTGTGCAATAAAGTATATTAATTTCCATGGAGTATAGATAAATCTCATAAATCAGAAGGCCTTTGGCAAGTTTCATTGTATATCATCAAATCATTATAAAAAAATATGCAATTTTAACCGACTTACGTTTTACAACTCAATGAAGAGGTAAAAGCGTATTCCAGTAGCTTAAATTTTTTATATTTTAACAATTTTAAAGTTCATAAGTTCCGATTACCCATCCCTGCGCTTATTATCTATGATTGAGGGAACCGTGGAAATCTCAGTTAGGTACAATTTACATGCTTCTTGGACCCTCTTTTTTCGAATGTACTCAAACTGCTCAAAGTCAGGAAAACAATATTAAGTGCATTACAAAAGATTTACTCCTGAAAATTTTAAAACCATCATCATGGCACCAATACAGCAATTAATAACACTACTGCACTATACTACACTACACTACAATACTGCTTGACTTCTTTGATCTTCAGAAATCAAACAATAGACTATGCCACACTTACCAGTATAAACTTAGTGGATATTAGATATTACAATAAATAAACATACACACGTGTGCAACAACATAATAATTTGTATGCTACCCTATATTTATGTAACACTTACATCAAAGAAGGATAGGAAAATACTTAAAACCTCTAAAAATTAGTCATTATCTACTCGTCGTGTGGCAAAGAGAGACGGGGTATACTTGTATATGCGGTGGATGATTTCAATTTATCCTCCAATAATGTTTACGAAAGATATGAGTTGGCTCAAACAACTGTATACAAAGTCCCTTAACATTGTCTCAGTGCACTCTTAATAATAAATTGAGCAAAGGATGGATATTAAAAAAATATATAATCGTATCACCAGCTTTTTTGCTATCCGCTTCGTTTGATTGATTGATTGGTTGATATTTTGCGGCAATTCGCTTCGTTGCCAAAATCAAGCCTCCAAATAGCTGGATTACAGGAGCCTGCCAAGACCCCCAATTGGGCTAAATGAATTCGTATCTAACAGCTTCATATTACTGGTTTTAAGTAATTTGTATTTACAGACAAGTTTTAAATGATGGTAATACGTAATAATCCGAGACAAAGTGTCCACCGTGCTGTATCACCCACCCTGATATCAGGCAATTTGTTAAACACCGAAATGGAGGAACATGGTGTAGCAAATATAGCATACTCTGCTTTGGTGAAATTGTTGCTGAAGAAGTTACCTCTAGCTATAGATGAATATTTATCTCTGCTTGAGCGTACAAGTGCAATTCAAGACAAATTTTAACGTTACCCCTACTTCATTTACTGACGCTACATCAGCTTCAATAAACAAAGAAATTTATAATTTTGGAAAAAGTAAAAAGTTTTTCAAGACATCCTAAGAGACCATGCAAACTTATACAGAAACGTGACAGCTCTAAAAAAAATGAGCACGAGAGTAACGTTTCTACTGTCCAGTAGTGTATTTGCATGTTCGTATGTTGCACGGAAGCCAGAGATTGCATGGAGTTGAAGCGTGCGTGCTAGTTGAATGTTGTTAGCTACTCACCACATGCAAGCCCGACACTTGAGTGCGAGCTTGGAGATCGCAAAAACAAAAACAAACTTTTGTTTCTGGTGAAATTTTGCGGCATGTCTAATGTTGATAACATGCATGTCAGTTCTAGCAGAAGCACTTATTGTTTTCTGACATGCTATGCTGTAGTAACCTTGAAATGTTGTAATGTATGATAAAAATGATAGTTAATTTGATTTATTTTTGCAGCATTGGGGAATAATTATGTTGACCTAATAAATTCGAAATACCCTCACTTTGTTTACATGATGTAATTGTCGATGTTTTTTTTTATTTTTTATTTTTTTTGTGTAGATATAAATTTAATACGAAGATCCATTAATAGCGTCAGTCATGAACGTTAATATTACTTTACTTATATAATTAATAAATAGATTGTTAATAATACCAACTAAAATATAAAAAAATAATGCAAGTAATTATGAGTGTTGTAAATATTAAATTAACTATTAAAACTCGGTATGAGAAAACATAAAACATTTACCATCAACGTATACATAATGGGGGCGATTCACGAAAGAGTTAACCAGAAAGTTATCCAGACAGCTTTCTCACTAGCCGTGGTTAGCCCCCTAGCCTAATTAAAGGACACTAAACGTGGTTGGTGAGAAACCTGGATAACTCTTTTCGTGAATCACACCCAATATAATATATAATTATACATTATGTATATATATATAACATATTGTGTTTTTATGGTGTTCATAGCCTCATACTGTTAGTATCTAACATAACAATTAAATACTGTATAAATGTTTAACTTAACGTATCATCAAGCATTGAATTAGTAAAGAGTTGCTTAAACTATAACACGCAGCTATAAGTTTTGCTTTGTGTTATATGAGAAGGATGCTACAAGATGGCAGTGGGGTGCAGGTGATACAGTGAGTCTGCGGACGGCGCGCGTTCATGTTCTCTCTCCTCATCGTCCTCTCATGCAGTAGGCAAGCCATGCCACCACGCTCCGACCGGCTATGCTCTGTACTCTGCAAGCTACGTAACAAGAGAGGCAAAAGACGGCGCCAGCACCGGTGGCATTGCGAGCTAGCGCGCCACTAGGGCTACACAGGCGCACCAAGGAGGTAGCAAGAGGGAGAGAGTGTCTGAGAGAACGCTGCGCCGCACTCGCGCTCTCTTACTCTCTCACCACGTGCTCGATCGGCTAAAAACAGACACGCTCTTACCTTTCAAAGTTTACCTGTCAAAAACTTTTATGTTCGTAACTGATGGCGTATAGTATTAATATACTGGTAGCAAAAAAGCTTGAAACTGGAGCCGATAAAATCTTCTTCTACATCAACTCCTACTACCACAACTACTATTATTACTACTCCAAAAAACGTGGAATACAGCGAAGAACCTCAAACATCTTCTACATCATCTGGAATGAGTTTCAACATATTCCGATTATGTCAACTATCGCTACAGTGGTGTCAAAGTTCTCTCACATCTCCTCGAGCTACTAGGTAAGCTGTTTGTTGATTGCAATCTTAATATACGTTCAACAAGTAAATGTTTGGTAAAATAGCATGAAAATTTATTTATTTATTGTTTTTGTAAAAGTTATTTAGTTGGCTCATCTGCTAAACAACCACTGATTATCAAGTTATGAAATTTCTGCTGTTTTACATTTTAGCGCCTAGATATTTTTTTCCCGTTGGTTTGAGACGCTTAAATAGTTGCATACTTTACAGGATTACTCCTCTAGTGTGAAGCGTGTCTTATCGGGCATGTAATAAAACCTGTATAGGTAACAATTAAGCTACTATGAAACATGAATATTATGGTACTTTTAGCTGTAAAGATTAGCTCTCCTATAAAAGGCTTTGTAATTTAATGTATGAAGTGTAAATTTGTAATTAACATGAAACAAATGATGCAATTGATGAGAATACCACTCGTAAAAAGTTTTTACATACATTGTCGTAATGCAAGTCGTTAATTTATACTTTACAGTAAGGTTTAGTTATTTATCTCTTACAAACATAATATATAAAACATAGAGTAAAATGGATAATATAAACGACACGTAAATGCATATTCAGCAGGTATACAGTATTTCCATAATATAAAATATTATATTTTCGTAGTACTTTTACATACTCTCTATCTATGATAATTTATATTCTGTTCAATTAACATTATAAATTTTTATGTACCACAACAATAAAATTTTAACGGAAGAATTAATATATAACAATTATGACTTTAATATTACCCATTTTTATTATTTTTGTTTCTAAATTTTATTTTTAATATATACACTGATATATTTTGTTGTTAAACAAAATGTATATAGTCAATTTGGAGTCTGTTTCCATATGGGACTCGGGCTCGCATAACAAGTCAGTTATTTGTGGTATGAAAGGTCTCTAGAGGGTATTTCAAAGCTATATACTCATATGGCGTACTGACGTTAATTGTTGCCCCTTTCTGTTGAGTATTCTTTTGTTCGTATGTATTTCAAATGTTTATTATCTTATTTAGTATAATACCGTTTTTTTTTATATAGCTTACAGTTTATTATATATACTTGTGTGTATTTATTTCGTTGTCTAAAGTATTTTTCTTACATATTACACATACGGCTATTCATGTATATAAATATATTAATGTCCCCGTCAGGCGATTATATAGATATATCTCATATATGAATAATGTTTTATTCGCGATTGCGCCGTATATTTACGTTTCTTATTTTCTTGTAATCGAGTGATTTACTTAAAAAAAAAAAAACTTTTCATATGACATCATACAATATGATCACACATGACTTTTAATAAAGTTTAAAAAATATATATAGTTAGTATATATAATAATTTGTACTTAAATATTTTTATAGAAGTAAGAACTTATGATAAAAAGGTATTTATTTCGCAGGAATTTAAAAATGATAAAACGATAAAAAAAAAAGGAAAAAAAACAAACAGAGATTTAGATTGTTACATTTGTAACCCATGCATATCAAATTTATGGAGGAAAATAAGATTTCTAAAAACTTTATGGACTGTCAATAAAAATTGAAAATTTAATTATAAATTGATTTGCATATTATATTATACATATTTCATACAAAATAATCGGATGATATTAACTTCTTATATATATAATAGAAGACAAGTTGAGGTTGAAATTCGTTACATTAACTATATTTCTTTGTAAATATATATACATATATATACCTGTGTGGGTAGGTAGATCTTACGTATATATATTAATACCACGTCTTTGTACAGTGTGACTGTAATCAGCGTTGAATAATCTTTGCATTTGAAAGTGTTTTGAAACTGTTTTTGACAGTGAGATTATGGAACGAACGTGTGGCTTACGTAGGCGTCGAGACACACGATGTTGAAGGTTTCAAAGCGTCTTCTCTAGAGCTTTTTTTTTTTTACCACTACCAACGACAGAGCGAGACTCAAGGAAAATTACATTTAAATATTAAACCGGTACTACTTGTTCAAGTATTTTAATAACCCACTAATTGTAAGTGTATTTGTAAATAGAATCTTCAACTTCTCATATAATCTCATTAATAATGTAATAAATAATGACTTTAATTTTAAATTAATAAACTGTTTAGAGTGTTTAGACTTTATAAATATTATGTACGTGCATGATTGTGAAAAAACGTCACAGTTTATTGTTGGTATACTTTTTCGTACAAACACATCTATAATACAATAAAAGATTATTTTTATTTATATTTGTTGATATCAAATAATGTGAGACTAAGATACTACTAAACAAGACAACTTATATTTGTGATAAGAATTACTTTTAATGTTAAAAGATAAGAATATAGATCTCATCGTAAAGTGTGATTGTTTTGAATTTGACGTTTTCATATATTATTATATTGAAAGGATTTAGTTTTCTTGACTGTGAACACATTATAAAAGCAGCTCAAATATATCAAAATAAAGATCGGCTAGGCTAGTGTTCTCATATATATTGTAGCATAAAGTTTTTATGTTGTAAGTTTTCTTTATTTTCTCATGTTTCCATTATAACACGGAAACAACGATCATCTAAATTCTTTTGGCAGTTTTCGTGACAGCCAGATGGTTTGTATGTTGAATATAAAAAGAGTGATGTAGTATAATAACTGACCTTGTTGCAAATTACATTTATTAAACTTCTTTCAAAAGTTCCTTTTGGATTCAATATTGATCAGTTTGAATATTCTACTTTTTGTCATGTTTGTTTTATATTTAAATTTGTTTCACATTGTTTCAAAACTTCCGAAAAGTAGGAAGTAATAAGCAAATGAGAGTATAATTACAACTAATAGAACTAATTTATCATCTCCGTTCGTTAATGCAATGACCATTTATTGGAAATGTTGATTGTCTTGTTTTGCATATCGTCGTGGTCTCACATATTCTAATTATATTCTAATTATAAATGTAGTTTACAATTTTATAGAATTATAAATATAAGAATAAAATTAATAGTAATTTATTATTCATTTGCATGCTCATGATATTTAGAAAAATGCAGCTTTGTTGAAAATTTGTTTTATTGTTCTATAGATCTGTCAAATTAAATGTTAAAAAGTTGCACAAATAATCCAAGAAGTTGTTTGCTACAAGGCTAAGCAATTGCAAGGTTTTAAGGAGAGCTTCTAAGGCTTGAGTGACTGCCGCCGGTGCCATGGTGTCGAGGGAGATGTCAGGCTGACGTAATCCCGCGCAATGTGAGGCACGCTCTCTCTCTCTCTCTCTCTCTCTCTCTCTCTCTCTCTCTCTCTCTCTCTCTCTCTCTCTCGCTCGCTCAAGTCCACAAAAGTCCACACTCCTTCTTTTCTCGCGATGATCCATGTGGTGATGAAGCATCGACACATCAATTTTGTTGCGACAAGTGTTGACGAATCCATACGTCATGTTGGATCATAATTAAATATGACTATATCAATCACATAGAGGCTTCAAGTGTTCTCCGGCGGGAAAATTTTCTCCATAAGCCACCATGTTAGAAAATTTGATTTTTTTTTTTACCCGTAATTTGTATTTGAAACCATCTCCTAATTTAGGGGTCTTTTAATAATAAATCAAGAACTTATTTTCCTCTAAAAAAATTCTTTTATGCCAAAAAAGCGATTTCGAGTTTTTTTTTTACATAGGTTTGGATAGGACGGTGGGAACACCGCAAAATCAGCTGACTTTAAGCCTCTGTTGTTGCGACAGTATAATATCGAAACCGAACCACCTTCAAAAGATGTTTAAAGATAAATAATTCTTCATTTAAATATTCAGTGTAATTAATTCTATGATCTCTTGTTCAAAATTAACGGTTAATATCATCGTGGAAATTAAAGTTATAATTTTATTTATAGTTACGATAATTAAATTAATTAATATTAAATTATGCATGACTGAGATTCTTTAATGCATGAAATATTAAAACTGTAAAATCTATATATTTAGACAGAGACATATTTATACATTATTTAGTCAAAATATTTATATCTACACACATTTATTTATAAATATAATACAAAATAATATTTAATGCATGCATTAAAAAAACAATAATAAAACAAGGTATTGTGGACTGACTAGATAATACTATAATATTATATGTATGATTGTAGTTGTAATAATAATATAAAACTGATGATAATATGTTTTAAATTTAATGTTTCTTTTACAGGTATTGCAATACTAAAATATTGTAAACATGCATTTTGTACCTTACGGTTCTATATGTGCAATAAATAAATACAAATACAAAATACAAAACAATACTCTACAATACAATACCACTAGTATGTTTTTTTTAACACTTTTTAATAAGCATGGTTGCATTCTTAATTTTTAGTATTAAATGAAGCCATCCATCAATATTACTGCACATGTTGGTATTATTTTATGCAACATTTAATTCAAATATATTTTAGGATATTTAAACATTTTAAAAACATTGCACCCATTTTAGAGAGAGAGAGAGAGAGAGAGAGAGGAAAGAGAGAGAGAGAGAGAGAGAGAGAGAGAGAGAGAGAGAGAGAGAGAGAGAGAGAGAGAGAGAGAGATAATAAAATACAAAAACTTAAATAAAATCCCTTGAAATTTAGATTTTTTATTCCGTCATCTATGTAATTATTATTTTATATACTGGATATCTTAATGTCTTGTAAGAAAAACTAGAACGAAAATAAACATTCAAATTTATCATTATACAACACCATTTTATAAAATCCATTACTTACAGGTTAGACGAGCATTCAGACAAAATGTAAATATTGTCATTAACTATTCATCAATCAATTTTGATCGATTTCTATGTTATTTTTCTTCTTTCTTCAAATTCAAAGCACTTCAATTTAAATTTTCACTCTCTATACCTTTTTTTATATAATAAGAAAACAAAATGTATAGTTATATTTTTAGATTTCAAGTTTGTTGTGAAGATAACGAGAAAATGTGAGACCATTTAAGATGTCGTTAGTTTGTTCTTTTACTTTATGAAAGACGAAAGCTCAGGGGGATAGAAAATGGGGAGGAGTGGAGAAAGAGAGAGAGAGAGAGGAAGAGAGAGAGAGAGAGAATGATGGTGAGATAGTAGAGGGAGTCAGGCGAAAAGGTGGGGGAATGAATCAGCAAGAGTGTTTCATCATTAGATTACGCTCCCTAATGAGCAAAAAGTTCACGACATTGATGACAATGACTACGCTAGTGATAGAGCATAGGCTCTCATAATATAATATAGATGAAGCCATTTTAACTAGCACTTCTATATACGTAAACTAAGTCTCATGTAAGCTATATAACGTATCAAATAATTGCACAAGCATTGTCATTATTTTTACTCTTTTCAATCATGTTTTGTCTTAATTTAAATGTTGATTCACTGAATTTACTTATCAAAATTTAATTACAAGATTTATATAAATATATTTTTATATACTCATATAAAACACTCATGATATTTTTTATATAATGTATGGTTATATAAATAATATCATGATCCATATGAATACCATATGATCTTTTCTCTGCTATTATGCTATTTAATATAATGTAATATTTAATATATTACACGAGACTACAAGATTTAAAACTTGAAAATCACATTTTCTGATTATAAGATCTATTTTCTTATGCATATAAACATTAAAAGTAACTTTTATCACTTATGTTATATACCTTGTTTGCATCTCACGGTCTCATGGAACAATGCTAATTTATAAATAATATTCACAGTATTTACGAATCTCTTTAAATTCTACAACTTAAATATAAAAAATAAACATGCAGTAAATAATGACATTCATTGCAGTCATAACAATTCCTAGTGCATCTCACATCTAGCTATAATAATGGGAATGGAAAAAGAGGAAAACAGATTTATTTCTCGATTAAAGGCCATAATAATAAAATTCAATAGCTCTAAAAATTTAACACTTCATTTATTTGATAGTTTGTATCTATTGTAAAATTAATTAATTTAATACGTTACATTTATAATAAATCTTTTCTGGTATTATAAAATGATATAAATTCAGCATAATATACTCGTATTTAAGTTTTATTACTTAAATAATTTAAAATAAAAATTTAAATGCACACTTAAAGTTAGGATTTTATGAGACTTAAACCGCATAAATATTGAATATTACAACTTTGTATATAATAATAACATTTTAACTTTCAGTAAAACTAATTCTAATATGTGTAATTCGCTCAATCCTAAAGTTAAAATGCTAACAAATTAATGGTAATGCGGTGCTGTGTTAAATATTCAAATAAGGTACTTAATAAAAATATTACATACATCTAACAGCGATACCTCTTAAGTTTTAAATTGTTGTTTTGTTTTAGCAAGCAGCGTATTTAGTATTTGATCTAACTTTTGATTTTGGTGCAACAATCAAATTGATGATAAATATAAATACCCCATAACGTACAAAATTAATGCAAAGAGTGTATAATATAATTGTAAAAAACCTATGTTACCTGCACATCAGTAATATATAATATATACTGTATATGTAAATAATATATATTTATAACTTTATTATATAATTGTATAATATTATTACAGCAAATTTTAAATTTTATAGTATAAAAATCAGAAAGTTCATTACAAACTCAAAAATAAAATATTATATAACGGATAAACAATAAACCAATTAATATTAAAAAGGATAATCTAAAATACCATTAAATAATGAAAAAACATGATTATAATATGTAAAATATTAATATAAGCTAAATTATTTATAGAATAAATTAGGATCAATATTTTATAATATTATATGGATCCCTTTGATATTGTATAACATGTATAAAAAAAAAATTAATTAATTTAAGCTCTCTTGAAGCAATATCAGACAAGAGCAGCAGCCGTAGACAGCCAATTGTACATATAATGTTATCTGCTGCTGAGAGTATATTCAATGGAGTTGTTCAAGTATATAGGCTAGTGGCATCATCATAGTTTGTATGGAAAATTTTCATTAAAATCAACCCGAGTACCTCATGCTTGCTGCTGGCTCAACTGTCACCAACAGTCGCATGCAGACATGCAGCTTGTTGGCTCTCGAGGGCAGCGAGTGGTGGTGCTGATACCGCGTGGATGGTGAACCCATATATGCTTCCAGCTATTCTAGCTCGGTCGGGAATGAACGCTACAGTAGAGAACCACTCTGTTGACTGCTAATTATCTTTATAATCTATATCAACTAGCTTTATGACATTTATATAATATATGTATACCTCGGGATTGCATGAATTTTACTTTTTTTTATTAATGCATTATTTGATGCAGATTTTCAATTTTGGTGGAGAAACTTGAACACTGAATTATAATATTGATGGTTTTATTAACTATCATTATCAATTATCACTACACCTCAGGTGCATCTGTTTGTTTGTTTGTTTTCATAAGCTTTCGGGAATCGTCTGTTCCCATCCTCGGATGAATCGAGACTAATAATTTCAGGAGCTATAGATGTTGATGGTTGTGTGGGGATTAATTGACGAGTGGAAACAGTCCGGTAAGATACCAATTCATTTTATTTATAATGAACCCTCGTCAGAAAAAACTTCTTTAATATTACTTAAATTATATAGAGGGATGGAAAGTATATTGAATTTTATGCTGTAAAATTATATGAGATGCTTCCAGCTGTTGGTTTTCACCAAATGACAGCGTCGACAGCTTACATAAATCTGAACATCCTGAAACAAACAATGGAAGGAAGCACTGCGACAAAATTTGATTATAAGTTTTCTTCCGCTAGTGTCAACGTATTTCCAGACAGTTTTGCTTAAATGACGCGTGCATCTACGTTGTAGCCTCCTACAGCAGTAACCATAGGAATAAAAGAAGCAACCAAAACAGAAGTAACTTTCAGTCTATCTTAGAAATTGCATACAGTGATTTTAAATATTAAAGCCGGTATTAATACAATTTACAATTTTTCTAATTATTGTATACAATTTTCCTTTACAAGAAAACTTCAACTCCCTTTGTTTATGCGGAGATTAAATTTTCTTGTAAGCTAAAATTGCATGCAAAATTATATTGTGTAATTAAAAAATGCATAGAAGGCGATTTTCTTTTCTCATCTGAAAAATGTTTAGTGTAAATTATCCATAACTTATAACTCCCAGCAAATTAGCTGTATAGCATTACGCTATCTTAAAAAATGTATTGTATTGTGAAACGAACATAATAATTGGCTAGTAATATAAGATTGGGTTCATCAGATCGAAACGAGTCCAACCTCTTGGGGTGTATTTTATAATTATATGAAAAATGTCATGTATCTGTTTTTCTGAAAAAACAAATTAAAAATAAAACAAAGTAAAAAATGCTGGAAATATAATATTAATAATAAAAAAGCAAAACAGATTTTTCGTTCTATTAATAAAAGAATGAAACAAAATACGAGGTATATTAATAAAACACAATGGCCTGTGTTCCGTACTCATTACGATTTTTTTAGCTTCTTTTACTTGCCTTGTTTTTTGTTTTTTTAATATTATTTAAATATGTAACGTAATTCATAGTGAATGTAATATCGATACTCTTATTTTATATTAATTACAGAACCCATAACAGCATTTACGCTGTAAGTTAATTGCAAAAAGGAAGCTATTTAAATTTTCATAATATTATTAAAACAACAATTAGATTGTAGCAATAAATTAAAAAATATATTTCATCATGGACAGCCAATATTATAGTTTTTGTTTTATAGCTTCGAAAACTTACATAATGAACTGCTCAGCAAATTTTTTCATTTTCCCCATGGGCTGCCACCCCCCCCTCCCCCCCCTCTACTTTTTTTTTTTTTTTTTTTTTTTTTTACTTTGACTTGCATTGTAATATATGAATATGATAATGCCATGAAAGATGATGAATTAAAGATAACAGAGGTTTAATAAAAGAAGTTCAGAAAAATTGTTGTGGAAAAAATGAATATGATATTAATATGAATCACATAATAATAAAAAAAAAAAGATCTCGGATCTTCATTTTATTATAAATCTGAGCTCACCAAACCTCAGTTTTTGTAAATTAAATGTAATTGCAATACATAGTTGCAAATCTTTCAAGTAAAAAATTAAAAAAAAAAGAAAACTCATTGCTTTTATACAATATATTATTATACGTATAACATCAATATGCTATCTAAATTTCACATTATAGCGTTTGAGTACTCATGAATGGAATAAAATTCATTCTCCCTTGTTTATCTCCCTTTATTTATTGATCCACAAATTCTCTGACGTCATTAAAATATTATCATGCAAAATCTCCAGCTCATCTTTTCATTTCATAATAATTTCTTACTAACGTGAGTACAATACTGATTGGTTCTTACAATATCATATTCATTGTTGCTCTTCCATTATATATATTTTTAGATTTAATGAAAGGTAAAATATAAATAGTGTCATCAGATAAAGTGACAATGGACATTAAAATAATCTGAGGTACAGAAAATTTCGGAATCATCAAAATTTCATGCCAACGTACGCAGTACTATCAATTACTAAATTAATTATGTTCATATTTTTAATCTTAACGAAAAACTAAAATAAATGTTGTAATAAATAATTAATAAATTTATAATCAGTTTGTTAATTTGCGCGTAATAGAGCACGTGTAAGAAAAAAGTGGAGGAAAAAATGCGAAGGAAGAGGGGGAAGGGCGCATTAATTATTATTATATAAATACATACTAAACATGGTTGGCTGGTTGGTATTTTGGGACAATTGACACATTTTGGTCATTGTGACGCCATATCCCTTACGGGGTAAGCCAGTAGCATTATTTTAAATGTTAGAGGAATATCCAGCTCTGTTTATAAGAAATTAACAACAATTTGATAATAAATATAAATAACATCAGCAAATAATTTACTGAATTTTTAAGCATCAAGTTTTAGTTGGTATCATAAGTCTTTTAAGTTAAGTATTGCTTTTAAGAATTATACAGATATAAATTTGTGACTCTAAATATTAATATAAAGCTAAAATCTTGCCAGGGGTAATAATTGTACTTATACTTTATTGCAAGAAAATTTAATATAACATTTAAAAACGTATATTACATAATATTTTTTTAGTTTCTCTGTGCTCAAAATATATATTTTTTTGTAACTATATATTGATACAGGCTTTTAACTTGCATTATGAACATAAAGCTTTGTAGCTTTGATAAGAGTGTTGCAACAACAGCATTATTATAGAAGTTGCAGGTGAATGAAGAACATTGCAGGCTTTTACTTGGTGGCTGCTTTCCACTACTGTTGCAGTCAGTCTCGCTTGCTTGGTATATCTCATTCACTCACCCGCTATAACACAAAGCACGGAAAGCTAACACGTCTCTTTATCCACCAATACGAGAGAGAAGAGTGCCATCATGTACTGCTCACTCTCGCAATTTAATCACTATCATGCAAAGGCACTTTCATTGTATTCATTAAATCTTTTATAGTATAGAACTTCTAGTTTCTAGTACATAATAATACTAATACTAACCCAACTGTATGTGAACCTTTTGCTTAATTGCATTTTGAGTAAAAAGGTAGCTTGTTGACGTAAGGGACCACGCCCCTAGGAATTCACTGCAATGGGAGTTATGTAAGTACCGAGCTAGACAAAGGGGTAAAAATCTCATCTTTTCAGGGGGTACATCATTTGTGCTGCATTCTAGCGACGTTAGTTTTACTATACAACTGTGTTGTCATTCATCAATCTTATCAAAATTTTATTTACATGGCCAAGCAGGACGATGTTATCAACGTAAATAGTCATTCTCCCATTATCTCTATGTGTTTTCTTACTCGAGTCTCGGTACCGCTCCCAGAAGTTCCACTTCAAAACTTAGTATTATAGATTATAGTTGAGAGCCCTAAGCACTTCCAACTGCCACGGTGCTCAGTGGACCAAGGTGGTGAAATCTTGAAGAAAATAGAGATTTTCTGCCCCTCTGGGAGAATGATAAACAGTCCTTAGTGAAATTTTTGGAGGTTGCAAAAAGATTTCTTCGATTATTGTTCGGTTTTATCAGTCAATAACAAGTTGGCGGTGTGTACGGAGGCCACCTTAAACTTCAGGATGGTGTTTCGAGCACTCTTCGGGAGGATGGTCATCATTATTCTATCATCGGTGCACCTGAATCCCATTGGAAATGGTTGTTCGACGGATCGGTGGCTTACTTATTGCAAGTCATGAGTGATATCAAGTCCCCCAGCCTTCCTCCAGAGTAAAGTCCGCCCTTAAATGAGGTTCATGCCTTCTTCCAAATGAAGAGATTATGAAAGGAGTGGGTCAATCAAAGTTAATATTCAACTCTATTTACATTGAAAGGCGCTCGCGAACGGGGACCAACTATAACGAAGAACAAAAAATACAATATAAATATATGACATGCACACTCGTGAATTATAGTAAAAAATAATCTTGTTAAGATCGTTATATTCATATTTATCATGGCATGCTCAATTTCTATAATAATTATAATATCTTACAATAAGGATATCATTATCATAAAATAAACGATGTGATAGTGAATTTTTATGTAAAATATTGCTCTGCTCTATATAGACAAAAAATTATTATTTGAAAATATATTGTAGATAATGAAGGAAGCAGAATACTTGTTGATCGTATTAAAAAAAAAATGTATATAATAGGATAAAACTGAATTAAATTTGCTTCATCCATTATTTTTCCCGATATGCAAATAATTCAGTTATATATATAATATATATACTGTATAATATATACGTATATGGTGTATAAAATGTAGCATTTGACCTTTTCAGAAAAAAGTAGTGCGCTTGCCAAATACGTATAGTATAGTCAATAAAAAACACTATTTATTTAAAAAAAAAAAGCAAGCTATTTCACCTGTATATTTGCCGTATCAAAATTAATAAATTTAACTTCTCCACTAAGTACTGAATTATTACAAATAGATTTTTTTTTTGTTAATTAGTATTGCATTATGTATTTTGATTGGGATTTAAATGGTCTTCAAAAATTGTATAACATATTATATTTATTATATATTATGTTAAAATTGTCCAAAATTCAAAGAGGAAAATTCTTCATTGTTGTTATGCTTATTCCAGAGAATATAATAAGTAATATTTATATTCTTTGATTAACTTTATTATCAGTGATTTGCTGTATAGTGATTTGTCTGTAATGTTGAATTTTTTGGTGGCAGCCTCTGCACTGTCAAATCTTATCCCTACCCATTACTCCGCCGCGAGCTGTAAGCTCTTAGGGGTGTATCCTTGTAAAAAAAAAAAAAAAAAAAAAAATATCAGCACAATCGGTTGTGTGATATTTGATATCATCCTAACCCTGTTGCAGATATGTATCTCGACTGGTGGAGGAGCGTCGTGGCTCCACAAGATCGCGGTACTCGCTACCAGGTAAGAAAATTATACCAACCTTTCTGTGTGTTGCATGCAGCAAATTATTACATACTATTATAATTATTATGGCAATTACGTGTCATTTCAGTTAATGTCGTCTTTTTTTTTTCCACCGTTTCAATTAATTTTATCGTTTTATTTTTTTCCCGAACGTTCTCTTTTGTAACTAACAAAGTAATTGATTTATAACTATATACTGAATTGCATTCATATTTTACAACATTGAATAATATCTAGCCATATTTTGCACATTAAGCAGGGTCCCATACATGACCTGTGGGTGAAATAATTAACCAACTTCAAAACAAACACTACCACAATTTTTTGTTCTCTTGACTTAAAAATCAAATTTTGATTTTAAATATTAATAACAGTTAAATGCTAACTCAAATATCACTCGTTTTATAATCTTTATAAAGCCAAAACATATTATATTATGGTCGTCTGCATTGCAGTTTATATGCATTAAAGCTTTATCACTTAATTCTCAATATGGAACACTATGAAAACGCATGAAATTTAAATGTAAAAAAAAATAGTGATAGTGCAAAAGTTCAGGTGCAACATAAGACATAAGTTATTTTATATTTATATTTTTTTATATTCTCTTTATTCCAAAAATTCAAAAAAAAAAATATAAGATGAAAATTAATCTTCGTCGCATTTCATGCCAAATGTCTATACTTTAGTTCCGATCGAGTTCTCATTTATGTAAGTGCAGAGCAAGTATGCGGATGTCCCCACATTATATAATAATAGATTAACAGGGAATATAGGTGATGCGTGACATGCTACTGACATCAGCTGTTGGAGAGACAGACAGGTCGTGTCAAAAGTCAACCCCTACACAGCTTGCAAATATTTTATTCAACATTTATACTATACATCTATCTATACGGATACTGGGTATTGCTTAACATATTATCACGTTACTTATTAATTGTTGAATTAAATTTTGATTTTTCTTAGTATACGAACAATTATTATTAAAAAAAGATGTAAATTTAGAATCTTACTAAGTTTTTAAATACTGTAATAAATGCAGTTCCATAACATGAGATTTATTGTGACCTTTTTTTAGGAATAATTTTAAAATCTCATAATTCTTGGTAAGAAAAACGCAACCTTGCACATGTATAATAAATAAATATTAGATTCTCATAACTTTTCGTTAAAAATGTTGCAGTAATAAAAATATTCAAAATTAAGAAAATGATAATATATTGTAGTTCTTGCATTTTCATTTTTATATATATATATATATATATAAATGTCAACAAAAACAAAGTTTATTGTGTTGACTGTTGACAATGGAGCACATAATGATAATTATTTCAATTTCATCCTAAAGAATTCTACACTTCAGATACTGCGCACTTAATTACTAATTATTTTTTTCTCATTGTCACTGTTGTGCAAAACAGCATCATTATAAAATAACTTTTATACTGTTATTAATTTTTTTGTGTTAAATTATAACGGTATAGTCATTATAGAAGTAAAAATTACACTAATAAATTAATTACGTATTGTACGTATGTGGTATCAAAATAAAGTTAAGTAACAAATTTAATGTCTATTATTTTATTATGTACAATAGTAAAACAATTATTTTTATTCTGTTAAAAAAAGTTACTGTATGTAGTTAAAAACAATTTCTTCGTTGCATATTTTTGAAATTGCGTCATATGTCATTAATTATTTAGATAATTAGCAATAAATTTTAATACAAAATGAGAAGGAAAATGTTGTAGAATGTAATAAGTTTATTACATACATGTATGCATAAATAAATAAAAACTAATAAACTTGACTAGTATAATAACTTTTTTTGTGTGTTTTAACTTTATGTGTTGAGCTAATTAATTCATTACAATCATTTGTATGTTTTGATAAAGATAATGTAATTTTATTGAAATGACACGTATTTCAGAGAGCTGGCAATTTGTGAATGACAGGTGACACCATCACGTGGAGATATTGCAATATCACGTGAGTCACGCATGCTCTTCACACAACCTGTATACTAACAGCAGATAGTTCTCCAGTATATAATATCACATCGTCGTCTACCAGTAGCCCGAGTGACTTGCGCGATAATAGTAGTCGTATAATGAGCACCAGAAGATAATTACTACCGCGTTGAGTATTACTATTTTTAAATTATGAATCTTACGGTTTTATGTTTTAAATATGAGTTTACATACGCATAATTATAATTTAAAAATGATTTATTGCTATTATTGCATTTTATATTCAGTATTAATTTTTAGTATGTAATTTAATAATTAATACGATTTATATTAAATTATATAATATATATATTATAAATATAATATTATTTTGTGTATATTTTTCCACTATATTAGTTTGCTTTAAAAAAACATTAATAGAAATTGATTGCCAAATTTATGTACTGACAGATCGATATTAACTTCTAAGATGGACATCAAAGTATAAGAAAGTAGTTATATGTTGGTGCTATAATACAGCTCGCTGTATATAATAACAGTAAAAAAAAATCACTTAATATCATACACTCGTTTCGTTAACATGAAGTTATATTTACGTTTCACGATACTAGTTAAAAGTTTTAATAAAAATTTATTTTTATTCTTGACACAGAATGAGAATCTTACTCACTTTGAACTATATGTATAGTACAAATAGGGGAAAGAAAAAGAAAAAAAGTTGAAACAATAAAAGCTAATTGCTTTGAACATTTTTTTCTTTCTTTCTTGTTGTTGCTTTGATTGTTATATTTTCTTTGTCAATTTACTAAGCATTTTAGATTGTAGACACAGAAGTTAAATCGTATAAAATGGTTGGTCGAACTAATATCTGAGTTCATTGTTCTGGTCTCATCACAATTAAGAGATTCTCTCTCTCTCTCTCTCTCTCTCTCTCTCTCTCTCTCTCTCTCTCTCTCTCTCTCTCTCTCTCTCTCTCTCTTTCCTCCGCGGTGGTATTATTTGGGTGGTGCTCGCTCTCTCCTCACAGTTCACCCCCGCATGCTCCTCTTCTCCGCTCCTCCACGCCTCGCCGGTCACTATGGAGACGCATGACGTCACTGCTTACTGCCTGCCCGGCAGCTGCTGCCTGCTGGCTGGCTGGCCACATGCCATGAATGAGCCGGGCTTGGGGTAGGAGCGATCGCGCTGGCGGGCAAGCGACGACCATACATACAGTAGCACCAACCATCAGCAAAGCCACATCAGCAGGCCAGCACATGCACACGGGGCAACGGTAACATGATCACTTGCTTGTGTACCAAGCCACACTCTCAACAAATAATGGATATTAATAATAATAACAGACTATGAACATGAAACCTTGTAAACATAAATAAAATTTTCGACATAAAGATATTTACGTATATATATTAAAAAATATATTACTGTTATTATTGTTTTTCAGGCTGATATCTATTTTTAGGTGAATATATATAAAGTTCACTAATATATTATTGGAAAACTTATTGGAGAATTTATATATTGAGAAATGATGTTTCCAATTCCAATATTGTATTTACAATAATTTATATTGTGATATAATATATATTAAGAGTTGACATCAATTTAGTTTTTTTTTTATGTAAACATGAGAATTACATTGTCCCATAATGGCTTATGGCTTCGCCATAATACAAAAAATAAAAAAATGAATGTTATTATTATACATTTTTTTTTTATTTTGCTTTATATTTTCTTTACACGTGGATATTTTGAAATGAGAGCTACAAATAATGCAGATGGATTTACTTCTCCCCACGCGACAGAGATGTATAAAAAATATATACAGTATATATATATATTTCTTTTCTTTAACTTATCAAATTTCACTACATATTGCACATAAACATGTATAACTATATGTGTATTCATGTTTCAAATGAAGAGTTTACGAAAAAAACGAAAAAAGGGAAATACATTATTATTATAAAATATATTATAACTGTAAACATTTTAAAATGGATAAATATTCATACTGGGTGCGATTCACGAAGAAGTTAGCCATGTTTCTAACCACGTTTAACTATACCTGTTTTACGTGTTAAACCACCTAGTTAAACGTGGTTAAGCTAAACGTGGTTAGAAACCTGGCTAACTGCTTCGTGAATCGCACCCACTATAGATATTTATTTATATATAATTTATTTATACGGGAAAAATATATATTGAATCCAGGCTTATTACTTCATATATATATGTAACATAAATTAATATTTATTTCTTATAAAAAATTAGAATATTACTTAATGTTGAGCATTCCATGCATGTAGTGTAATACGTGATACCATTTATTCACTTAAGGCGATTTGCTTAGTGCTAAAATCTTGTCTCGTTCGAATTTTATAAGTATAAATATACGTAAGTGTTTTTAGTTTTGTTATAAACGTAATATGTAGAAAAATTCGCAAATCGAAGTGAGCAAATCGAGCATGAGCTTGACCTGTAATGTGCGTGTAATACCATGCATACAGCATTACTAGATTAGGCTGAAGCATTACTCATGCAATACTGTTAATACGACACAAACAAGCAGCATATTACAATGAAATTTAAGTGTAATATAGTGTAATATATTACTATACTTTTAATAAAATTCACTCTAAATAAATATAATTTTGTTCCTGAATTATTCTCATATTATGTTAATACTTTATAGAAGCACATTAATGGCTAAAAGTGTTACTAAGGATCAAACGAGGATCCACTTTTCACTAAAGATCAAAATCTTATCTGGTTTACAAAGATAAACGACCTTCTATTATACCTGAAAAGCGCTTAGACGATTTTAATATGAGGGCCTCAGTTATTTATGTTCCCACGCGTGTGTGAGATTTATGGTATAATACTGAGTGATTAATAACATCGACAAGAAAAGATTCAAGACTCTTCAATGGGGGGGAGGGTGGTGCTTTATTTTGCAATGTTAATTTTGGCCTACTAGATGCGGTGAGAGGTAAAGTGGGAGATTACGGAAATTAACACTTCCAAATTTTCTTCGGTACCTTCTAGTGAGTGGACATTTTCATAACAGCTCCCCAAATATAATTAAAGTTAACCTAAATAGTTTAGAATCTAAAGCAATCGATCATCATAGATCAAATTAATTTTATTTTATTTCACTCAAATAGGAAATACGGTTTGCTGTTAGAATTCCTATAATTTATTATTATTTGGATAAAAATCCAAAGCTCCAATTATTGACACTCAAAATATTTCAAATTGCTTATTGTGCTTCGTACAAAAATCATTTAACACAGTTTTTTTCCGTAAATTATATGATTTCATTACGACCTCTTCCGATGATTTAACATTGTAAAGACATGTAAATTTAACGTTCTGACAACAGCCGGATCAAAATTGTACAAAATTGACAACACCATAATTAGTTGTCACGTACCTCCGGACAAATAGTAAAAAATATTTCAACTTCGAAGCTGATGTCTTTCATATTAATTTTGTCAGTTTTGTGATTATCCCGATCACAGCCGCATCCTTTATACAAACAGTTTAAATTTCTGCGTTCAGAGCCATCTAGTGGTCCTTTGTGTACTCAATTAGTGAGAGAAAAAACAAGCAACTTACTTACTGATGATTTACATTTGTGCTAGTCTCGATCTATGCACAGATCACAACGATTTAAAACTGTTTACTTAATGCAATGCTATATATATATATATATATATATATATATATATATATATATATATATATATATATATATATATATATATATGTATATATATATGTTGTGAAATTAAACTAAAACTAAATTATAACCACTTTGCAATTTGAGGATGTTTACGGAGTCAACAATGTTTCCATCTGTAAAGCTGATGATAAACTGACTTTATCAGTCTTGTTTATATCAACCTTAATGACGCAATGGGCCAACTCGAGCAATTGACAATGATTACTTGACAGTGCAGGGCGTAGACAAGGGAGAAGGGGTAAGGGGGGGGGGGTGTTACCCCCCCCCCTTGAGAGCTGAACCTTATAGTACATTTTCAGGGAAAAAATATCAAAAAATGCTACTCAACGGATACGATTTAGATAAAATTCTATGACAAATTTTCTTAAAAACAAACTTGAAAAATTTATTCCGCGCGATTATGATTATTTGAGTATATACTACATATAATTATATCAATATAACTATTAGTATCTATTATGAAATTATTTATGTTTTTGTAATGAAGACAACAATTTAAAATACAACAAATGTTGTGAACATTCTCTGCATGATGTTCAGCATCAAAATTAAAATTATATATGTGGTATTTATTATTTTTTTAATTAACAATTATTTTTATTGTCTAATGTATAATACTGTACATATCTTTAAATTTATTATTGAAGTTGAAAAAAGCCGTATTGTACAGTACACCTAGTGTAATAAATTGATTTTCCTCTTATTTTGAAAATTTAAATATAAATATTTTTTCTTGCTCAGTACATCTTCTTAAATGTGTGTTTTTTATAAAAAGGTAGTGACAAAAATATTTACAATTTACAAATATAAGAAATTTGCTGCAACTATTCATCGAAAAAAATAATAGGCCACGCCCCTTTTTTGAAAAAATCGTGACTCTGCCGGGGTTTTTTGCCCTTTGTGGTCCCCTTTGATTTTTAACCCCCCACCCCCACCCTTTGTGAAATCCTGCCTACGCCACTGCAACTTGACAGTGACTCCCTCCTCACCAAACACAGGGATATCATACTTCCTAGACAAACATATACAGTAAAGTGACATATCAGTTTTTTTATATAACAAAGAATAAAGATCAAGCATGTTACATCGCACTAGACACTTCACACTTTCCTTACAATTTGAATACTTTTTACGACCTAGGATAAATTTTGTAAACCTTTCACAACTTCTGCGGCTCCCAATTTCTCTATTTTTTAAGACATGACACTGAAAATATCATGTTAATTTTAAATTTATTTAACTATGCGACATATTATAACAACAAATAAAATATTAAATACTTTATTATTATATTTGTCACATAGGAAAAGGCCAATGGATTTTATTTTTAAATTAATTTTATTTTAGACTCTTATATAGTATGATTACAAAGTTAATTAAAGAGTTAGCGGAGAAAAAAAAATAACTTATGTCTTTTAGCAGCTGATAGCAAACTAATTAAAAGTGTTTATGATAAAAAAATATATTTGATAATTTAGTTATTACTTGTTTCAAATTCTTCTTATTTTCCAAGTTGACGAGCAAGCAATTGAAGTTCACTTTAAAAAAAAAAAAAAAAGTTAGCGACAGGACTTTTGCTTGCAGATGGCGTCAAGTACAGGCACTTTGCCAGCAATTTTAAAGAAGAAATGTGTTCAGTCTAAAAAAAAAAAAATAAATAAATAAATAAAAAATAGAGTAGCTAAGTACGAGTAGTACTTTTATAATATAATGTCAGTGATATTGACTACTATATATGAACAATATATTATGTTCATAAGGGAAATCGTTTGATGTATATAGCGTTATATTTCATTGCAGTGATCTTTCTGGTGAGCGTTATATAATAAATCTCTCGAAGCAATAGCTAAATAGATAAATAGATTATAAAATTTTCTTTTGCCTGTGTTTCTTTTAAAAATATAAAGTTCCAACAAACATAACTTTTGCAAAGTATTTATTTTAGACCTATCTGCAGTTGTTTTCATTGTATTGCATGAATTTCAAATACATTTTGTTGTAAATATATTCGTTTTTACAGTTAATTTTGAAAAGCTCTTCAGAGATTTACCCATGCTTGAGCATTCTATATATATTCATTATTCATCCGCATAAGAACAAAGAACTCCTCTCCCCCTCACTCCATCTTTCTCACTCTCTCGCTCATCTACACACTGGCTTACCTCTTCACCTCAAAGGAGGCTATATAGTATAGCCACGTGATCAGCCTCCAAACAGCCTTATTTTGCCAACCCTTCTCCTGCATGCCTTTCAAGCCCTCATCTCAAGCACCACACACATACCCCTTCATCCTTTATAGTTCTCCTAAAATCCTAGTAAAGCTAAAAATATTTGTGTAGGAAAGTTTGATGGAAATATAAACTGAAACTTGGTAATGCTACTTAGAATTGTTGATTTTTTTTTTTTTTTTTTTTTTTTTTTTCCCCCTTTTGTCCATTCCTCTACTGCAGCTATAAGTTCCAGCTATATTATATTTGTTATAACATATATTATAAACTTCCTATTTTCAAGGAACATTTATCTGATTATTTATGCATGCATAAACAATTTTGAGAATCACGGTCTTAAGAGATTATTTTATTATAATTGTACTATAAAATAGAAATAAATTATATTGGTAATAACTCTTAAGATTATATAATAGCTTGCTATAATATTGAAGAAAATCATTAAAAACATACCAAAGATTTAAAAATAATAAATCCAATTTATTTTACATATATACTTAAATGTAATATTCAATCAACAGTAATATCTTTACTTTTTGATCAATTTATTCTGCATGCATAATATATGAAGATCATATTTGCATATTTTGATAAAAAAAAGTTTTTAATTGCAAAATGCTATTATTACATGAATTAATGAACAGTTGCGATGATTGTATAATAATTTTAGTAGTTCAGATTCCAAGGCAAAGATAAAGGCAGTTTTTAAATATTAAAATGATTACACGAAATAAAATGGACAGATAGTTATAGAGTCTTCTTATAAAACAAATCACTGCATCGTCTTGATAAAGTCAAATTTGACAAAATCAACTTTGTAAATGTTTCTAAATTGTCGATGTCGTGTTAATTTTTCATTATGTTTCTTATACTATTGATATCACTATCGGTAATTTAAAACCTTTTTACATTTGACTTCAGCGTATTAGACACTATATACCAGCTCTTCAATATTTGATATCAGCTATTGTGCGTGCAGATTTAAATTCAGACTAATCTCTGTACCGTCACTTGTCTAACATATCCTGTATGTTTTTAATGATAATATCTATTGCTCAGGCCAATCGCTGCTGCCCCAGGGTCATGAGGTAAGGTGCGTAGTTCTTAATACTCAAGGTTATAAAGTTAAAAGCGACTTCTAATTTAAAATAATTGAAGATTAAGTTTATAGAGTTATTATTATTTATTTGGAATCAAAGCAGATTATGAGTTTTATGATATAATTTCTCATTTTAGAATTAAAATTTTTAGATTTTTTTTATATAAATCAATATAGATATATTTTATATCTCTAGCTTAAGAAATATATATATATATATATATATACACCCATCAATATTCTATATCACTCTTATATAATATATACGTGTGAAAAAGTTAAAATATTATAGTCTAAAAGTTCAACATCAATATAATATTTATAAAGATGGCGTGATATTAAATAATGTATGCACAACCATGAAAATCACATATTATATATAATAAACACATAATTTAGGTGATATAAATAGACCATGATTTGATTAAAAAAAAAATCTCCATACAATTTGATAGATTTTTTAAGTGATTAAGGTCAGCTGATCGATGTTAGAGTCATCAATATTCCGCGAGTCTTCCTTCCGCTTCTCTCGTCGTTCTATCACACGTATAGTCTAGAAATTGAAATGGAGTCTAGAGAAAACTTAGTTGGAGAGAGAGAGAGAGAGAGAGAGAGAGAGAGAGAGAGAGAGAGAGAGAGAGAGAGAGAGAGAGAGAGAGAGAGAGAGAGAGAGAGAGAGAGAGAGAGAGAGAATATATAGTAAAGAAAGCAGCATCAGTTGCTAGGTTGATTTATCTATACAAAGAGACGTAGGTAGACTGTGGCATGCAGCCAGCAGACTGTATGAAGACATAACGAAGTTTGTGTTCTTTGACGAGCAATATATACGTTCCTCCTTCGACACCATTATTGCAGACTGTGAACAGTGTTACACAACATTTTTTTATTTTATTATTATTTGTCATTTCTTTTTCAATTTGTTTTTAATAGCAATCTTCATACATTTAATAGTCACATAATGTCAAGTCTCAATAAAAAAAAAACTACACATTACATCACTTGTACAACAATAAAACAACAGGTCAAGGTAAAAAATGAAAAATCTTAACTTACACTACAGAGAATCTTGGATTTGATCCAAGATAAAGTTTCGTTACTTTTTTTTTTTATTTCATTGGCTAATTTGCATAAAACATAAATAATATATTATTTTATCTTCATACAAATCGATACGGTAAATATATTTGCTGCACATAACTATGCTACAGCACCTAAAAAAAAAAAAAAAGAAAAAAAAAAGAAACAAAAAAGAAATGTTGAGCTCACTACAAATTGGGTTAATTAGTCTCGAATTGGCAATTAAATAAAATAAATAAATAATTTGAATAATTATAAAGAATATTTTACAGCTCTACGTTAAAGTTTAAGAAGAGTATAGGTCCCTATAGGTACGCGTACAGTACTGTATGTATATAGATATAGGATTTACAGCTGATAAAAACCTTGCATAAGAAGTTTATTTATAAGAATTTTGTTTAATATTTTTAATGGAAGATATTTTTTGTATAGTGATATGAGTGATATGTACAAAATATGAAATTTACTTTCAATATCAATATAGTGTTAAACAAACAAGAACGTGGTATTCAAACACTTTAAAATTTGATACTTTCAGCAATGTAAATTTTCTTCAAAATTCACTACGTCATCACTAATCCCTTGTTTTTATCAGCTATTTTTTACTAACATTTGTTGTGACAGGTGAAAAAACGTGAAAGATAAAAGATAAATTTATCATTTATACAGTATATATATATATATACCATATATATATATATATATATATATATATATATATATATATATATATATATATATATATATATATATATATATATATATATATATATACCATATATGTAATGTTGTACTGATCTTTCATCTTTGTATCACTGCAAGTGCAAACTGAATTCTAGGCCGCGTCTCATTTAAAGAATGCGAACTAAAAGTGTATGCACTTCAAACACTAATTTAGTATAAATACTTATTTTAAATGAGACAACTTAACTGTAAACTAGCGCCAACACTTCGTAGTGTCAAAAGTTGGAAACATTTGCATCAGCTGATCAATGTTAAAAAATTTAGTGTCTGTGTTAGTGTTTGAAGTTGCTATTTCAAACACTAAATACTAGACCCTTCAAACCCTTCAAATACTTGAACACTTGCGCTAATTGAGACAACAGTTAGTGTCAATATGGCGTCAACACTTCAAAAAATTGACAATCGATAATGTGTTTAGTGTGCATTTTCGTGGATTGGCATTCATTGCTATTCTTCATCAAGATTTTAAATAGGGAGCGTATATCACTGGCTACATAATAAGCAAGCACCATCATTTTATTCAAGCAGAAGGAACCAAATATATTTACTTATACATATAATAATACATACTATGTACAAATACTTTGTATTTTTATAAGAAAAAAAAAAGAAAAGAAAAAAACCAAGTGTTAATGAAAAATGACTTAATTATGTACAGCAAATTGTTTCATACAAATTTTTTCACTACATACTGTGATAACACTATCATAAACATTATATTATGATTAGATTCTTATATATTAGTAAGGATCTATGCTAAAAATCCATCAACAATTCTTCTTTTACGAGAAGAAATTCTATCATATTATAGTACCAGAGTACACACAGCTGTGCGTTTTTACGTTTTTGCTTTAAAAAACAATTTCACGTGATGGCTCACGGGCAAAAGTTATTAATAGCTTTACAGTACGATCAATGGCGCAGCAGAGTTCTGTCATATAGTTATTTCAAGCGAGTTGCCGCTACCGACGCCTCCTCCACTGTTAGTAAATGCTAACGATGATATAGCGCAGGCGCCGGCGCTTGTTCCTCAGCTGCTGCAAGCCGTGATGACGCCACTGCCAGTCACCCCCACTCTGCCAGCTCTCCCTCTTTTCCCCGTCACAACTTGACTGCATCGCAATGCGTAGGAGCACCCAGACTGTAAGCGCATTGGCGGGCGGCTCAACGCTAGTAACATCAGCAAAACGTTTTCCTAGAGCTTTAACTACGCAAGCAATCAAGTGGAAAAATACAATGACAATAAACATTTATTAATGCAGTAAATAAATATATACTGAAGCGAATAATGTACCATATAAAGTTATTTGAATGAAATAATTTCATTCTATATAATATAATGTATTTTTACTGGCAGTTTTTACGAATGAAAAGTAGCAAACAAAAGTTATAGTAAAAATATATAAATACAATATAATAGCATTGAAATTTAATAAACTTACAATAAAAAATTAGATACTCAATTTTATCATAAATCATAATAATACAAATTATGATAAAATTGAGTTTATTACTTTTTATAGAATAGAATAGAATATTTTTATTCTATAAAAATATATTTTTTTTATATTATATATATTTATATTTTTTATTTATTATAAGATGGACAATTTGTGTATTTTACGTATAGTAATATAATAATGAAATCAATTGAATACTTAATAATAATACTCTACACTAAATTCAATATCATCTTATTATTAAAGCTGTTTGCTACACTAGCCGTCACATTTACAATCCGAACCAAAAAGGTGTACCCCTCTCTTTATGGAACTTGTATTCTATTCAGGGGTACATTTTTTTGGTTCTGATAGTAATTCGGCTTTCGTCGTGTGTGTTCGGCCAATAAGATTCTTCATTTAAAACTATCTACCAATGACAAAGGAAGTTAAAAATACAAAGAAAAGGTCTTGAAATTGAATGTGACTGGCATGAAGTGCGTCATAACAAATACCTTTCCCACACTCTGCTTTGCTTTGGATAGCACCATGCCACAGGATCAGTACATTCTGAACTCAACTGGTTACCAATCAAAGTTGTGAGTAATATTAACTTATTATATAATACATTTTTTTTTTCTTTTCTTGCAGGAAGCTCGGAAGGCCGAAGTTTGGATCTTGATGATCACCAGAGGGGTCGGGCGAACACTCCAACCAGGTGAGCGCACATTTTCAAGGTGGTCGGACTGTTGAGATTGGAGGAAAAAAATAGGATTAGGGAGTTTCTTTTTCAGAATACAGTGTATAGAATAAAATATGTAAATAGCCCGTGGGAAATATTAAGCTTTCGAGCATATGGTCTACATTTATATATATATTTTTTATAAACAAGATATTGATAAACGTAACAAACATGATGATTAGTAATTTAATTAGTAACTTAAAAAATGTAATAAAAAGTGAAGTTATAAAATAAAAATTAATTTAAAAAATGCTTTTTTCAGAAAAAAACACGTAATGAGAGTTTGGGTACAATTAAGACCTTTTAGTCAAATCAGCCGTACATTTTTAAATTTTAATTTTAATGGAAAAACAAATAATATATTTTAAGTATAAAAGTCTTTTTCTTGCTTTTATGAGACATTGTATAGCGCCTTGCGTATAGGCAACTTGTTAAGTCGTTCTGAGTTACGGGTTGCATAAACGTTCATTACTGCAGGGGTAATGGCGGCAGTGTTGAAACTCTCGGTCTCCGTAAGATAGCAAATGGTTTTAATAACATTAAGAATAACATTAAGAAATTACCTTTTAAGTAAATTAAAAGGGCACAAGTGCAGAATGATTATCAGAAAATATTTTTACACAAAATATAATAATTAAAAAGAAGTATAATTGCAATTACATTCCAATCAAGTTATTATTAATAATTGACACTATATATTTGTATCAATAAGCTGAATGAATTTATGCCATTTTATGACAAAAATGTCAATGGACTTGTGTTAGTTGCATCTACACACGTATTATATTATTAAATTTAATAACATCCATACTTAATAAATTTACAAATTATATTATACTAGTATTATCAAGACGTATTTCTCGAGACAACAGAAACGTTTGTTAGCATATATAATAGACTAAATCACTGGTTCTGAATTTCAAATATATAAAAATAGACACTGTATGTGAGATAAGAAGATATTATAGATACAATATCTGTCCATCCCAAGTAGCATCATGTCTCTATATAGAAGGTGACAGCTCCCACAAGAGAGTTTCTGTAGCGCATACTAATTAGATCAATATGGATAGGTTAATTTGCTAATGAATAACGCGTGTCACCTGCAGCCTGCTTGCAGTAGCACTTAACAGTACCCTAGAGGCATGCTTCGTGTCGCAATTTCAAGTGCTACACAAAGACTCCTGAGCAAGCAAGCATTTGTATTACAAAAGCATACAGCTAGCGTTGCTTGTAAGCTTGTAAATACTACTTCAAGTGCAAATAAACAAATAACATATCAAATTACAATAAATAAATTGTACAAATTTATAAAAGAAAAGAGAGCTATTTCAGTATGTATTCCTTACATAGACACTAAAAAAAAAAGTAAAAATAGTTTTTCAATTTTCCTATATTGTTGTAAAAAAAAAACAATACAGAGAGATTATTGTAAATGATGACTAAAAGTAGCACTGATAACAGCCAATTTCTTATTTTTCATACTTTCTTTGCTGTATCTTTATTTTTGTTAAGATCTCTGTCTGTGTTCTTCTACCAAAAAGAATCGATGTTTTCCTAGCTAGGTTTTGTCAATGACGTTGCAGACAGAGTCAGCGACGACGTCAGCAAACACGGCAGGGTGAGAGAAACCTGGCAATACTAGAAGATCATAATATAAAAGCCTGCTCAATTTATATAGGGTGTATGTTAGCGCAAAAACTTTTTGCAAGAACTGCGCAGAAACTATGACGATATATTATTATAAAGCTTTGGTATAAAACCAGGCTAAAGTAATCGCATGATATAGAAATTTGGGGTAAGCAAGCAAGCAAGCGCGCGCTGCACTGGTGCTGATGCTGCGTGGGACGGCCAGCATTGATTGTCAGAGCTGCTAGCATATGACGTCACTACCAGCAGTAGAAGCAGCAGCGCCAGATTGTGGGGGTTCATTCAGTTTCACCGTAGTGCGAGCCGGACTCAGTCACAGCCCACTTTTCTCTCCTTACTCTTCAAATATATATAATTAAAAAAAAAATAATTAATATTTATTAATGAATTAAAATTAGTATAAAATAAGTTCTAGATTTAAAAAAAAAATCATGTGGTTTTGTTGTCAAGTGATACAGTGTAATGTAAAAAGTTGTTTTGGACCAATTGATGTATGGAAAGCATGGCATGGTTGGAGTCATGTAGTGCATCCGTCCAAAACTGCTACAACCTCTAAAACTTTTTGTGAAAGGTAAGTTGTTGTCATTTAAATATATATTTACTATTTAATATAATGTGTCTACATTTTTATTGTTATATTTAATAAAATATAAAATAATCTTACTTAAATTAAGATACAATTATTATATATATAATTTAATAAATTCCTCTCATAATTAGTCCATGATAAATAGTGTTGTTATTATTTGATTTCCGATAAAGCAGCATGTCAGCATGGTTTCGTTTGATTGTACCGCCGCTGTGTGAGTGGCGCAAGGCTGCCGCATAGCGCCACATGCCGCCCCCGCCACCTCCTTCTATTCATGCTGCGCCAGCTTGTTCTGCTACTGCTGCTGCTGCTGATTTCCCCCGCTTTATCAATGACAGTATAATGAACGTGAACTCCAGAGTTGAGGGATACAGCGTATTTTATAAAAAGAAGTCATTTCGTTTTATAGGGAAATCGTTGCTATCTCATCCCTGTTTTTTTTTTAGTTTTGTTTTTTATAAGTAATTAATCTGAGTGAATATAAAAAATTAAGATATTTTTAAAAATTTATTTCTTTCCAGTTTGTTTTAGTACGTATATTTTTAGTTCATATCAGAAATACGTATAGTACTATATATTTTGTTAGGATATAAAAAAACATTATTTAAAAAAACATATGCAATCCTTTATATATATATTTTTTTTTTCGCACCCCGAAGAGCTTAGAGCGGTGTAATTGGTAGGAGGTATATATGAGGGAAGGTGGTACTTAATATTTATTTTAGCGTTTATTTAACTACTGTTAATTTGTTAGATGATATACATGTTTTATTTATTTATTTTTTATTTTTGTCGTATTTTTAAATGAATTTGTAACTTTATAGGAACACCCTAATATCATATAATATAATGTTTCAATACTCGCCATCGCAGGGCAACTGAAATAATGTTATGCGTGCATTAATATCGCAACAATCCTTCATATCATATTTTATTGCTGAAAAAAAAAAAAAAAACTTTTTCATATATAAGTGTACTCAATTTAACCCCGAAAATATTAACCAAAAACAAAAATCACCTATATTATTATTTTTAACTCACACATATAATCATTTTACTATTTATTATTCTTACAGTCTAAAAAAATAATAATATAATAAAAAAAGTAATATTATTTCTGTACGTTATGTATATAAAAATAAATAGGATACAACAATGTTGTGTTATGTGTAGGAATAAGGGTGGTTCGAGGGGGGTTTAGAATCCTCTCCCAATTAAGCTTTTGCAATATGGTGTAGAATTAATGGCTAATAAGTGCATGCATGGTTTTACCTGCAACATTCTAAAGCACGACCCTTACTGAATAATTAATAAGAACTCAACCTAATTTTTCTATCCTGCTCTATATACGTACATTGATACGTACAATCGTATTTCGTATTTACGCGCTCTTTTGATAATGGCAAATTGTGCTCAAGATCAATTTACAGACTTCAGAATAACTTTTAGGTTTAGCAGTTTAGCCCACACTAATTTGCAGACATTTTTGTTTGATCCATCTTAGCAGTTACAGACAATATCATGCAAGACGATAAAAGCCCTTTTTTTTTTAACTCTCTAATAAAAGTTAAGCTACAAAACTACATAAAAGTTTGTTACTAAGCCTACTATGGAGTCTTTTTTTTTTTTTTTTTTTTTTACTTGTGCTTGTATGGCTATATTACTTTAACGTAAGATAAAGACCTTTATGTTGAGGAAGTTGTTAGCGCACTTGTAGTGGTTCTGTTTCTGCTACATTGTCAAGGTTTCTATTAAAAGAAACAATGTATATAACTCTATATACACTATAGGTAGTTTACTATTTATACGTTAGCTAGCACCATATATGATGAAGCGTGAGCAAGTAACGGAGGCGTGAGTTCACTCATAGTCCGTCTCCGTTATTGCCGCTAAATATCACGCGAAATATTAGCACTGACTTTTAATAACATTGTACCATTAATCGATTATTTACAAACAGAACCCCGCACTGAGTGTTTATATTTTAAATTTATTCTTAAAGTTACATAATTTATATTCCATTCTTTATTGTACCAGAGACCACATAAGACGTCCATGTCTGATGATAACCTTATATTATGGAGAGTTTCTGCATGACCTATAAACAGTATTTTGCTGGACTTCAAATTACAGCGTATACACACTGTTCATATATGGTAGTTAAATTACAATTTAAGTTAATCATCATCAAGATACCTATACGATTTATATATATATACATACAAACTACATACTTTTTTTTAGGGGCATAGGGGTGTGACTGGTTCTGATAAGACACGGAAAGTGTTCCATATAGTAAAAAATTAAAGTTTAGGAACATTTTCATTAAGGCTGCTTGCTGTGTTGTGGTATAGGCAATCGCTAAGGTAAGAGGAAGAGGAGTGTAGGGGGGAGGGGGAAGGAGATGACAGCGAGGACGGAGACAGCAGGCGCTTGTGAAAGAGACGAGGAGCCATACCAAGAACCAAGGACGAGACGATGGTATGGCGGGCAACGAGAACAGTCGACGACAGCGGTGCGCATACCAAGTAGCAGACAGACGTTAGCCGCTGTACTGCCAAGCTCGTGGCCTTTATACTGAGGCACACATTGTGAGGAACTAGTGTACACAATTGTTCTCAACCACGCCTACCTACTTAAATATCGAGTACTCGTAACGCGGCAACCGGCTTGACCGTATAGTGCTCGCCTGCTGCCTGCCAGTTATCTATGCTGCTGTCTCTTGCTATTTTACCCGTTCAATTCTCCTGTCTCTCTCTTCACTGTCCCCGTCCGTACAAGGTCAAGGTCATATATACCATACCACACCATGGCTCAATAAATTCAAGACCCACTCCTGCCCCCGACCCCACCGCGTGTTAGCCCCATTCTCGCCTGCTGCCTTATACCATAGTACATGTAATTTGTGTGTGCTTACTTGCTTGCTAGCTTGCTATAGCTGGTAATCACGACTTGTGAAACGATTCCTACTGCTTGCTCAAGTAATTATCACTGTCAACGTCATGGGGTGGTGATAACAAACATTTTACATTCGTTCATTAAAACATTATATATGTTTAAATTCATAAACTATTAAAAATATATTATATACAGTATATAAAAAAGTAACCAAAAGCCGAAATAAAATTGATATCGCGCGGGTTTTGGTTTTCCTGATTTGAACGGAACTGTTTGTGTCTACTTTTAATATTATATATGTCACTATAAAATCAGATGAGCTCTACTTCAACGTTTTTCTGCGATTTGAAGATAATTGTTTTTTTTTTTTTATCAAATTTAATGACTAAAAGCCGACATATTTATTCATTTCGGGTTTTTATATCCAACAACCCAAAGTAGTTTTGGTAACTTTTTTTTTTTTTTTTTTTTTTTTTTAAATTCGAGATCTCCAAATTCAACTTTGGGTTAAATATATTAGGAAAGAGGTAAGGGTAAATAGGAGAAAATATGGTAATAGATGGCAATTAAATATAATTATTAACACCATAAATTATTTGAATGAATGAAATGTAATAACTTCATATTCTTTGTTCATTTATAGTCTGCCGTAAATAAGAGTAATAATTAAAATTAGAAAAGATACAAATCAAGTAGATGTGCCTATTTTTCTCTAGGGCCGGATGATCAGACAGGCATGAGCTATGTATAAGGAAGTGGAACTTGTAAGAAATAGAGTAGTTTAATGAAAAGAAAATTAATAATAATATTTGAAAATAAACGAAATAAATAAACGTTTCGATCGTCCAATTGCATTTTTATAGCATCAAATGAATTGAAAGATAGCTCATACTTGAGAAATAATGTAGAAATTAAAAAAAAATATATATATATATACATAAATTATTACATATTATATAATCTCGAATATGCGTTTCAAATTTGCAATTGCACAGAGTTATACTGTATATATAGTATATATATAATATATATACAATCAGAAAAGCAAATACACAAGATTATAAGTATATAATTCGATCAAGTCCAAAGGAGAAAATCTTTAAAAAGGGTGTGGCTGCAAATGTTCTAATATTCTATCTTAATCTATACCTTTTGGTGACGAGAGATAAGCTAGAGACGTAGTAGCAACGCCAGAAGGTTCTAAGATTAACTTCGATTTAGATATAAACTGAAAGATTTATTAGAAGAGCTGCTTCACAGAAATAATAATGAGAATTAATTATTCATTCCCTGGTAGAACTGTACCTTGTAAGTTATATATACGAGGTTATAAAGTTAGGTGAGGTGTCAGCGGCAGGCCCAGTACATACAGGCAAGGCTGTCTTCTTCGAGTAGCCCCCTTGAGTCACAGCAGGTAATGTAATAAGGGAGGATTTGACAAGACGTGGCGGTGCAGCAAAACAATCACACCAACAGCAAGCACGCATCAAATGTCTACGTCCTCTTTACACTCGAAAATGGAACCATTTACTTAAAACTTATTTTTTAGTAATGAGCTTTAAATTTTTACAATACATGTAATATAAAATATATTTAATAATTTCTACATATTATATATTCATGTATGTGTATGTACACCACGAATTTTTACCTCTGTTTTTGGGCAGTGCAGTCAACATATGGAAGATTTGAGTGATGAACTTTGTTTTTATTGCTATAGACCAAGTAATGAACTCACCTCTCCAAAATTGTAAAACTGCATCTCTTTGTAACTTAAAAGCTAATATAGGAGTAACTTTCACTATGTCCCGAGGTGTACACTTAATGCCAAAATGAGAGGTTTGTTCATCACTAAAACGAATTTTTAGTTATTGCATTTACTGAATGATAATATAAATGTAACCCTCTTTGTTTTAATGCTGAAAATGTTACCAAACATCAGAGCGAAATGACGCTTTATGGCGGCTACAGTGGACTTGAAACAAAATAATAATGCAACATTTTATTTTGACTGCATGATTTTCTTGTAAAGAAAATTACATGCAACTGATTCTCTTTGGATTTAAAAAGTTGGTTCCTGAGCCGCATCACACCATTTCCCCTACACTTTTTGACGTGAAATGTATAATATGTTATATTATTACACACAGTTACAAACATATTGTTGCAAACATTCGTTAGCAAATTTCTGCGCAATTGCTTGTATAAAAATTGTCTAATAAAAAAAGAATGACAATTAAGACCAAGCTGTAATTACAGTATAATTAATTTCTGCTTCCATTTTAATTAATTTTTTTTTTTCTTTGTTTCTTTTCTTTTTACTGTTGTGTTTTTTACTGCTGAAGACATTGCAAAGCGAATTACTCTAAAAATAACAGGGTACTATCAGAGAAAAGATTTACCTTTTCTCTGATAGTATTCTCTTCTCAGCACCCAGAGTTGTGTTTGTATCTTGTTCTTGAATTATACAGGGTTATTTAATATTCATTCATATGTTTCAAATTGTCATAACTTTATTTGCCAAATTTAGAGCAGTGTCCTTAAAAAGTAAATGAATATTAAACACCCTGCATTACATATTATATTTCTTCATATTGCAGACAAATAACTTTTATGTGCTGTATACTTCAACCCTTCCTAACCCTTCTTCCTAACCCTTGATTGGCTGTAAATTCTTGTCACAGCAGCTTCGATTGCTGTAAACTCCTATTTTTTCGCTCTTTTTTTAGAGCGAAAAGTACTCCTTATGTTCAGACCAATCCTGATTCATTCTGTGTTATTATTTTTACTTGTGTGAAACTATTGAAGTAAAATTATGAAAACAACATTAAATAATATTTTTTATATAAATATTGAATATTAAACCAAAAAAACAAAAAAAAAACAGGCGTTATACGTAGCATCATTTTTTTTTGTAGATGCTCTTAAAAATGAATTCAGATAATTTTTTCAATGAAAAGTTTAAATTACTCTGATGGTATATGCTTCTTTCAGTATAACAGATTTCTGCAGGGAGAAGAAATCACGTTAGAAAATTCAATTTTCTCTAATCCAGTATTTACCATATTTTAATCTTCTTCAATCCCTCTTTCATGTTTCAATAAAGTTTTCAGAAGAGATTACATTTTAATACATAAAAAAATATTGTGTACAAAACTCAGCAACGACTTAAAAAGGAGGGGACTGAATTTATCGTTAATTGTGTTGTTATGTCTTTAAATAAATTGAAATTGAAATAGTGTACGAAGGATAGTGAAGAAAATTGTAATAACAACTGTTAAAATACCTTAAAAAATGTTATTGAACATGTGAATACATTTCTAAGTGCAACAGCGAGAACGAATCACTACAATGCTTGTTTTCGTTCATCAGGCACTAATCTCTTTGATATTTACATTTGCTCACTTGGCATAGTGTTACGGCAACATTTTTTTTTCTCTTACTAAATGAACGAGAATTACGTTACATAATATATTATAGACTGTTTGCACTGTGTTGGGTGCTTAGCGTGCCTCGGGGGCGGCCAGTGTTTACCGTCCGTTCCTACTACACTTAAATCAATATAAAACCATACCCGGAAGTTCAAGTTTTATATCCTTTCTACAGTTACCACATTTTATTTGAAATTTTGAAAATATATTTATATTAGGAATTTCTACAAAGTTTTAGAATTTCAATGTTTATAATTAGGCCGGAATCTTCCGATGATAATCTTAAATTTGTGAGACTGTAGAATAGCTGGACACGCTCAGTGTAATTCCGACCTGCAATGTACTCATAAAAACTTCTCGTGATATAAAAATTACAAGCCTAGTTCTCATTATACTTATAAGCCTTGCATTTACTTCAAGTTTTTTTTTTATTATTATCAAATCTATCAAGTTACATGAAATACAGCATGCACGAGAAAAGACAATACAAATAAACATTGTTTCCCATTACTTTATTTAACAAAAAATAAAATAAAAATGTTTAAATAATATTTTGATATATTTATTTTATTTATATATACTATATCAAGCAAGCTACTTGAATATTTTTCTTTCTGTTATGATTTTTAAACTATATAGATATCGTTGGAAATCACTAGATAATATAAAAATCGTTTTCAAACAAAAATTGTGTTTCCTATTTTTCTTATGAAGTTACGTAATAATAATGTAATATATAGTGTGGTTGTTTACTTTTTTCCAACGTTGAATTACATATTCTGGAGTTTGAAGGGATATCACATTTCTCGCTACACATTTTTACTTAAAATTAAAATTTATTGAGGGATCCAAAGGGAGAGAAAATTATCAAAAGTGACTTGAATAGCATATAATTATTTAACATTATTATATTAAATGCTGTTTTCTGGCGTTTATTTACATAGTCTGGAGATTGAGGTGTTGTTGAAATTTATGCTAAAATTTTTATTGAGAGATCAAATAGAACATACAAACAAACTGCGTTTTAATTATAATAACCGAAGTCAAGCCGCGTCGAGCTTGGATGGGTGATGGGTTACCGTTTCAAGTAAAAATTACCTTGCTCCCTCCCTGGGGTAAATTAATCTCGCTTTCCACCAAGTGCAGTGATGCACTTGTATGTGGTTCCCTAAGCTTTGGACATCACTTCAAAAGGTTCATTGATAAAAAGTAGTGCCTGTGCTGACTGAGGTTTTCCATAATGGTTCCCTCAGTATCTCATTAGCGAATGCTGAGACGCAGAACAGGCATATCTTCCTTTCCCTCCTTACCCATTACCTCGCCTCTATCTTCTAGCTCATATAAGAGGTGTATCTTTGTAAAAAAATATAAATAATAATATTTCTAATAAGAGCTACATTTCTTATTTCTTCTCTGGAAAATAAAATCTTTATTGCCAAATATGTAATTATAAGTTGTCTCGTTTTGCATTTGGAGAGCTTATTTTCTGTTTGCAACGATGTTTTTCGATATTATTACATTTTTATTTACTTTTAATGTCTTAACAGGTGCATGAAAATCTTGCAAGAAAATAATTTTTGCATAAAGAAATTTAGCCTAAAAAACTTGCATAATTAGGCTCTAATGTTACATAAACGTTTCCTTTCAACAGAAATATACACGATACGTTGATAAATATTCCGTAGCATTTTTAAAATAATTCCAGATCTCTGAAACATAATATGGAAAAAAGATATTACTTTTTTATATCTATAAAAAAAATTGTCCATTATTATTAAGTCGTTTTAATTCTGCAATTATAAGTCAAGTATATATTATATAGGATACATGGAAGCAGGAAAAACACCCTGTACCTGAGTACCTGAGAAGCCACTGCATTCGGAAACATAAATGAAAAAATAATTGCTTAATTTCAGGACTTAAAAAAAAAAAAAAAAAAATGGAATTATGTGGGTTTACCAAAATACCAAAAATAAAAATCACCACCCTGATTTTTTTTTTTTTTTTGTACTTCCGGTAATGTGCCGTGCTGACGTGAGTCCTGTGTTGCAGGGCTGCGAGCGAGGAGCACGCGGGGAGCAAGCAGAGCATCCTGCTGCAGAGGCAAGTGTCGGTGCGCACCGTCGAGCAGCCGCTGCCCTTGTTCCCGCGCCACAGCAACGCCGAGCTCAACGTCGAAGTGAGTACTGCCATGTCCTACTGCTGGAGCATACCTCAGTGATCAAAGAGCCAGAGCCCCCCTCTGAGCTCGCTACATTGCACTGTATCGGCCAATGATTTTAGCATGTCATGTACACATGGTACTATATAATGTGAACTAAATAACAGCAAAGTACTAAAGAACATAATTTTTAATATTAGTAAATTTAATATCTTTTTTCGAAGAAGGTTATAATGTTCTTAAAAGTAAATTTGCTAATTGTATTAGATGTATTATAGGTTATGCAATAAGCATTGGTTTAAAGGTTTAAATCCAATATCTTAATTAACTTCTTATAAATCTCTTCTATTTTTTTTGGTGTTTACCTACACACCTACTTGTAAGCTTGTGTTAAATCTCAGGTGTGTACAAGTCGTTAAGTGTTGGCACGTGCAGAGATGTGAGCGTTTGGTTGCTTGCAGACGGAGGTGGGTCTGGAGAGAAGAGCGTCTGCCACTCAAGTGGCCGTAGAAGTTCACCATGGAGGACTTGTTGAGGAACGAGAGCTCTCTTCAGGCCACGTTTCAAGTGGTGTCAGTTTTCGAGCAGCAAGTCGAGCGGGTGCAGCTCGTATTCGTCACAACAGCGCCGGTAGTTCGAGCTCTCGCGGTAGTGTACGCAGTGCGGGAGGAAGTATCAGACGGGATCGCCGTGGGCCCCCAGCCCTGGTGGCTACGGCTAGTACAGGCAGTGCTGGAGAACACATGGGCACCCCACCCGGCAGTCCACGTGAGTCTCCCCTGGGCTCCCCTCGCAGGACGGCAGCGCCACGCCGTGACTCACGCAGTGGTGACGGTTGCAAGACACTCCAGCCCGAGTACCGCAGCGTTCCACCGTGCGCACACCAAGAGCTGGGTGCAGGGTAAGTGATCGTCTCGAATATCAAGTGAGAAACCTCTTGGCACTCGAGCTAATTAGCTCATTAATACTGTCTCATAGAAGTTAAACGTTTAAATAAATTACAGTCATTCGTCAGAGTAGCTTATTAGCTTAAATAATATATATAGTATATGCACATTTTACTAGGCAAGCATGTTTTTTTTTTTTTTTTATAGGCCAACTTTTCCTAATTTTGAAAACATGATCGAAATTTTGAAAAAGAAAAAAAAAATCACTTAATTAATCACGGACTTCTTTCCATCTTCTGTCTAACTCATTAATGGCATTGAGCCGTTTTCCATGTATCTACCACATTAATTATATTTCGTATAATTAATAAAAACAATAATGAAAAATTAGATTCTTTATTCTAAGTCACTTTATAAACACTGCTTCACTTCAGTTTTTGTTGTTGGTTAGTTTAATTTAGGTGGGTAGAAAACCAAGGGTGGCGTCATACTATGAGTTTATGTAACATTGCAGTAACAGGGCAGCGGCCGTGGCAGACCAGAGCAGTAAATCAGCCATGCCTGCGTGCCGCTGCTTTGTCTCTCGTTCTCTTTTTGTGTCTCTCACACACTGTATTTTGCTTGCTGCACAGCACTATTGCGAACTAGACAACAGATTTATATACGAACCATCCTTTTACGAGGTTTCTTGTAACAAATAGTATAGACTATTTCTTATTACTTCATATACACACATGCACAAACAAGAAATATGTGTAACATATATTTTCCCTTTTCTACTTGACTTTGTTTTGTTCAGTTAGAATATATAATATGTATTTTTTTTTCGTATATCTAGTGGAGTAATTAAACGACATAACATGAGATACCATGCATTATCATGGTAACAATTATTTTATTTATAAAATATGATTGGAGCTTGTTTTACAGGGACATAACAAGATTGCTATATAAACGCGTAGTTACAGCAATAAAACAAATATTTTGTACTAGAGATTTTTGTAAATTTTACATTTATTTATTTTTCTATATATAAAGTCTTTAACTATTAATTATGCAAGTAGGTTTAACTGATAAAGTTGAAATATATAAAAATTAATTTGAATAAATATTAAATTTGTACTTAAAGTCATATAATAACTGTTATAAGTTAAAAATGACATAGATGACTGTGACAAATCACAATCTCATGTTTGACGTAAGGAATCTGCTACCATGATGACGTACGACAAGGTAATGGAGAAGCACTCTATTTAATGATTCAAACAGTCACAGCAAACTACTTGCACTCTGTAGAATCTACGATACTAAAATAAATAATTAGCTACAGAGATAAAAATAAGGATATTTTTAGTTATTTGCTTTTTCAGCTGTCTTTTATTTGATTCTTATATATTTGTCATAACTCCATATTAAAATATTAATGAAACAAATTTATAATATACAGTTAAGTCAGTCGTATGTATCACACATTTATAAATATTTTTATCAAGGTAGTCGATTGATAAATATTTTAATTCTCTGAGGTTTTCTAATATTTGTAATTTGCAGTTTTTGTGGACATTATTTCTTTAGTAGCTTAAGTTATTGTACATAATTTTTTGTGTTTCATTTAATTAATTCACATGATCACTATACAATTGCTGCGATGCACATGAGCACATGCAGGATATTAATTTATTTATAGTTTGTACCAAATTGAGTATGATTTGTAGCATTTTGATAGCATCATTGCTCTATTACTCTATTGTACAGTACGCAGTTGTCTATTTGTTGTTATTTGATATCGTTAATTCATTTTATAGGGTTAACCTATTGATAATATGATTCATTTGATATCCTATTAGAGCATAATTATAATAAGTCAATATTACAAACATACATATACACAACATAATTCAACCAGAGATCACAAATATAATTCAATCCAAAGCTTTTTGCATAATATAGTTAACCTCGCAGGCTCGGACTGGGAGGCTAGGGACCAGTCAGGGCCATATAGGCATTACAGGCAGCAGGGGCCATTTTTCAGGGGGTCCGAGGCCACTTTTCCTATGCTCCTATGTTAAAAATCTGAGGGGCCAGTCAGGGATCCCTGACCCAGCCTTATGGCCAGTCCGAGCCTGTAACCTCGTGTTTTTTTTTTCTTTTAGAATGAGATATTAGAATGTGAAAATTTTAGTAGCTTAATCGAAAGAAGGGGTAAAAATATGGTAATGTGAATTTTTTTCAGATTTTTCTGAGACCGGGAACTATTTTTAAAAAATTATTTAAAGTCGATTTTATGACGTCACGGGCGGCACTGCCCTATCCTTTTTCTTAAGGAGTGCCGCCCGTAACGTCATCAAAATAGACTTTCAATAATTTTTTTAAAAATAGTTCTCGGTCTCAGAAAAATCTGAAAAAATTCACAGTACCATATTTTTACCCCTTCTTTCGATTAAGCTACTAAAATTTTTACATTCTAATATCTCATTTATATTGATTGATATCTAAATTTCTTAATGTTCTTTTACATAAACTAATTGCAGGAAAAAAATTGGTTTAAAAATACATTTTTAAATTGTAAAGCTAGCCAATGCCCAATCTATATTGTAATTTAATACAATTTATTTTTTTCATCACTTCTTTTAGAATCCAAAAAATCTGGGGAGAGGGGGAGAGAAGGTTATTATTATTTTTTTTTTGTATTTATTTTTATTTAGCAAATACGTAAACAAAATTAGATTCACACAGTTGGCTGGTTGTGCAAGGTCTGACAGACGTGTTCTTGTCACAGGATGTTGGCCCCCCTTGACGTGGTGATGGAGTGGGAGACGGAACAAGGTCCGCCGCCTCGACGTGCCCCCAGCACGGACTGGACGCCTCTGGAGAGCAGTCTCGACTTTTGGCGGCTCGAGCACTCACGCCAAAGTAGGCGACGTGGCCCGCGCGAGGACGAGGAGGACGAGGCGCGCCGCAGCAAAGTGCGCTACAACGACACGGGCAGCCTTGAGGAGGTGGGCTTTCTCGGTTTATAGCCTTCATAGCAACATGCCACAGAACGAGACATTGTATCGTATGGATATTTTATGAAGTATCATAATATAGTTAAATATATAACAATATATTATTGTATTTATCGGTGTGAATTATTATTAAAATAAGATTCAATCATTCATAAATTACTATTGAAGATTTTACAGAACCAAAACAAATAAATTAATATTTTTTATATATATATGTACATATTTAGTAATAAAATTATCAACCAATTAATATTATACAGATATAAATAATGATAAAAAAATGTAGTATTTTTGGTAGAGGGAAAATATCCCAAGTTAAAATGATAAAAAGACTAAACTGATGTTGTACTTACGTTATTAAAATTATTCTTTTTTTTTAAGGCTAACTTGATTTAATTGATTTTATTGATTTTGCTAAATTTAAAAGTTATTTATAGTAAATTACTATTACTATGCCGTTTTAAAAATTTATATTGGTTCTTCAAGATAAAATTACCTTACGCTAGCTTTTGAGGTTTCTACTTTTGATAAGTTTTGTAATATATGACTAATTTATTCTATGATATAAACAAACAGTTTGAGTATTAAAAAGGTTTTCTAACTTATTTTTCAAATAAGTTGACTGTTGTAGCACAGAACAAAGTTAATGTGTTAAAGCAATGAGCACTGAGCTATTACAGTTATCATATAATATCGCTTCTGATCTATCCCCATTATAGGAGTCTACGTCAAAAGAACGAAAAATAAAAGAACGAAAACAATTCATACGAAAGGCATTACACCGAAAACAAAAAGGACGAAAGTAATTTAACACGAAAACATTTTGTACGAAAATATAATTAACCGAAATGGAAAATGTGCGAATGCATTTATAACGAAACTTAAAAAGCACGAAAGCATTTACAGCGAAAACATTTTAGCCGAATTTAATAATCACGAAAGCCATTTGGCCGATAGTTATTTGAACGAATTGAAAAACAACGAAAGTAAATTAGAACGAAAACATTTAAAACGAAATGAAAAAATCACGGAAACAATTTGGCCGAAAGTTATTTGAACGAAAACATTTAAGACGAATAAAAAAATAACGAAAACAATTTGACCGAAAGTTATTTGAACGAAAACATTTTAGACGAATAAAAAAATAACGAAAACAATTTGACCGAAAGTTATTTGAACGAAAGCATTTAAAACGAATGGAAAAATCACGAATACAATTTGAACGAACGCTATTTGATCGAAGTCAGAGACCCTGTAGGGTCTCTGGACCGAAATAAAAAACACCAATGAAGAAAAATATTAATAAAAATTTATAACAGTATATAATTTAAAAAAAAAATGTAAATTAAAACGAATGCAACAAAGAAGTATATACAGAATAGTCAGAATACTGCAGACTGAGCCAGAAATGGTGTTCCGAACTTATGCTAAAATTTGGGCAGGTTATTAACTTTGAGCTTGAAATTTGTCATACGTAAAGCCAAGGGTTCTAAGTTCTTTTAACATGTGTTAAACAATTTTTAAAATTAATATTTCCTACCGTTTTAGGGGTGGATTCACGATTTGCATTTGTTATAAATTTTTATTAATATTTTTCTTCATCGGTGTTTTTTATATATTTCGGTCAAATAGCGTTCGTTCAAATTGTATTCGGAATTTTTCCATTCGTTTTAAATGCTTTTGTTCAAATAACTTTCGGTCAAATTGTTTTCGTTATTTTTTGATTCGTCTTAAATGTTTTCGTTCAAATAGCTTTCGGTCAAATTGTTTTCGTTATTTTTTTATTCGTCTTAAATGTTTTCGTTCAAATTACTTTTCGGTCAAATTGTTTTCGTGGTTTTTGTATTCGTCTTAAATGTTTTCGTTCAAATCGTTTTCGTGATTTTTGAATTCGTATTAAAATAATTTCGTTCTAATTTACTTTCGTCCTTTTTTAAATCGGTCAAATTACTTTCGTACAAATTGTTTTCGTGATTTTTGTTCTCGTTATTATTTTGTTTCGTGTGAATTTAATTTCGTGATAAATGATTTCGTTTATATTTGATTTCGATGTAATTGTTTTCGGGATAAAGTCGTTCGTTGAAAATGCTTTCGTGATTTTTGTTTTCGTGGTTTTGACGTGATACCCATTATAGACGCCGTCTTAATTTCAAAGGTTTGCATTACTTGTAATTACATTCATTTGTGCTTTTTAGCGAGGGACTTTTCATGATTTTCTATTGATTTTAACGTCACAATATCTTAAGGGATTACTAAAGATTGTCATCAAACAACAATCTCAAAATAGAACTTTCTTGTTTCAAAAAGACTCCGTGGAGGAGTATTTATTTATTTATTTATTTATTTATTTATTTATTTATTTATTTATTTATTTATTTATTTATTTATTTATTTATTTATTTATTTATTTATTTTTTATTTATTTATTTTTTAAATCGATGACTTAGACAGGTGGGAGAAGATGCTATAAACGGTGGACACCCACTTCCAATGTAATTTTACACTGCGTACGATCATTTGGTGGGATTTACCCCCCCTCTCTTTCCTGCCTATGTTCCTATGTATGTCACTAAACGATCGTATTAAGCAATCCTGGTAATTTGTATTTTATTAAATGACATTATATATAAAACGTGGTTTAGAAAAATATTGATATTTAATGCAAAATTATTTCTGTGTTTCAGGTGAATGTAGAAGAAATGGTGGACTATTACGTGGAAGATGAAGAGCTGGTTGTGCATGCAGCCGAGGGAGACCGTGAAAACTTAAGGGTGAGTAATAAACAGATTGTCGCAGAAAATACAATTTTTTTTTTTTTTTTCAAGCAATGAAATTATATTGTATGGACATATATAAATCGCCTGAAAAGATAAATATTAAAATTTGATATATAGAATAAAACCCCTCGTGTTATTACAAGAAAGTTGCCCGACTTAAAATTGTTCTTACAGGTCACTTTTCAAATGAAAATAATGAAATACAGTATGTACAGATACACAATGGAGTATCGGCCTCAATTTTTTTTTTTATTGCAGAAATGGATAGAGTGCAAAGTTATGCTACCCTGATTTTTTTCAGATTTTTTTAGAGACCGGTAACTATTTTTAATAAAATTATTGGAAGTCCTCTTTGTGACGTCACAAGGCGGTAATTTCTATCTTTTTCTTAAGAAGCGGCGCCTTGTGACATCAGAAAAAGAACTTTCAATCATTTTTTAAAAATAGTTCCCGGGCCCTAAAAAATCTGAAAAAATTAGGGTAGCATAACTTATTAACTTTGCACCCTCTATCCATTTCTGCAATAAAAAAAATTGAGGTCGATACTCCATTTGACTCATTTTTTTAGACCATCGTTTACAATAACCCTATTGTAACTTGTTATTTTTGTATTATTTATATTTTACTCGCATACATGAGATTTCTTGATTTGTTTATTTTTGTTTCCACTATATATTTAATTTATAAGATTAATATTTCCTACAGTTAAACAAGCCTTAGATTACGCCTGAGATCACAGACTAGACGTCGCCAAGGCGTAGTAATCTTAATTTTTTAAAAATGTCCCACAACAAGGTTATTTTAAACTATGGAATTTTTTAAAAATATTACATGCTTCTATAATATGTATAACTATTGGAAAAAAGTATAAAAAAGTAAGTTTAATTTGATTTCAAAATCGCGTCGCCACCACTTCGACCACTTTGCACCTCTTCCAGACGAAAGCCTGGGGCCAGTGGGGCCGCATGGAGCCGCTGTTGTGACAACACGTCGACACCAAAAATGCTAAAAACTTGAAAAAAAGTGGTGAAATTAAAAAAAATAGGCACCCTTACGCATTTAAAAGTAACATTCTGGATTTATTATAGCTTCTGGAGGCGTATATAGACGTATATTCCGATCTGTCTTTTATTTTAAAACGAACGCCTTTTTTCAGCTCAGCTGATCGGTTAAGTTCGATTCGGTTCGATTTAATTAATCGATTTCGAGCTCCTGTGACGTCACTATAACAAAAATCATGGCAGCGTGCCTTTTCTGTTCTGGTTTTAAAGTTCGCTAAATTAATGAACATTAAACCATGATGTCAGTACTAATAATAGGTTAAAAGTATATTAGATACTTGGGATGGCCGCTAGGCAAGCTTTAATTGCCACGCCCACGGCCGTGGCGTTCTCATAAACCGGCAAACTAAACTAGGGATGTGATGTTTTTTTCTAATCGAGCGCCTATCGTTAAAAAATGAAGGTCGTAACGCAAAACGGTACTATTTTCTATTCAAAATGTCTTCCATACGTAAACTAAGGTTTGTGATACTGTAGTAGGCATTAAATTTTTTTAGAAGGGACATTATCCCTTTGGGGTCTGTACTAACCATTTTGAGTTTCATTACAAACCGGCAGGCATGTTAATGTGGCATGGGACCGAATCGAATTCTGAAGGAGCGGGTGTTGTAGTTGCAGTACCGCCGTCTGTGGGAACTCCGCGCAACTTTCGAGGAGGACGAGGAGGAAATGTCTGACTCGGGGGCGGCGCTGCAGGGGGCGGCCTCCACGTCTGCCTCCTCTCAACCCCCGCAACTGACGGCCCCCAGCGAGCACACGTCCGCCGAACAGCCACGTCTCAGCCAGAGCAGATCCTCGCCAGACCAGTCTCCCGGTGAGTCATATTCTGCATGTAATCTTTGTGCAAATCGAATTCAAAAATCAGTTCTTGTTTATTGAAATACATCAAAGGTCAACAAACTCGCTTTATCTCAAGTGTTCAAAATTAAATTGTCAAGTTATCACGATAAAACTAAATAAATAACTTGCATAATAAATTGAAATAAAGGTTTTTTATTTAGTTTCAACATTTTTGTATATAAGTCAGTTTCGAAAATTCTTGCTTGATAAGCTAATTAAAGTGATAAAAGTGATCCGTCACGATACGGTAGAGTACCTGATGAACATTAATTAACGTACTTATTTCATAAAAACAGTTAAAATCGGAGAGATACTATATATTCGTGTTGTATAGAGTCAATGTAGGTTTGCAAATTTAGGGATGTTGACCATTAATCTCCACTTACATTAATTATAATATTTGTAATCAATAAGGCATGCTGCAAAATGACGGTGCGATTTTGAAATTTATGTCAGGGGTTGTACCTTCATGGTTCCCTGGACATCAAAGTGAGCTAGGTTTCCTGTTAGTAAGTCAAGTAGCAATCAAATACACATCATATGCGAATCAATCTTCCCTGCACACAAATCGAGCTATCAAGCGTGTCGTTTCAGCTCGTCTGTCCGGAAAATGGATGAAAGTGACGGCGTATCAGAGTAATACTGATTTAAGTTTGATACTTTATATGTGTGGCAACTTCTGTGCGTCTATACAATATGATTAATATCAACCATTTGAGACAAAAAACATAGATTGGAAACGTTAATTTTGAAATGTTCAATTGTGCAGTATTGCACCTAATTTAAGTTTAAGATTTTCATATATCAGAAACTTTTCCTGTAAGAAAAATATGTTTCTTGCAGGTAAAGTATATATGTTATACATTCATCTATTTCTGATTTTACGAAGTTAAATTGAATCAATTAAATGTTAGCTTTAATTGTTATATATTTTAGTTGACGTTTTTCATCTTTGGTTTACGTATTACCTGATCAATTTATAATAAGAAATGTTGATTATATAGCAAACTTTATAACCTATAGAGAGTAGTTTATATTATAGTAAGTATGAATCCAATCTATATGTCGACGTGTATTTTCGAAATCGATATTATTTCAGTGTGACGGCAATCAAGGCAGTAGCAGACTCCTCGCGAGATTACCAGTCATCAAGGGCAGGCCAGCGGTCAGCTCGGGGGAGGGGGGGGGAGGCTATATTATGTTTGGGGTGAGAGGGGGAATGAACGGGGAAAGGGATGTATTTTGGGACCTTCTAGAGGGGCGGTGTGCGACCCCCCCCCCCTAGGATCATCCACCCTTGCTAAAAGTGGAGCAAAGCGGCTGACAATATTTGCGTCTGTCGGTCGAGTTCCGGTGACACTGCCTGCCAGTCACTGCAGCAACGACCGGACGGGCGAACGAATGGCAAATAGAGGCAAAGAATTAAGACAAAAAATCATAAATAAAATCAATACGCTACATCTCATACACTTATTGGTTTAATCATTATTATAGGCAATATTAAAAAAAATATGATTAAACTAATAATAATAACTACATATCATACATTGCCAGCAAAGGTGGTTGGAATCTGTAAAAACTTTCTTACTTGGTAACGAAAGTTGTGATATTAACCATGATTATAGTTATGTGATATTAACCATGATTATAGTTATAAGCTGGTAATCTTTCTGGTTATCACCTACTTGAATCTCAGCTCCCGGTTATTGGTATAGACATAATTTAACATAATTTTTACTTTATTCTATTAATTTTAATGTAATATAATTTCTATCTTTGAATTTCTATTTCTAACACATTTGAATTTTGAATGTATACAATTTGACCAAGAACCCTACAACAGGTTTCAGTTAGGCTTGTCGCAGACAGAATTGCATGATTTCGCAGCGTATGATTAAAAAAAAAAAAAATAAGAAGAACCTATGCGATCAGCTAGCGTGCGCGCGCACACAGCTTCGTATCGTATGCTGTCGTATGATAAGAATTTTAGAATCGGTTCTAAATGAGAAACGTACGATCGTAGAAATAAAAGTTTGTCTGCGACCCTCCTTAAAGAAAAAAAAAAAAAATGAATTATCTATAGAGTTATAAGCTATATTGTATAGAGCGAGCTAACCAGCTCTAGGTGTCTATATTAGGAATCGTAAATACCAAAATACCATAAGATATACATGGGGGGGGGGGGGGAGGTACGCTTTCCATCATTCTGCGATGTTATTTCTCGGAAACTTTAGGGGAACACTTACGATGTATTTCAGGACTTTGGGTTATATAGGACAAGAACCCCACTCGTCCCTTCCCCTGTGGATCCGGTACTACCTATATAAAGTAATGCACTATAATGGTATCCCTCGTCTCTGTCTTACTTAGTGTTTTCCGTATTTTCGCAGACCCTGACCCCGGCACCAGCCACACCACGTCCTTCGAGTCAAACACGGAACCACTACTGGGAGACGACCCCGCACGCTGGCCACCGCACCTCCTTCAGCTACCGTCCTACGAGTCTCGCCGCCAGACTTACAAGAACATCCTGACGTCCCGGCTACGACGCATGCAGGAAGCACGCGCAGGACCGCGACAACCCCCCCTCGAGAACAACAGCTTTGACTCGCTCGAGACTGTGGATACTGAGGGGTCCTCCACAGACGCCAGCAGACTCGAGCAGGTAAATATTGGTCGACCGCATATTCTAGCAGGGAGCTGTAACATTTATTGGACATTCACTGTGACGTGTACATAGACCATAGAAATATCAGATTGCTATTTTCTAACTGCAAGGATGTTTTAATGAAAAACAAATATTTGTTTCAGTACATATATATATATATATATATATATATATATATATATATATATATATATATATATATATATATATATATATATATATATAGTACATATATATAATATATATAATATATATATTATTTTTTTGAAATTTTATGATATGAGGATATGAGGACCTTTTAAAAGAATTAACTGTATTTATTATATATACGCGCGTAATATATTATATATTTGCAAGCCTCTAACTGAAAATATTTAGTTACTAGAGAGTTATTAAATTTAGTTAACATGAAAAAAAAAATTTAGTATGACAAAATATATAGTATTTCGTTTGTCAACACAAAAAGCAATAAAAAAATTTAATAATTGATGACCTATTGTACTCTTTGCTTAACAGAAATGTTAGCATCTAGATCATAGCTTGCACAACCTGGATGACAGACTTTCTGTTAAGGAATGTGTACAACCTAAAAATTGAAATTAATAAAAAATAAAAAAATAAAATAACCTACTATAGCAACTACACATTTATTAGAATTTTTTATTTTTTAATGGTATATTGTCCTACTAAAAATGTTTCACTTCATTTCAAGATATGCATCATTTGTCATGAATTAGATCTATGAATGTGCGTGACATATATTTGACATGTTTGTGAAACGTGTCAATCACTTTCATGATAGCATGATATGTACCAATACACAATATTTAATAAATAAAATAATTATTGTGTATTGATAATCAGGTATAAATAATTTGTGTTACTGCGTACAATTAAGTACTCCTCAAACAATTTCAAATTCACATGGATAGTTTTGGCTATAAGAAAGTTTGAAACTAATTATAAAAATAATAAATTAAGAGATAAAGATAAAATCCTCATAAAAGTATCTCAAAATTAGTTGGTTACCGAATCATTGCCAAAAAATTGCAATGCTATTATATATCAAATAAAGTGAGGCAACTTAATAAAAAAAAAAAAGAATTTGACCTCCAAAAAATTTACTATAATCTAGGGGTGAAATAAATTGGTAACAATCGAATATCCCAATCCAAATGTCTGTCTTGGTGTCTCATGTGTTGGCATGGTGTTCGCAGGTGACAACGAGTTTCGAAAGCACGACTGACAACACGGACAGCACGGGCGACAGCCAGGCGCACAAACTCCAGCAGATCCGCGCGGACAGCGGCTATCGCAGCTTTGAGACGCCGGCTCGCCCGCCCAAGCTGTCCCACAAGCAAATTCACCTGGCAGACAGCGGCGAGATGGAGGAGTTGGTACCACCCAGCGAGCAAGAACTTGAGGAGTGCCAGGAGGTGGACGAAGGACTCGGGGGCAACGCGTCCCCCCCACCCTCCTCCTCACAAGCTGATCCTTCATCCTGGGAACCACACCGCAGAAATAGCTACAGCAGATCTGCATCTAAAAAACGTAGAGAATTCGGACGAGAACGGTACACCCCGGATTCAAAATATTTTGAAAGCGTTAACGAGCTTGAGACTGATTCCCGCTCTGGAGGCGAATCTCACGATGAGTCCATGAGTAGTAGCACCGTGATGTTCTCCGCAGCAACTTCGACTACCGCGGCGTCAGCTACCGTCGTAACCACGAGCCCAGGAGGTCGTGCAACCAAGACTGTTCTCCTACCACGATATTTACGCCATGGAGGTCGATATAGTTCAGTTTATGCTGCAGCAGCAGCCGTTCCTCAAAGAGATTATAGTGTCGATGAAAAATCAGATGCTCTCTTTCGAGAATTTAGTCGATGTGATCCAATGTTCGAACCTCCTGAGCAAAGTCGACAGAGATTCCATTACCGTCGTCTGCAGCAGCACAGGTCAAGTCAGGGCTCCGAGCTTGAGGTGGTGCACCAACGCAGAAGTAAACTCTCTCCTCAAGACAGCATTGACGAAGAATATTCTTTACATAAAAAAACTGAAGAAGATTCACAAATGGCTGATATTCCCATAATTAGAGTCGCCGATGAGGATTCTTCCGATCATATTTAAGCTAAAAATGCTATAAATATATTATATTTAAACAAAAAAATATATCCCCTTAACCCTTGCTGTTTAATGATCCCTCAACTCCCACTTTATAACTGATTGTTGTCTTGTATAATTGAGACAGTAATCTTTGAATGTGTGTTTCCAAAACCTACAAGAAAACTATGTGATAGTAGTTAACCCAGTGAAATATGTAATTATAATATAAACAATGTTTTGATATCACTCACTCAAGTATCATCCTATAGCTAAATTATAATAAAATAATTATAATAAAAAATATATATATTATATTACATAATTATATAATAATTTTTTTTAACAATGTATTAATTATACTAATAATACTGTAAACTTTTTCAATATGGATGTATTGAATGTACTATTTTTTATTTTCTTTTGTTTTAATTTGTTTTCTCAGCTTTAATTGCTCGTGGATATCTTCTTATAATTATCTTTAACACTATTTTCTTAACAAAACAAAAAGAGAGCATAGAAAGAAAAACTAATTATTAATGATGATACTCATCTTTTAAAATGTAAGGCAATGAACTGTGATAAAGAATTATTGCAGATCTAGTGAAAGAGGTAAATAATATAATATATAAAATTACATTTTTAATGTTTATATATAATATATAATTCGATTCTTAATTTATTCATACAAAAAAATGTATAATTATAATCTTTGACATTCCAGAACAAATTTAAATAAAATAATTATTGTATTTTAAATTATTAAAATAATTATTAGTTAGATTATTAATTGTGCTCATCTCTAATGAAGTGTGTCAGGAAATCACGAGGACCAATTACTAAGCAAAATATGAGATGCCTTTTGTACTATAGATGGTAAAGAATATAATAATCTAGCTTGTAAATTAATTGCCTGATGGGGCAATAAAAAAAAATTAGGAACAAAATATTATAGTCCATGATAAAAAAATAAAAAAAATAAGAAAAATGAATAATTAATTTAACATTAAAACATATGAAATCATAGTATTTACATAATATATATTTAAATTACTTTATAAAAATAAAGTATAGATCGAGTAACAGAATGAATCAGTATAACAACACTAACAACAATCTCAATGAATTAGAGCATAAGCAAAGATTTTACGATTTTACACGTTTTAATTGTATAATAATATAATTACTTCAACGAAACTATACAAATGAACGAAGGAACAAACAATATAATTAATTTACTACAAGTGCATTCACTTTTTTATTCTATATTAATTTACATTAAATATGATTTTTATTTTGTTCAACACATGGTTGTTGTTAAAAATAAATCAGCGAAAACGTTTTTGCCTTTCAGACCATCCTAATGGAACTATTATTATTATTATCTTCAAATACTAGCAACGGCGTTTTTGTTACCATATATATGTCAATCATATATACACTAATCATATGATGACGTTTACGTTACATACAATTTTGTATTGACATCGAGGTAAAAGGAATATTTCCATTTTGCATTTTGGCTATTAATATAATGAATTGTAAGAAACTTTTATTTAAATTTATAATATTAAAAAAAATTCAATGAAAGTTAATGAAGATAATGATACTAATTAATTAATTAATTAATTAATTAATCAATTAATTAATTAATTAATCATCGTGAGAATGAATTAATTACTTAATTGTTATAACGTTTGAAAAAAATTCCAATACAACTGCATTTTTTTATTTTTTTTTTTTTATAAAATTTTATTTTTGTTTACTTTATAACAATTGTAATATATTATAGCATTTTTTTTTAATTGATGTTATATGTTTGCTCAAATAATTATATTTTACAACGTGACTCAATAATATATTTTACACTTGCATTTTTTTTTTTTTTTTTTTTTTTTTTTTTTTTTTGCTTGCACATGAATTCCCTTTTTAAATAAATGTGAAAATGACGAACAAACATTAAATTACAATTATATATGGTTTGATTGTCATGATAAACAAAATTATTTAGTTCTTAAAAGTTGTGAATTGCCGAAAAATATTGACATGAAAATAAAATCACCCAGAAATCTCTTTCCCACCATATATAATAATATATGTTTGTGAATATAGGGAGTTTTGAAAAACTGCAGACCTAATTAACATCACATTTATAACTTTATTTGCATATTCTCCCCTGCATCGTTCACATATAAAAGCATCAGCTACATAATTATTTTTTTCTGTGTACTGATGGAATTAATGATGAAGTGTGCCTATATACTCTTTCAAATTTGGTCTCGTATTTTCAAGTATTCGTCCAAGTTAACTTTTTTAGCACCATGAAAATATCACAATTGAATGCAGAAAGGCCAACACTCACAAAAAAAAAAAAAAAAAAAAAGGCTTTACTTGTAATCTTGGAGTTGGGACTGAAAAAAATAATATATATTATAAAATAAACGTGTATATAAACATAAAAAGTAAGAGATTTTTTCAGTGATATTGGTTTTGTAATTGTTGCTTATAATGACTGCAGGAATCTATATTACTATCAGCTAGAACATTATACATTTTTGTTGCAGTCAATTGATTCATTTATACTTGAAAGTACTTGATCAAACAAATTTGAAACACATATATATCTCCTTTTCTGTTATAACAGATACTATAATACTATAGATTATTATTCTACTTTAATATAAATTAAATATGCAAGTAGAATAATCTATCTATATTATATATTATAAATAGAAGCAGCCGCTGACAAATGTCATATTAAGAAACAAGAAATATTATATTGATTGATTGTTTTTTTGTGTGTATATTATTAATTAATTATCTTTTGTTATTTATTTTTAATTTATCAAACATTTTTGCAATATGAGCTATGTATCAAAACATCTGCAAATAATGGGGTACTGACCAAAAAAAAAAGTTTCAAGTTTTTGTCAATATTTCAAAAAGCACGAGAATTTCATGAAGAACAAGCCCTATTTCAGCATTCTATGACAATTTCCTGATTTTATATGAATTTTTAAAATCTCTCAAAAATGACGTCATAGCATTGAATCTTAAATGGGAAAATAGATCAGTTAACATTGCCAATTCCCATACTTAATATTGAAATGTAACCAAAACTTCATTTGCAAGGTTTTTAGGTGCTAGAATCACGATAATGAAGGTTTCAAATTCCTACCTCAATAACTTTTCATTTTAGCAATGTTAACTGATGCATTTTCGTATTTAAGATTCAATGCTATGACGTCATCAAAAAAAGTTTTAAAAATTCATATAAAATCAGCAAATTGTCGTAGAGTGCTCTAATAGGGCTCGTTCTTCATAGAATTCACAGTACTTCTTACTAGTATTGCTAACTCAAATACCGGTCAGTACCCCATTACAAACTCTTAACAAAAATAAAATTAATTGTAAAAAAATTAATAAATAAAAAAATTTAAGCTGATATTATATAGTACTGGTGTATCATATATAATATATCTACAACTATATGTATATGACAAATAAAGCTATGTTATAGCTATTATAGTGAATGAACAATTTATATAATTGTAAATGAATTGAATTTATAGTTAAAATTTCATGCAGTATAACCATCAAATGAAATCGTACTTAACGGCTAACAGCTAGCTATTATATAAGATCAACATATCATGATTTTTAATATCATTATGTATACATAGAGAGCACAAATAGGTCGTAAAAATATGCATGTTACATTATTGGCAGAAAAATCACCTACAATGTGAATATACATTATATGGGCACTTCTTAAAAGCCAGTACAGAGCCGACGAGTATATTGCTCTGCACCATTGCAGGTATATGCAGAATAATTATATAGCGATCAGTCGCTGAAAAGGAGCACATAGTTTGTCTTTTGAGGCAGTTAAGGGTAAGGTAACGCCACCAATGTTAAAAAAAATCCCTCTCACAAAAATTCTGAAAAAAATTTAAAATGTTCTCCTCTACACCCCCTATCAGTAGCTAAAATATCAGGTATACAAATACGATCTAGTTTTTGAGTTATGAATTTTTAAAGTTGACCAATTTAACATGGGAGTTTCATTTCTCCATGTTAAAGTAGTCAACTTTAAAAATTTATAACTCAAAAACTAGATCGTATTTGTATACCTGATAATTTAGGTACTGATAGGGGGTATAGAGGAGAACATTTTAAATTTTTTTCAGAATTTTTGTGAGAGGGATTTTTTTTAACATTGGTGGCGTTACCTTACCCTTTAGTGAACTTATATACCCTAGCTACGGCGCTGAATTGCTGATAATGTTTACACATGTATGTGAGCTACTGGATTCTGTATGCTCCTTTCCAGCCAACCTGCAGGTCAAGGTATACTTCAAAATTTGAGTTTATATAAGGAATGGAATTCTATTTTTGAAAACTGTTTGTAACTTTTTTTTTTTTTTTTTTTTAATTTTTTCTTCCTTTTGTGTCCAAGTAATTCCCTAGCCCAATGCATAAAAAGAATGTTATTGACTTAAATGTTTGGAATAAAATTGGAGAGTGTTAATATAAAATGCTTTACCTTAATTAATTTAAAACTTTTTATATCTTATATTATATAACATAAAATGTGTTCAATTATGTGATTAGTAAATTATATTCGGGCCCCAGTTTGATTCTGAATCTGTATGAAACTAATTAATATTCCTGTATTGATATTGTGTTAGTTCATTATTATTGCCTCTGTATCATGACTAATTGGAAAATAATAATGGATTTCAAATGAATTCTTGCATTTGCTTTTTTATTATCCTGTGTACTGTGTACAAATAAATTTAGTCTCTATTCTATTTGTTACACTCTTGATTCGTACGGAGTCCCCTTCTACTGAAAATTTATGTTTCACACAGTTGGTTTCCATGTCATATATGGTATAAATGAAATACAGTAAAATATAGCATAACATATAAATTATTTGAAATTATTCATCGAACCTCTCATTGAAATTTGACTTGAAAAATCTAAAGTATAGTCAAGATTAGACTCGCACCTTTTTCTCAAGTGAAAGGCAAGTGTGTGCAAATAATATATATAATTATGCAAAGAGGATTAATTGTATTGTGTTTTGAATTTTTTGCTGTTTTCTTGTTTTGACCCTATTTCAGGGTCACAAGTCACAAAATATGGTCACAACTTGTCACAAGTGACTGAATTTAACTTCTAGTCGCTTCTTGGACCCGACGCAGCATTTTTTTTGGGTCTTTTATTCCTAACTCCCAACCAGGGTGGTAATGGCCTAGCAATTAATCCATCCCAGCATTTCATTAGCCTAGGTGAGACTGAGGGAACCATGCATGGGCATGAAAAACTCTGTCAGGATGGTTAATGGAGGATGTTATGAAACACCTCCTAGTTACATGTACGAGTGGGTATTCTTTAGATCCAACCACCGTGTAAAAATCTGATGGCGCCTTGGATTGAATCAATGACTTTCAGATTACAAATTGGATGGGCAAGTACCCGGCAATTTTTTACAAAATTGCTAAGATGCTTGCTACGCATATGCTACAAATATTACAATCATATTTCCCAATTGTTTTTAATTGTTACCCCTTTCCCCTGAAGTATGAAAAGAAGCAAATTGAAATACAAGCTCCATTCCGCTTTTAGTTTTACGCTCAAAAGAAAAAATAAAACATTAGTGGAATAATAATAAAAAAAAAAAAAAAAAATGAAATAATAGTTCTACTAAAAAAAAAAAAAAAAAAAAGATTACTGCTACTAATTAGTGAATTAAAACTATGATAAATTAATTGAGGAAAAACTACATTAGGTATAAGGACTTTTACTAAAATGTATTATTAAATTTAATTTTTTTTTATGATTTATTATTTTTTTGATATAATACAGTACATATATAGTAAATTTAATTCTTAGCACAATCCATTTAATTGAATGCGGTATGGCGGAAGTTTAAATGCATTTGAACATTCAAGAAAAAAATGGTTTATGTTCTGTGGGAGGGTTATGGTTACTGTTCTTACAAAATATTATCATATCTAGCACTGCATGCAATGTACAAATTACAGACATGGGTCTAGTTGTCGGCAGTCCACAAAGTCACTTTGCAACAACTCACGTGGAAAAATCTCAAGCATTTACTAAATACAACAAAAAAAATTGGGGGGAACATATTTCCACACAAAAAAATATATATATATATATTTTATATATATATATATACAATGTGGGCACCTTACTATGTACCAAGAAGATGAGAGAACCTAATAAGTTTGCTAGCACCTTGCAACAGTTTTAAATTGTTCAGTAAACAACAAAGAAAATATACAAACACAAGTAAAATTTTTATTTCTCTTGCAAATTAATAAATGGCAATTAAGATATGAGCAAAAGTATAAATGCAATATATGTTGTAAAAGCAAGTTTTTAATTATTATTGTTACTTTTTTTTTATTGATTGCTACAGCTAAATGAATTAAAAAGGAAAGACACATTCAATTTCTAGTATTTGATATACTTTATAGTAAATGTCTCATGAAAACCTTGGTTTTATACTTACAAAAGTTACTTTCACAGATTACATGTTGACTTTGACATCTCTTTTATGCTTAAAAGACTGGGTAAAATAAGAATAGAAGCTAATTTACACTTTAAAAGATGTGCACTGGCATTGTATGAGTAGGAAATAAATAAGACAATTAATATAATAAGGTAATGTAAACATTAAATGAATAATACTTGGCAAATACCTAGGGTATAATACTAATCAATACAGCAAAATTTTGTTTTAATAAATGGAAAGGTCCCAGATTGGAACCAAATAAATAAACAAATTTTGGGAACTAACTATGATAAAAACAGAATACTTTGTTTTATGTCTTATTTCGCCTACAAGGTAACCAGTAAACACATTAAATACACTCTTTCACATTCATGATGATGCTGAATGCAGATCAGAAAAAGCTACTTCCTGTTTTTCTTACGAGGCACCTTCAACTGATCTACATCAAACACTCGTCATTTGAATGTGTGATAAATACTTAACCAAAGAGCAATCAATTATTGTAAAATAACAGGAAAGGGTGACTCAAGATTAACAAAATTCCAAATTGAAAATTATGGTACAGATCAGATTCATCTACTTAAATATAATTTGCTGTTAGAAAGAATCACAGTATTTTCAACCAACAAAATAATCAAGATAGTTTTGAGCACGTGTATTAATTCAATATCTAGGACAACATTGCTTTTACTGATAATGTTGAGCCCTTCTCATAATTTCTTTAAAGGCAAGAGAATATAAAAATTTTATTACAAAAATTAGAACAGTAAAATAGATACTTAAAATTTACAGAAAATGCTTCCTCTCTATGTGTCAAACATAGTTTACAAAAAATTATAATATATATAATATAAAAAGAGAGAGAATGTCGCCATACTATCAAATAATGTCTTCTTTAAAGAAAATATCAAATATTACAATGCAAGGGAGATTCTAGATTGCTTAGTTACATCAAATGGTTTATTGTTTTTGGACTGGGAAATTACAAGCACTTTATCCACACTGAACGATTAACCCTTTAATGTACGTTGTTATCTGCATTACAGATAAACTGAACATCGGACTTGAATAAAGAAGTCAATCAAATACACATGCATCTAGTACTAATTAAGCAAATGAACATGATAATATCTTGCAGGCTTATTACTCGTTGTAAAATTTTAGTAGTCCCAGAAAGTTAATATTTCTTTTAGAGATGATTCTTTCAAATCTATGCCAACTGCCAACCTTTGTCAAGGTAACCACCATCAAATATTTTTTGTAAGTGGGATAAAAATGAACAAGATACGGGCAAGAACTAGTTTTAAAAAAATACATCTTTATATTTTCTATAAATTATAATTTTGGTTTGGTTAATTTTTGTAAGAGGAAAGTTAAATCCTATATCTGGGCATGTTAAGTGCTTTAGGTAAAATTTGATTAGCCACATATTTAACATAACATTTGAGGTTATGAAGTATTGCTTGAATTAAAAGCATGGAAGAGGATATAGAGCCGCTGTGATATTTTGTTTTTCTATTAATGCTCTATGGTTTCCTTTCTTCACTCATAAACAAAAAAAAAAAAAAATAAATAAATAAAAATGGAAAGTTTTTGTTGCGTTCTATTACGGGTAGAACTATTAACTATGCAAAGGTAGGTCAGGTATTTTAGGATTTGACGAGACATTGAAACACCTTAATCACATACATTACGAAAGAAAATAAACAAATAATAAAATTCATGAGCTAGTGCTACATGCCTTAATTACAGAGTTATTCTATATTAGATGATGATGTGTCATGAGTAAATAACAGAAAGTAAATTAAAAGTTGTTATGTACCACTAGTAATGATAAATTTAATGCTTTACTGCAAAGATACATATATTGTACTCCAGTATAAAATGTCACCTTAGCTAAAACTACAAGAAAATAATTGAATATCCTGATATACTCATATATATATATATATATTTTTTTTTTTTGCTTTTTGTGTCAATGTTTAGATTGATTATACCATATATCATCCCTTGTCCGTAATAATAAACTAGCTGCTACCACAATTCGTGTGCAATTATGAGCTATCTGCTAGGAAGGAGGAGAGGGGGGGGGGGGGAAGGAGTTACGACCCGTAACTCTTAAAGCGGGAAAAAAAGAAAAAAAGTGTGAACTACTGCTTAATATATTTCCGCAAAAAAAAAAAAAAATAATAATAATAATGAGGAAAAACTTTATTTTTTTCAACATGTGACTTAAATAGCAGTTTGTTTTGGACCCCCCCCCCCCCTGGTATAGCGTGGAAAAAAAAAAAAAAAAGGTAATGCTAGGGTTAAGAGCTGTCAATAGCTGTAAAATAAAGCTCATTGTTGTGCTCACTTGAAATAGCAAACAGCTCATTATTGCACACGAGATCGTATCAGCAGTTAAGTTAGCTCATTATTGCGGACGAGGGACGATATACTCATGGCTCATCAAATCATAAGTAAGAAAAAAATGTGAGTGACATTACAACAATTTTTAAACATTAAACAAAAAGTGAGTTAACAATCATAACAGTTCCTTCGTCAATAAAATTATTCAACTTGAGCTATTTAAATAAATGCAACAAACCCTCACATATTACTATGTGAATAATTTAATGTTCTATTATGTCATGTAATTTTTTGAACAATACAAAATGAAAACAGTAAAAAAATTATGAAACAAAATGAAAACAGTAAAAAAATTATGAAATTCAATTCATTATATTAAAATTTTTAATGTACTTAAATATTCAATTATTTTACTGCAGTTATTACATACAGAAATTGATCCTGGCACGAATTCGAATACGAAAATTATGCAAATGTTGTTAATAACGTAACTTCCTCCCCTGCTTTTAAATTTTTAAAATTTATCTCAAGATTTTCTGTATTCATGCCTCCATCAATGTCTGTTAAGGTAACAAATTGTCAGATTCACAAAAATCTATACAGAATAGACTTTTACTAATTCATATATGTGCATTACCAGACCAGAAAATTCTTACAGATCCACAATCTTCTTACAAGTTTATACAAAACTTTTAAAACTCTTGTTTAAAAAAAAATATATACATATATCTAGTATTAGATATATTTTCAATAATGGATAATATATATAAAGGTAAACATAATTATTACTAATGTTGATCAAGTGATTAAAAAAATGAAATGAGATTTAATTCAAGTTACATGCCGGTAAATACTTCTTGTGGGGGGAAATTTGTTACTGTTCCACAGAAGGACACACATCATATTTGGTAGGCCATGTGAGTTGTATGTACATAATGTTCTATTTTCGTTTTTAACAAAGAGCTTCTGGTTTTATAAATTATTTTCTCCTAATAGAAAGTAATCATCGCCTTTTTCTATTTGTTTTTAAATATATATATTTTTTTTTTGCTTAAAAATAATGAGATAATCAAAATAATAAAGAATTCAGTGACTAGAAATAAAATGTTATTATTAATTTTCTTACGTTTAATCTGGATTTGTGCTTTGGCCTATACATCAGTGGTTAAAATTGAATATTTGCCATTATGAAGCTACTTTTAGGAAAGATATAAACACACAGCCTTTAGATAATGGGCCTTCATGTTCATTATTTAGTGCATAGTATTAGTTGATAATAACATTAGTACCAATAACTGGAGCACGAGTTAAATTACACAAAAAATGAGTTACAAAATAAGGCAGCACATATAAAAATATCAAATATTATGGTGAAGTTATCAACAACAACAGAAGCAGTCAAATGAGATTAATCAATTAATGATTGTAACAATAAGCATTAATTATTTTTTGATTAAATGTCCATTAAAAATTAAGTATAAACATCATCATACAGGAATATAATTGTGTTTTTCTTTTGTATGAAAGTGTAAACTAAAAATAATAAGTTCTAGTTCCTCTCATTGATGGGGGCTATAACAATAAGTGATGTGTGCTTTGTTTGTATACAAACTGAACACCCACATCTTGATGCTCCGTACTTTGTGTTTTCTTGGCTGTGGCAGCCAGGGGAACCACACAAATTAAGGTGAGATAAATATACAAATGTGTAATGGATTACTAATACTAATGTGTGAATACAAGGGAGAGTTGACAGCAATACCATTGTCGCATTAATACAAAATATGAGCATAATTATATATAAAACTAGAACATAAAATTGTAACAGTTGCATGGATGTTTTGAACATGTTACAAAAGTTAATTAGGCTTTGCAACTTGTAATGAAGTTAAACTAAATCTTCAATTAATTATTCATCAGAATCTTTTTAATTGAACTTGTCTCCTTCTATTTTTAGTTGGACAGGATTTGAGCTTAAAATTTTTGCTTTGAAACAAACTTCAGAGGAACTTAAAAAGTGACAACAATTATCATTTCTCTAATGGAGTCTTGCATCGAGTGTTAAGAAAAAGCAAAAACAGAAAACAAAGTTACTAGTTTTTGCTATTTAGTTTTTGAAATGCTTTTATGTTTGTGAGTAAAAAAGTAAAAAAGTTTTTAAATTATTTTAAATATCAGGACACTGCCATAAAAGAATTTATTTGGGTTAAATGCTGAATTGATTAAAAAAAAAGGTATTATTGTGTCTTTTCCATCTTCTTGTTTAATATTTATCTGTTTCTTGAGATGGAGATTGAAATTTGACTCCGTGACATCACAAAGTCAATCTTTGTCTGTTAACCGATAAGGTTATTGTGACATCACAGGGTCAAATCAATCTACATCTCAATAACAGGAACATGTGAAAATTTATGGTAATAAAATAAATGAAAGAGAATAATTATTTCTGCATCTTTTGATGAAAGTTTTATGCTTTCATATTTAAAAATGGACACAACTTATTCAGGTATAAAGCTGTTTATCTCTTTATGAAACACAAATGCTCTTTACTTAAAATTGGATAAGGCTCTTTCTGCATGACGACGGAACGTAAATCATACCGAATTACAATTTTATTTTACAGTACTAGTCCTTTTAGACAATTTAAATGGAAATAAAATTGGATTAAATATAGAATTTAATTTTTCTTAACACTATACAAGTTTACTCATAAAAATATATTTTGACATTAGATTGCAAAATGAAGTTGTGCTTTCTTTAAAGACAGTATGCATCAATCACACACTCACGTACACTTTTTTTTAGGCAAAACAATTCAATTGAGTAATAATTTAAATTCACCAATATTATTGCATGCCCACTGAAGAATCTCTCGACCTCAATTTCTTACGTTTATATGCTGAACACAATATCGTTCAAACAAATACCCTCAAGCTCACATGTTTGTTTATTTCCTACCCCATATTAAAAAATTACCAAATAAATATCGAAAAAATATAAGGCTTGAGTGTAGTTACTTAATAACAAAAATCCATGTACATTCATAATTCGCAGTATATATTATAAAAAAGATGAAAATGCTTTATAAAATTTTGGCATGATGATGGCAATTACTATTTACACTATTTACCTTCCTTTTACTGACCAGTTACCTTTAGCCTATTAATTATTTTTTACACATTTCTTTTCTTTTCTTCTCCTTTTCTTCTTTCTTCCTTTTTTTTTTTTTTTAGAAAATTAGTCTAAACAAACAAGCACTGGTCATAACACACAGGTACAGCTTACAAATGTAGATGATTTAAAATTAGATATAAAAGTTATGTTTTAGCCTGTGGCAATGTTTTTGAAGGAAAAGGGGGGCAATGCTTGCCACCAGAGCATTGATGCCGAGGGCTAGGCTCACGTGTCCTCGTCTGCCAGGTGGTGAAGATCTATGTAGTTCACCAGGGCTCGGTGCAGAAACTCGTATTGACCCTGCAAAGACATGAGTGCAAGCAAGTTAGTATTGCTGGCGTGACTTATGTTCTGATTGCAGTCTATCTTGCAATCAGATCCATTCTATAATATACCGTCTTGGTATTGCTGTACTCAATTTGGTAGGACTTACATAGACTGCCGATCTCAATTTGATACATTACTGGAAAATAGATTGAGATTGGCAATCTATGCAAATCTCACCAAGTTGAGATCGGTAATATAGACATTACCACGACAATATATGATATAGTGGTTAGAGTGTCTGCTTCTTGTCCGAAAGATTCCCGGTTGAACTCAATTTTCACAACTTGGGATGGTTAGTATGAGGGAGGAAGGGAGTTTTGGCTGTCTATACTCTGCCAGGTTGGGCTCTGTACCAGCAAGCCCCTATTAGAAACGGTACTTGGGTGTCTGACATACAGACTGGGCATTAGGAGTCCTAGAGGTCACTGTGGAAAATGTTGAAAAACAATTTCCGCCATTGGACATCAACAATTAATAGTCTTCTAATTTTAGTTTACCCCAAAGACTGCCGATATTTCTGTTTTCTGTAGGTGTCATAATAAAATAAATGTTGCATTTAACAATTCATTTTCAATTTCTTTTGATACCAACAAACTAACACGTTTTTAACATAGTAATAAATTTATTATTGTATAACAAATTTTATTTCTTCAAGATGACAGCAATTGTTGCTGTTTGTATTTCGGTACTAAGTATGTATAAAGTGTCTTATACAGCATTTATTTCAAAATTTAATTAAAAACCAACTCAATTATACTTACAAAGGTTTGAAGCATTCCTTGCCTCTGTGACCTAAGCTTCCTAGTGACGGTAAAGATATCAACCCTCTTCTCGGTCCTAATTTGCTGAACTAGTATTCCAAGGCCTACAAAGATGGAGCTGCGCTCGGCACCGTGGCTGCAACAAGAGGAAGGTGAGGACGGACTTGCTGAAAGTGTGTTGACCGCCGTCATGCCTACCTGCAGTGGACGGCAATGGGGCCAGAGCCTCCCTGGGCCTCCTGGTGGGCTTGCGTCTGATCCACCAACTCAATCAGCCCACGAGTTACCTCAGGAACCTCTCCTTCTACCGTGGGCCAGCCGTTGTATTGGAACTGCGTCACCGTTATGCTCTCGTCAGTCTGAAACACACAGCCACAAGTGAATACGTAAATACAAGAACAACTAATCGACGTGGTAGCGCCCATTTGTTCCATTTGCTTTCGGAAAAGTTCGGATTTTAATTTATTTACGCTATGTAGAGCCATCTTTTTAATAAATTTTGTACTAAAATCGATAGACGTGCCAATAGAGCACTGATAGAGCTTCTGAAAACACTCAAAAGATGGCTCTACATAGCGTAAATAAATTAAAATCCGAACTTTTCCGAAAGCAAATGGGACAAATGGGCGCTACCACGTCGTAATGCATGTTGGGTGCTGAGCCTTTTGAAAATAAAATTAGCCCTATTAGATGAACATGATATCTTTATTTCCTGTATTTTTGATTATGTGAAGTAAGTTTAGTTTTAAATGTAAAAACATTAAATCGGCTTCACATATCAAATAACAGGACATACAATTACAAACGTTCTCATGACAGAATAACACATTCATTGACGATGAATGTTATTCTTATGAGGCAGCGTAAACAAAACCATATTAAACATTGTCATTTGAACATAGCGTGTATTAATTTAGGACAAGTTTGCAAATTCCCTTTTTTTTACTGTAAATTTTCCTGATAAAGGTACAGGACTACTGTAATTCTTCCAGAGTTATTCAAATTATGTAACGGTTCCATTTTTTTTAAGCAGGAGAAAATGGGCAAAAGTCTACTTGTATAGAAAATTAGTGGTAACACAAATAGAAAGATTAAAAATTTGCTTTGCAAAAAGACCCATCCTAAACTTCTGAAAACGTTTCACTGTTACTATGGGTTTGGGCCCATTTAGGTTGCCTAGCAATTGCCTAGAAGGACATTTAATGTTGCAAGAAGCTGATTTCATATTCTTCCTGCTTACACAATGTTATGTATATGAAAGTTCCGTCTTAAAATAACATTCCATACAGTAGCTAATCATTTAACTTGTACTGATAGGATGTAGAAAGGCAACAAGGATTTGCTAGTCAAGTCTACATCGTAAGTTGAAAACAAGGACCTAAGTGCATGTCACTAGATGTACTCAACATGGTAATCTTTGCAGTAAACCTCAAACCTCTTCCTGTTTCCTCCTGCTGACATCATTTCCCCCACCCCTCTCTTTTTTTTTAACGATAGTGGGTAACATCAGGAAGTCTTGCAAATAAACCCATCTCTTGCCCTTTAAAATTTACAAGTAAATTTGATATCCAACTGCTTGTATGTTTAATAGAATTTGTTGTACTCAACAAATCTTTGATCTTTGTTTATGAAGGCAGGACACGAACCTTGCAGTTGGTCACACTGAACTCTCTCCTGGTGTAATATGGACAGCTTTCACTCTGAATATACTTGACTTTAATATGACCATGACTTATTTCATCATCTGGCCAGTAGCGCAGACATTTCTTTGGGCCATCACCTAGCTGCAAAAAACATGAACATATAATGATGATACAAGTTACTTTTACAACTAATAATAGTAATATTTATTTAAAAACAAAACGTACATCAGATAGCATGACTAGGGTGCTTATGCACTGCTCAGATATCATTCTCCAAAAGTCAGGTATTGTAGATTCCAGGGGATCCTGAGTAATAATGAAGGATTCAGAGTTGTCATAGCCCTGTGGAAAATAACATGTAACAATTAATATACTGTATTGTAGTAAGTCAAATAAATAGAACACTGAAGAAATTTATTTCAGTTAGATATCGTCCCTCGTCTGAAATAACGAGTTATCTGCTATCAGGCGAGTGCAATCATGAGCTGTAAATAGGTATAGCATAAGGCTCACTGCTGTGCTCACCTGAAATAACAGTTAGCTCATTATTGAACACAAGATTTGGCCAAGCATATAGCTCATTATTCCGGATGAAGGATGATATATTATAAATTGAGAGGTATGTTTCACAAAATCAAAAGCCAACTGGTATTAGACATAAACTGATGGTAAATAAGGTTGAGCTTATTTCTACTTTAATGTTATCAGCTATCTATTGCTCTTAGTTATTTTATGCTAGAAAAAAGCAAAGCTTAAAGGGATACATGCCTCAAATTACAAATTAGACAGACATTAAGTGTTGCTCAAGTTTATAATTAACATTCGTATTATTTTTACCTGCGCGCGGTGCGACTGTGCGAAGTCGCGCTACAAAGAAAGTCCTTGCTGACGTCACAACTCACAGCTAGCACCGATTAGCATTGAGTTGTGACGTCATCAAGGACTTCATGACGTCATCAAGGACTAAATTTCTTACTTTGAACTGCGACTTCGCACGGATGCATCACGCGTGGAAAAAAATGATGTGAATGTTGATTATTTACTCTAAACCCACTTGGTGACTATCTAATTTGTAATTTGAGGCCTGTATGCCTTTAAACCTATTTTATATGGCAGTGAACTGTTGCAGCAATTTTGTTGCCAAGACCAGTCCCACGAATCACATTAAAAATTTAATATTGCTTTCTGTCTTCCCCCCCCCCCCTCTCAAATATGAAAATGAAAGTGTAGTTGAAGATAGCTAACATACTTCTATGAAAGAGGCATTAATGTAGGTAGAGTGCTCTCGTCCAGGGATGGGAGTGAGAATAACTCTGTTCCTGTCGTATGGAATCACATTATCGGCTCGATTTTTCACACGGTTTTCATCTCCACTTGCTACAGAGCAAGACTTGCTCTCCTCTGGTATTCGACTGATTTTCTGTAACCAAGTAAGTATAATTGTAACTACAGTATGCATATCTTCAATTTCTTTAATAAACTTGGAATTAAGACTGAAAAGAATATGAATTCCAAGTGATATTGTAAATTTATATTTACCTCAAAATCTTCCTCTAGTTTTGACTTATCTTTTCCATTTTCCCTCTGCTTTAATTTCTCAACAGCACTTTTTAATTTTGAGATTTTGTGTTCTGTATCACCATATTGAGCAAGTTCTACAAGTGCTCTGTAGACAAATATGTATTGTTTCTGGAAAAAAAGAATTACTTCATTAGTTTTTTACTTAAGGTAGAGATAATACGGATCAGCTGGCCCAATGCTAAAAAAATCCCATTCATAAAAATTATGAAAAAAATTTAAAATTTTCTCCTCTACATCCCCTATCAGTAGGTAAAATATCAGGTATACAAAAACGAGCTAGTTTTCGAGTAATTAATTTTTATTTAAAGTTCTCTAATTTAACATGGAGAAATGGAACTTCCATGTTAAATTAGTCAACTTTAAAAATTAATAACTCAAAAACTAGCTCGTTTTTGTATGCCTGATATTTTACCTACTGATAGGGGAGTTAGAGGAGAACATTTTAATTTTTTTTTTTTCATAATTTTTATGAACGGGATTTTTTTAGCATTGGGCCAACTGATCCGTGTTATCTCTACCTTAACAACAAAATGATCATGATTTTCAGTACACTTACCAAGTTTTGGACCAAGAAGTTTCGTTGATGTCTCAGATCACAAACAGTGTTGAAGACGGATATTTCTCCCTCTTCTTGTATTTGTTGAGTCAGGGAGTCAAGGGCTACCAAAGTGCCTGTCCTGCCTACTCCAGCACTGAAAAAACACATTCAACTGGTTATAAAAAAGTATAAAGTACACATAATTTTTCATTTAATCATTACTTGTAATTGTTTTAGTACAATAATATTCACTATGATAATTCTCACCTGCAATGCACCAGTATGGGACCCTTTTCCAAAGAATATACCTCGTTCATCCTTTTTATAAACTTAAGTATTCCTGATGGATGCTCTGGGGCCATGAAATCCTTCCACACTAAGAAATGATACTGAATAATACTCCTTTCTTCTTTCTCCTTGTCTGGACAGGATCTTGACATCTTGAGTTCTCGAATAATGTAGTCTGGGAACACAAGAATGTTATTTAATTTTACCGACAGGTGAAGAACAAAACAAAAATATGATTGGATGCACTTTGAGACATTTTCATTCAATGCTTTTAGGAATAAACTTATCTCTATAATTTCAAACTGACAACATTGCTTCACAAGCTTGCTATTCTGCATTAAGGAGGATATAAAATGAAGCATATATGTAGAAATGGGAAGCATGGTTTTATTTTTCCGTGATGTTGACATGGCAGCATGTACATAATGTGTTCTGAATCAACCAATGAAATGCTGAATTCCTTTCTTGACAATACATATATCTATAACAAATATGATGAAGCGAGCTTACCAGAATATCTCTTCTCTTGAATGTGGGTCACACTGATGTCTCCGTAAGATTTCTCCCCTTCGTCAGGCCAGTACTTGGCACACTTGGTTTTACTGTACTCCTCAAGATTGGTCAACATTAAAATCAGCTCCAAATGTTGTTCCCAAATCATTCTCCAAAAATCGCTAACTGTACTATCCATTGGACCTAATAATGAAACATAACTTTAGTTAAAACTTTTTACTGTATTTCGTAATATTATTTAGCAATAAAATAGCTTTAAAAATGTAAGTAGCAAGACAGGTGCTTAGATATGCTTTGTATGAACAAAAATCAAGCATTCTAACTTGTAAATGAGGTAAATAATCAGAACTCTAGATGTTTGTTAGCATAAAGCAGGCTCCTCAACATAGAGACCACATGAAAACCCTTTTAGTAAAACAAAACAGACCAGCATTTTAATTTTGCCGTAAAATAATAAAAAAAAAATACATATTTATTGTAGTAATTGGCTTACTAGAAGTAGAATGGTTTAAAAGCCAAAACGTAAAGAAAAGAAGAAGTAATGTACTTAAGTAAAAAATTTTACCTTGAGCACAGATGAATTTCTTTCTTTCCTTGTAGCCAATTACAAAGTTGGCATTGATGTAATCTGAGCCTGCAATTCCATCTATCTGGGAGAGCTTGACACGAGTCTGGTCGTACGCCTTGATGTCGGGATAACGGTTCTTGTAATTATTCTCACGCGACTCAGAGCCTCTCGTAGTGCGGTCCGGGAAACGATCAGGAAGAAGCTTCAACATTTAAATCAATTTTTCAGAACACTGTAAAAAATTGACTTTTGGAGGATGCTACCAATTGTATATCAGGCTGTATAATGTATTCAAAGTTAAAACTAAAAAATATATATATATATATATATGTATTTTTATTTCTAGAGACACACTATTTTTTGCTTTTGCTTTTTTTTTTTTTTTTTCAATTATTATTATGATTATAATTTTTTTTTAAATTAAAAATTGCTTAAATTAAAATTTGTATAACGATACTTTTTATGTAATTCAATACAGTAACTTTAATGTTAGCATACTAGCATATCTGAACCCAAAGTCTATTTTTAATGATATATTGATATACAACTATTCCATCTGATGTTTTCCCAGCATTTACCTCAAACTCATGCTGGAAGCCATAGTCTGAATCTCGGTGGCGTTCAGCAAAGGCAGCAGCCATCTCTGCCCTCAGGATGGGGGCCATGTCTGGTGGACTTGAAGAGACTGGTACATGACGAGCTCCACGCAGGCTCTGGCACAAGTGCCTGCCACACACGACACTCAGCTCCACTTCTGTGTAGCCCTTGTTACACAGAATATGTCTGCCAGGAGGAAAGAGAACAAAAAAAATGTGCCAACTCATCACATAATATGAAATATTTTGTTCAATTAAATATTATCTACTGTTAAGTCCGAAGTATATTTAGCCTTTCATAATACACTAGTACCCAAAATTGTGTTTATTTAGGAACAATTTAAAAGAAACAAATAATTCAATTTCTTAATTATGTACGTCAGACTTCTCAGTAGAAATATTTCTCTTACTGTCTTTGTGTTGACATTTACAACAGTGTAAACAAATTGTGATTTATTTATTTATTTTTTCATCTTTCCTCCCTATGAGACATTACTGAGCAAAGCTTTGTGTTAGACACAAACATAAAAAGCAAATAATAACAAAAGGATGGATAAAATTGATAAGCATGACAATTAAAGATATTGAATGAAAGAAAACTGTGTGGTTTTTTGGTTACTTAAATAACGAAGTACCAAAGAATTATTGAAACTCAATATAATTTTGCTGATTTATCATATTATTATATGGTAAAAAAAAAATTAAAATGTTCCCAGGTAAGTTTCAATTATGTCTAAAAGAATAAAAAAATAACAATAACAATAATAATACAGTATCATTAATTAAAAGTAAAAACCTCTAATCTATGACACAGCAAATATATTGAATTATTTTATTGTTTTGAAGGATTCAGTTGGTTCAAAATCTAAAGAGATGATCAGAAAGGACAGAAGGCAGGAGATTATTATGCGAAATATAACTTGAAAGCAATAATTTATTGGCAATTGAAATTTAAAGTTTACTACTGTACATTCATTTATGAGATGCATGGAAAAAAAGCACAGCACTTCTCATATAGCTAATAGCATACAATAATAACCACATCTCGTCAGTCTTTTTCTATCAACTCTTTAGAATTTCAAAGCTTCACTCACACAGAAAACGATGGAAATTACAAAGCAATGAAGTTAATAAAGCAGGATAATTTTACTGCAATCCTTGTCTAGTTATTATTGTCCTTCAAGGCAATGCAAAACAATAATTTGATGAAGTGATATATGAAAAAATATATGTACAATAGATGTCCATAATGAAAGGCGGATACTCAAATAATTGCATCATACCATCCTTCCATCAGACTGATCATTAAGGAGGAAAAACGAATGATACCACTCACACAATACACAAAGCAAAAGCATTGGTACACACCTAAAAGAGTTCCTCAAAGTCATCTCAACACCTTGGGCTTCTGCCACCTGCTTGGTATAGCGCTGTAGGAGACACAGTGCCAGCAACAGCACAAATACCACGAAGATGAGTGCTAGCAGTACCTGCAGTACCACAGACAACACCTGACCTGTCTCATCAGCAATTATTACCGGATGTCCAGCTTTCAGAGGCACAAAGTAGCTGCTGTAAGACTGCAGCAGAACTTTATTGGCACCAGACACTGAAAACAGAACAGGAACATTTCAAAACCATGTATTTCCTCTTCATAGTCTTTCCTTCCTGTCTGATGCAACTGATAGGATGGATCAATAAAATTTAATTCATTACTGCAAAAGTACTTAAAAAGAAATTGTTTGTGATTAAAACAAGGTTATTCCATAATAAAAAACATAAATTAAATCACGTTTTGAGAGTACAAAACATTTTAAATCGGGAATCAGATATAAATAAATGAATGAATAAATACATAAATAAATACATAAATAAATAAAACAATAAAACTTTTATTATTATTATTAACTTTTTAAAACTTTTAAAATACTTTTTTTAGTTTTACTCCCCTAAAGAGTACGAAAAAGACCTTTCTTAAGAACTTTCTTACTAATAATAGCTTTTTTTAGGTACAGAATTAAGTTATATTTTTTACACTTTTTATGTACACAGCAGAACATCAAATGTGCAATTAAACTTAAAAATAACCATCCAGCAAAATTAAATATATCCATCAAGTCTCCAGCTTAAATAAAAATCATACAAAGAAATAAGATAGACAATACTGTAAAACAAGAAAAGGTAAAAATTGCCTGCTTACCTATGATTTGTACAAATCCAGTGTAATTGCTATCCATATCAAGCATTCCATCTTGAACATGCACCATGTGCAGGTTGGACACAACGGAGCGCTTGGATCTTAGTGGCTGTGGAGCTATCTCTACTGGTGTGGCAGGAGAGACAGCTGACAAGAGCGGGCTCTCTGTCTCAATGCCTGGCAGACTTGAAACAATATTCTCACTGATGCTGATGGAGGTAGTGGCAGCGAGCGGAGGGGCCACCGTGGTTTCAGGATACAAGTGCAAGCACGAGCGACATTGCATCTCGTCTCCAGTGCCACTGTTTTTCCCGTCTCCCAAAAACACCTCATGGATCAAAGTATCACTTTGGAACATTTGAGCAACATAGGCTCCTCCCTTCTTACGCTGGTGGACTTCATCGTAAGAAAATAAGACAATATCTTCAGGAGGTGGTAGATCAGCGACGTTTTGTTGGGGCTCTAGTTTTATCAGTATAATCCTAGTTCGGATGAAAAAAATGTTAATTTTACATAGATACTTTCAAACAAGTATTAAATTTTACCTGTAGCAACATATAGGTCCATTACGCTCAGATATGCGGGGCAAGTACAACTTGAACATCCAGCGACCTTGCTCTTCAACTTTTCCCCAGCTGAAACGAGACAGTTTCTCCTTGTCAGGCACTGTGGGTGGCATTTGACACTTTACAAACGCCTCCTTGCCATTCAGTCTGTTTCTTGTTACTGCAGAAACCTACAAAAGAAAAAAAATTAATAGTAAAATTATGGAAACATTACAATACTTAACAAGGAAGACCAATGAAAATGTACTGCAATTTGTGTTACTGCTGAGTAAAGAATAAATTTTTCCCCACCTAAGAGGATTTTTTTTTTTTTTTTTTTTTAATGCCAACAAATACAGTTCAATTTCTTTCTCAGTCAAGATGAAAATTTTCTTTTACCTTAACAGTGTAGTTGGTATTAGGAGGAATTACATCAAATCTTGTATTTTCTGAATCACTATTAACACTTTTTATCTTGGGACCCCAAGTCATTTTTTCTGTTACTCCTCTCTCATTCTTGAATTTTGCATCACCTTCAAGGATTACCTAAATAATAATAATAAAAAAAATACAAAATAAGGAATTGATTACACAGGAACACATTGTAATCCATATCTTTGTGTCTACTTACATTGTAACGAGAAATGACACCATTGGTCTGTGCTGGCTGGGACCAAGTTACAAAAACAAAGCTTGTGCGGCTGATGTTGTCAAACTTGCAGGACACGCTCACATTTTGTGGGGCACCAGACACTGTGTACAAGACAAAAATGTTTTAAATTTATCAAAATTCTTAAAACCTTAACATATTTAAAAAAAAAAAAAAAAAAATGCATAAATTTAGAAACATGCTATTGAGTAAGAAAAATAAAATAAAAAATTCCATCTTATGATGTTTTGTTTATTTGTACCATTTTTTTTTTTTTAATAATATATATATTTTAAACTGGAATAGAAATACATAACCAAAGTAACTGAAAGCTTTAAAAAGCTTGCAATAATTAACTTCACAAGAAAATACAAGGAGGTTGATAAAAAATTAGTGATTTTAAAGGTTGAATTTTATTGCTTACCTCCATCCATTGTGGTACCATTGACTTGCTTGGACCAATCACTGCACTCTCCAGTGTACTCGCTGCACGCTTTCACCTAGAGGGGCAAAATAAATCAATTTTAAGGAAGAAACTAGTTTAAAAAAACAACTAGTTAATATATTTTTAGACTAAATACATTTGAACAATTTTAGCAATCTACCTTTAAGTAATTTAAACCTTAAATTCTGCAGGCTGTGCAAATCAGGGAGTCGAACCGGAACGGAACGAATGAAACCGCTTAAAACCACATAAGAACTCCGAACCAGTTCGGAACGGGTTTAGAGGAACGAAAAAACTCCAGAACCGTTTCGGAACGGGTTCTGAAGAGCACATAAACTGTTGAACCGGTTCGGAGCGGGTTCAGAGAAACGCATAAACTGGGAGTGCCTGGAAGCGGTTCAATTCGTGTCAAACATAATATTCTCGAGATCAATCAGAAGCGGTTTGGATTTTTTCATTTTAGAGTTTCTTGAGTATTTTTTTTAAATAAAAATAAGTGCTTTTAAATGTAATGATCATCAATAATAAAAATTTATTTTAAAATTAACCAACATCAATCACTATAGCCACTGAAATAAGCTGCAATATAATGGTAAAGTATCAGGCGCACATAACGCACCAAGTGATGAGCGGGCGGAGACGTAGGTAAGGAGCTGATCGCGAACCTCATGACGGAGCGGATCAGCAGAGAGCGAAACGAACGCAAACCTTGGAGCCGAACCAATAGCTAGGAGTGCAAGCTCGTGAGCTGGTTCGGTTCAAATGTTCTTCAAACCGAACCGAAAGACTCGGAGCATTTGGAGCTGATGTGACAGTTCCCGCAGAACGAAAGCCTGCAGTGGAGTTGATTGAACCAGCACGTGAGCCAAGCTTGCGCTCCTACAGCTATCGGTTCACGATCAGCTCCATGCGGTTCGGCCAGCTTGGGGATGCGCTCCTTACCTGAATTTTACAACTTTTTTTTGTATCGGCTCTCTTTATATAATACAGTCTACAGTCTATGCATACAAGAGAGTTTACTCATCTAAAGACCTGCTGCTGGAAACTTATGTGCGCCTAATACTTTTCTCAAGTTTTGCACTTTATTAATTAATTTTAATTTATTAATTTGATTATTTTGAACGAGTTTTGATTGTTTGAAAAATCACTTTTTTTTCCAGTGATGTTATATATTTATAATGATCACGTATAGCTCGTAGTATTATGTTATATTATTTCACAAAAACCGGAACGGAACGCAACAACAAAAACCCTTAAAAACCGCAATATTTTCCGGAACCGGTTCGAACCGCTCCTTCGAACCCCTTAGCAATGAACTCTAAAAACCGAATCGCATCCCGAACCCCTTGGCCATTAGCTCTCAAAACCGGAACGCATCGCGAACCCCAACGACTCGAACCGGTTCCGCAAAAACCGGAACCATTACACTTGCGGTTCGACTCCCTGGTGCAAATACAGTAAAAACTCGTTATTACGCAACTTGTTGTTAAGTAAAACTTGATTTTGAATAAATTAGAGATTGCGGTCCCATAAAAAATAATTAGCATTGCAGGTATAGGAAAAACTCGATATAAGGTAAAACTAATTTCCTGAGTCCCTTGACATTACGCAATAACAAGTTTTTACTGTATAAATTTGCTGTCCAAGATTTTACACTTCTTAATAATAATAATTGTTTATTGGGTTAAGAAATACATGAAATGGGAAGGAAAGAGAAGAAAAAAAAATAATAAAAATAAATAAATAACCCGAATGGTAGATTGAAAAAGGCAAATGCCCACACACAATGTGATCAACCACCACTTTGGGACAGCTTAATCGTTACCAATAATAATTGACTTGCTAGAGCTCTAGATTTGCAATTTTGGGATGGGTGAGAAGAGCCTCAACCTCTTAAGTCTAAACACCTCAAAAAAGCTAAAGTTCATAATGCCTCTACAGAATATGTGACAAGACCTATCGAGTACATTCATGCTAATCCTGATGTATACATGTTGATTTGTTATTTGGAGTTAACTAAATTAATCTTAAATAAAATAAATAGTGGCTAATTAATATTTTAAGTGTCAAGCAATAGGGAGAATTAAGATTTTATGTCATCAGTACATGAATTATATGCTAATAACAAGTTCATAAACTCAACATTAAAGATTCTGATTTGCCTTTAATTTTGAACATCAATGAAATACTTTCTTTTTTTCATTACATAATTTGTTAAATCACCTTGAAAAGGTAAGTAGTGGCTGAATGCAGTTCATCAAACAAGTAGTAGTAATAGTTGTTGTTGATCATATCTGCCGGCTGCAGCGCCTTCTTAGTAATATCATTGTACTGTAGATCAAGTTCAAAGCAGTGAATGTAGTTCTTGAGCTCAGCTGGGGGAGACGACCACCCAATGGTGATGGAATTTAACGTCACTCCCTTCACAGAAATTTCAGGTACAAACTGGGGATCTGAAAGTAAAATAAATGTTGCATTTTAAGCTTTTAAATTAATTAAGACTCAAATTATACCTTTTGATAATGTTTGCACCCATTCTTTATGTTCTTGAGAAGTTCCCATGCCCATCTTATTTCTTCCACTCAATTTAATCTTGTAAGCTGTATTCGGAGAAAGCTCTTTTATGACGTAGCTGGTATTCAAGCCTCCAACCTGATCTTTTTCGTAAGTCCATGAATTTGATCCATTTTTCATGTGCTGACAAAAAAAAAAAAAAAAAAAAAAAATATATATATATATATATATACACATATATATTATTTACAGAAAAAGAATTTAAAAATTAAAATACATACCTGAATAAAATAATATTCTACTGGAAAGTTTCCATTATTCACAGTCCAATTTAAAAAAATTCTACTTTCACCAACTGCAGTGATAAAATCTATATTTACAAGAGGTGAACCTGAAATGTGACAAATGGTTAAAAATTAATACAATAATCAACACAGATGATCATTAAAAAATATGCTACAAAAAATGACGTAGGACAAGAAAATAAATATCGGGAAGGGTGGGGGAAATAGGCATCTGGGGGAAAGTGGAAGGCTAAACCACACTTTCTATGTGTTTTGCTTTATCTGTAAACAATTCAAGAGGTAAAGGGGTTCTTTATTTAATGAATGAAGGAGAGGAGGAACTTGATATAAAAAAGAAACCTTTTAATTACCTATAACGAAGAGGGAAACTGTAGACGAGAAATTCCCGTTAGGAGTGCTGACTGTACAGAAATACGTTCCGTTATCTTTCCGTGCGACTTCCTTGAAAGTTATAGTTGAGACGACGAAGGTTGAATTCTTTTTGTCAATGTTAATGCGTCCCCTAAAAAAGAATTAGAGATATAGAAAATGAATATGGTTTTATGGTTTTTACTTGAAATTACAAATTATTTAAAAATGTCCAGTTTACAATTTCCAGGTTAATGCAAAATGTTCACTTTGCATTTAATTTAGGATGGTTGTACTTGGAACTTGGAATGAATGGGTCTTCCCTTTTTTTTTTTTTTTTTTTTTTTAGAAGTGAACATTTTGTAATATTTTGGACTATGGGAGTATTTTGCTGTGGACAAATTGATATGCAAAATAAGACATTTCTAATCTTTATTAATTAATATATTTAATATATTGCATTAATTTAGCTATGCAATAGCAAAACAAACATTGTTTCTTTTAGGCACACATATCAAGTGCAAAGTCTATAAAGCAGATAAATATTGTCGCCTCAGAATGCACTTAACAGAACTAGGACCTGAGAGTATTTGAGGATATAAAAGACTAATTTCTCTATGCACAGAAATTTCAGCTGTTTGTAATGAAGTGAGGATCACAATAACAACAAAATTTATATTAAAGATATCACTTATGAAATTGCAATATTTTTTAATACTTCTCTGAAGTATATTGCAACTACTTATGATGTTTTCAATTCTATAAATTTATGTTGTGGCTTCTGTCAGAGCATTTACATCATTTTACAATGTGGCCTTATTAGAGCATATCTAGTTTTAAATCTTACCACTAGCTTTTTTGCTAACTTTATGTTATACTACTGTAATTTGAAATGCATTCCAAGTCAACAAATTGTAAAAAAAAAAACAAAAAAAAAAATACAAATCTAGCAACAATGCCTACATGTCTTCATGATCTTCATTCCCCTCCTTTTTCCATCGAACTTCTGTCACTGGATAACCTGTCACCGTACATTGAAGAGTTGCCGTCTGCGCAGACTCCACTCTCTGGTCCTCTCCACCAATGACATCAGGTTTCACTGTAATAACACTTGTCTATTAATATATCGTTACACATATGTTAATTGGTAGACATTTTAATTATTTATTTTATTATTACATACATAAAAGAAATACAGGTAAAATGTAAGGTGGGGATAATATACAAAGCATCATTAGACACTATTTCACAGTATGTGGCAGTTATCCGTACTAAATTACAAATACTTAGTACAAGACTAGCGTCAAAAGAACATATTATATATTATAAATATTTACATTTTTTTGTGTAAATATTTTAATTTATAACATTATTTTCTCTGAATTTTATTACAAATTTTAAATTCATTCCTCCATCCCCCCTTTTAAAATTTTTAACTGCTTAGTTTTGCCATGAAAATTTTCTCAAATTAAGAGATGGCCTTAGTAAAGCTGTGCAGAACAGTGCTCTACTCCAGTAGATTGATGTCATATTTTATTGTATTTTACAAATGGGATAGCCATTTTCAATTTAAGTTGATAAATAAATGAGACTATAATATACAGACACTAATTTATATTTAACTGGCAGAATCACAGAGGGTAGGGGTGGGTGGGGGGGAGAATCAAAGCAAAGAAGGGATACTGTAACTCTACACTTCTTGTTCTTTGTCTCTGTAAGTGTTTGGAAAAAGCGCATCTGCTATATTGTCTCTTTCGTAATGCCATTGAGCCAAATAGACAATAATGGTTGGTTATTATAATAATAATTTTTTATTTCATAATTAGAAAATATACATAAAATTATGCTTTTCTGATTTTTTTTTTAGATTTTTTGAAGTGCGGGAACTAATTTAAAAAATATATACATTTAAAATATCTGAATTACGGTGGTACTACCTGATCGGACAACCGTGACGTCATCAATAGCCAATCACAGTGTGAGAAAATGATGTCACGGTTGTCCCATCAAGTAGTACCACCCTAAAATTTTAAATAATTTTTTAAAATCAGTTCCCGCACTCCAAAAAATCTGAAAAAAATCAGAAAGGCATAATTTTATGCATATTTTCTAATTATGAAATAAAAAAAATATATATATAACCATTATTGTTTATTGCAGTCATGAGTAATTCAAATTCAAAATATTACAGTTTAAAGTTTAATCAGTTTTAATTATTTTACTAATTTTGTTCATAGTTTTTATTTTATCAGAGACCATTAGAGACAAATATGTAAGCAATATATGCGCTACACTAGAGGCACCATGCTCAGACCCGTGAAGCTCTTAAAATATTTGGCAAATTTCTGATCTTAAGACACGGAGGTCTCTGAAATTTTATATTTCTACCATTTTCCACAGTGGGAGCAAATAAGTGTCACCAGTATGCGAGTTATTTAAGTATTTTTCTGGTTGGGTTTTGATTAAAACTTTTGTAAACTAGTAAAAATTGAAAACATTAACAGTGCATTTCTTGTGAACATACGAGTCATATCACATGCTTATCACTGTATACAAGGAAGTTTAAAAGATAAAAATAAAAAAGAACTACCGGTATTCAGTTCCTTAAAATTGTGGCATTAAATATCTACTTGGAATAGCTATGTTATTTTTTTATACATGTATATTTATCATTTAACTTAACTGAATGGATACTGTCATATTTGATTATCAATTTAGTATTTCTCTACTTAAAGGTGAACTGAAGGGATTGCTTTTTTTTCCCTTTAGGGAACCTTATATTACCTATCCCATCCCTCTGCACTAATTTTTTCATGGCAGATACTTATTGTGCTGCTGTAGGACAATTAGTGAAAAAGTGAAGTTGTGACGTATCAGCGACGGTTGGTTGACTTAAAACTCGCCGCCGTGAAAAAACACACGAGCGACCGCGGAAACTGCCGAGAGAGTGGCGATCGCGAGCCGATCGCCGCTCCCTCGGCAGTTTCCGCGGTCGCTCGCGGTCGCTCGTGTGTTTTTTCACGGCGGCGAGTTTTAAGTCAACCAACCGTCGCTGATACGTCACAACTTCACTTTTTCACTAATTGTCCTACAGCAGCACAATAATTATCTGCCATGAAAAAATTAGTGCAGAGGGATGGGATAGGTAATATAAGGTTCCCTAAAGGGAAAAAAAAGCAATCCCTTCAGTTCACCTTTAAAGCATGGTCATAAAATTCCTGACTCTCCCATATCTACAGTATGTTTGTTTTCTTTTACAAGCTTCCAAATAATCAAAGGCTGGCAGTCAGCCATCACCTCTCTCCCACCCTAGTTTTAACATGAGCAAGAAAAAAATGGGGGGGGGGGGGGAACGTGATATCATTTTTGTACTGTAATGAACCGTATTCTTGACTGTACGCCCATAACAAGGAGTTGGGGGTTTGAGTTAACTGAAGAATGGATGGAATATCTAAATGAAGCATATCTGATTATAAAGTAGTACACAAACCTTGGACATTCAAAAACTTTGTTTGCATGATATTTTCATTTAAAGCATTTCCAAGGTGGCAGCTGTAGTTTCCGATGTCTTGTATGCCAACGCAAGAGATTGTCAATGTGGAGACAGCAAGTTCATTGTCCAGGGAATTTGATATTATGTGTCTGAAAAAAAAAAAAAAAAATGATAATAAATACATTAAATATAAATAACGTAAATTACTTTTTCCAAATATTGTTTAAAATAGTGTACTTATACAGTCTTTCAAGCCTTAGTTTATATCTGGTCAAGCGGAGTGATTTGCTGGTAGTATGCTTTCAATATAAACCACAACCAGCAACCAATAATCTTTTGCGAAAGTAGGGTACTTGCAAAAACCTCATAGCTACATCACTTCCATTAACTAAACAAACTATTTCCAAATGTAAAAGAAAGCACGAAAGACTGCATTTTTTTTATTATTATTATTTATTATTATTATTTTATTTATTTATTTATTTATTTATTTATTTATTTATTTTTTTGGTTTTAATTGTACTAGCAGGACTGCTTTCTAGCATCAATCTTGCAGGAAGGCAGAACCTAATTTCAAAAAAGAGTTGATGAAACTTGTTTTGCTTCCACAAATTCAGTACATAAATTCAAAGAGCACAAACAATATTTAAATTTCTGAATTTAAAATAAAAATGCTATGCATTTGCTAATATTAAAATCACAGTGAATGTCCTCTGTACCTTTGACAAGAGGTCACACATGACATGACAGATGAATAATTTTAACTCCTTTTTATTCTGATAGCAAAACAACACATGAAAAGATTTCTAAATAAATCAGTAATGCAAAAGGGTATGAAATGCTTGTTATTCCTTAAACTGAGTAATGTACATACAAAGTAAATAAAAACTGTTAAAAAAAAAATCAACAATTCATACACGTTTTTAAGTTATGATAATGCTTATAAATTTACAAATAATAGGAATAATATATTTATTTTGTTCATACCTGTTGTCTGTGGATACATTATGGTCTTGGTAAGCCCACCAAATTACGGCATCTACAGGACTTGCTTTACAGACCAACGTGGCATTATCACAATTAGCCAAGCTGGGTGGAATGAAGAAGTCGCGAATTTCAGTCTTTACTGCCGCTGAAAACATACAAACAATTCTTTTTTTACATAACAGCATAAAAGTATATATTATTTATTTTAAAACGGGGCATCGTAATACATCTTACAAAACAGACAAATGCACAATTTAAATTGTAAAAATTGTTTCACTGTTTTGAGAATGTTATTTTATTTAATTAGGGGGGGGGGGTCTCAGCCGCGTCCGAAACTGCGTATTCTCAAGATCGAAGCGTTGTTCACGTGCCCCCTGGTTTATACTACCCACGTATAAATTTTGACTACTTTGGGCTTGGTTTGCTAGCCCAAAATAGCATTGCTAGCTCAAAATTACTTTCCTTCAAGTATCAGTTTGGGCTGCGAAGCCCAGAGTACCTGAAACTGGCTTTAAAGTGTTATTGAGCTATCTGAACTCAAATTTGCTTATAACCAAAGTAGCCCACGATTGTCCAATAATGCTTCAGGCTTTATTTAGACCAAACATGCTCATTTAAGCCTCCAGCTCAGATTGGAATTTTATAGCTTAAAATAGACCAGATTTGTGACCAAGCAATTTTAACCTAATTAAGACCAAACAAGCTTGAAACAAATTTAAGCTAGCTGTTGACCGTTTTAGCCCAAAATGGTACCTAATATCCCCAGGGTTGCAGTAAGCTTGTTATTGGCCAAAAAAGCTCAATTAAGCCCAAGCTCAACCTAGCTTCATGTAGCTGTATATTGACCAATCCAGCTAAAATAAATCTGAGCACCCTGTAGACCATTTCTGCCCAAAATAGCCATGAATGAATTCCTTGCCTCGGCCAGCACAAAGTGAACCAAAAATGCTTAAAATGGCACTCTTCAGCCCAAACATGCCCTTTTTTACTCTGAAAGTATTCATGTGCTTGACCAAGCCCAAAATGGACCAAAAGAGCTTAAAATGGCACTCTTTAGCCCAAACATACCCCTTTTTACTCTGAATGTATTCCTCAGGTTGGCTCAGTTCAAAATAGCCCAAAATAGCTTAAAATTGATTTTTTTTGCCCAAAGATGTTTTTTCCCTCCCTGAATGTACTGCATTGGTTAGGTAGCCCAAAGTGGACCAAAACAGCTTAAAATGGACCTCTTTTGCCCAAAGATGTGCCGGTCCACCCTGAATGTACTGCATTGGTTAAGGTAGCCCAAAGTGGACCAAAACAGCTTAAAATGGACCTCTTTTGCCCAAAGATGTGCCGATCCACCCCCTGAATGTACTGCATTGGTTAAGGTAGCTCTACCTTAACCAATGCAGTACATTCAGGGTGGATCGGCACATCTTTGGGCAAAAGAGTTCTATTTTAAGCTGTTTTGGTCCACTTTGGGCTACCTTAACCAATGCAGTACATTCAGGGTTGATCGGCACATCTTTGGGCAAAAGAGGTCCATTTTAAGCTGTTTTGGTCCACTTTGGGCTACCTTAGCCAATGCAGTACATTCAGGGTGGATCGGCACATCTTTGGGCAAAAGAGGTCCATTTTAAGCTGTTTTGGTCCACTTTGGGCTACCTTACTTTACCAATGCAGTACATTCAAGGTGGATCGGCACATCTTTGGGAGCCCAAAGTGGACCATAACAGCTTCAAATGGACCTCTTTTGCCCAGAGATGTGCCGATCCGCCCTGAATGTATGCATACTGCATTGGATTAGGTAACTTAAAGTGAACCATTACAGCTTAAAATAGACCTCATCTATAAGCTGGGTCTATTATATTTATCAGAATTATTTAAGTCGTTCTGTCATGTTTACAAAGATTTCGCCATTTGTAGACTTTTGGAGATTAATTTAGCGCGTTTCCGATGGTTTCCGATCGGTTCCGAACGTCCGATCGCTCTGATTGGTTCATTTGAATTCATTTCTCTACCGGTTTTCCATCTGACTTGTAACAGTCGACAATGTTGTTGTTGTTGCAGTATGTATCTTTCTTATAGTGTCCTAAGTAGTGTCATGTATCTATATTTTTAAGGTTTTCTTTAGTGTAGTAATGCGTAAATCATCTGCTAAGGTAAGCATACATGTATATAGTCTATATACATCAATATCTCAGGGTTAAAGTTGATCGGGAAATGTTTTTCTGTTCATGCCACCGGGTGGCATATCTCTCCTAATAGGTTTAAGCTGCTAACAATGCAGTTCCTCAGCCTATTCTTCCACAATTTTGAAGAAAAAAGCAGTTCTACACAGCCAAAATGTAAGGAAATAAATGAACAAAGGTTAATTTTGTTCTACAATTGCGGTAAGTGGCACTTTTTACAATTTTAATAACAATTTCACAGCTATAATAAATGAAACTGTATTTCATTCAGGATATTATGCTCTCTAATTACTAATAGAATTGTTACAATGACCTCTTACATACGTACTGTATGCATACTGTATTTACCGTGTGCAAATAATATGCATTCAGTACGTTATTTGTACGTATATGATAAAAGAACAGAATAAACAGACACCTCATTTAATATGCATACCATGTGATTCTTGGGCCAGTCTCTTCCCCTCACAGTCAGCCAAGTATTCCTTTGCATTATTTATAGTGTCTGGTATGCATGCATCAGCATGATGACAATACTGATTTTCCCCAGCTCTTATAACCATGAATAAATTATTTTATTTTATAGCACTTTTATCAACTTTGAGCTTCAAGTTTTAACTAATTAATAGAATGCATTCATGGTCATAAAAAGCACATGTTTTTAGGCAAAATATTTCTATCTTCATCTATTTTCGTTTGTTTTATGAAGCGATAATTAAGGTAAAGAATGTAATACATTCAGAGAAAAAAAGGCCATTTTGAGCTATTTTAGTCTATTTTTAGCTACTGTTAGTAATGCAGTACATTCAAGTTGAATAAGCACATCTTTGGGCCAAAGAGGTCCATTTTAAGCTGTTTTGGTTCACTTTGAGCTACCTAAACCAATGCAGTACATTCAGGGTGGATCGGCACATCTTTGGGCAAAAGAGGTCCATTTTAAGCTGGTTTGGTCCACTTTGGGCTACCTTTACCAATGCAGTACATTCAGGGTGGATCGGCACATCTTTGGGCAAAAGAGGTCCATTTTAAGCTGTTTTGGTCCACTTTGGGCTACCTAAACCAATGCAGTATATTCAGGGTGGATCGGCACATCTTTGGGCAAAAGAGGTCCATTTTAAGCTGTTTTGGTCCACTTTGGGCTACCTTAGCCAATGCAGTATATTCAGGGTGGATCGGCACATCTTTGGGCAAAAGAGGTCCATTTTAAGCTGTTTTGGTCTATTATGAGCTACATAAGCGTACTGGGGACAACCAGGGTAGAAAAGGTCAAGTTTGGGCAAATTTGGTCAATTTCCAGCTTGTTTAAGCATGGCATAGTTGGTTCAAATTGATCCATAATGAGCTACATAGAGCTATGGATTAAGTGGTGTATTGGTCCAGTTAGGGTTATATTGGGCTATTACAGCTCAATGTTACTTTTTTTGCTAGCCCAGATTTGCCCAAAATCGGCCAATTAGGTGCCTGTCGGAGTCTAATTGGGCTAGCAAAATTTTGGTCTTATTTGAGCTGATAAGCCCAAAGTGTAGTCAAAATTTATACGTGGGTAAACGGCTGAGAAAAAAATGCCTACGGCAAGCCATCAAGAGAGATTTTATTTCATTAAAGATAAAGATTATTATACTATTCATATTCCATCTTGTGATTGTAATTTTTTTACAACTACTGTATTTTTAAGATAAACTTGAAGATTTTCAGGACTGCCAAAAGGTGGCGTGACTTTCGTACTGGGGCATGAAATTATTACTGTACATTTTAGTAATTACCATAACTCCAAAAACGTTTAAAATACTCTTTGAAACAAATATTATAGATGCGGTTTTTCTTGTCACTAATACTGTACTTTGATGCCAAACGTTGTTTATGACGTCACCGGCCTGTAAGAGCTGTGTATAGACACTTTTAAGACCATCGTCGCTATGTATGCATACAGTGTGCATATGATGTGATCCAAAAACTGTTGTATCATACCAAGATAATATGAGGATGTTTCAAGTAACTACAGGTGCTTAAATGAACACAAATTTAAGAATGCATATTATGGATATTAGATGTCTGATTGTATCAGTATCACACATGAAATATGTGTGCATACACATGAGTATTGAGTACCGGCGTGGTACCGGCATACAGCGTCAGTTGCAGTATATATTATGCAAACAGCTAGTGTGCCTATAAACAGGGTGTTGCTAAATTGTGAAAAAAAAAACTCCATTATAAATATCACTTGATAACCTATGATATTGATATGATTCATATGCATGTATGCATATCACTTGCATATGCATATGCATACAACATTTGCAAGAGACTTTCTATAGAGATGGCAAGTTTAAAAAACTTAGCTACTGTCAGTTTTAACTAAATTAGGATTGTATATGCATATGACTATGATCCAAGCCTAGGATAACATTATTTTTTCTACATATATTTTGCAGAATTATATGTCAGCCTACCTGATATATGCATACTGTATATATGCATACATATGCCATACAGTATCATACTACAGCAAGCTTGATATACCGAATAAAGGCTTGCATGTTTTTTTGGCGCATGGGAAAAAATCATAAAAAATAATTACCATCGGTAGTTTGTGCTTGAAGTTCACCAAAAAGGGATGGAAGTAAAAACAATAACAATACAAGCAAATAAGTTTTTTGGGCTTGGCTACTCAACATGGCGACGAACCGGCTTGTCAAATTTACACTTATTTACAACGTTTAAAAACACGTAAACGCACTATTGAACATATTTGCAAAATTTTCGATGGTTATAAGCTTTCCATGAACTGCAACATGAGTGTGGTACCGAACTCAGGTGCAATACGAATAGAGATTTTCACTTGTGTCATCCCTGTCATTTACTCTCTGTTGCCATTTCCCCTACTTCGTTCTTCGGTCTTCCACTTCTCCCCTCCGCCCTCTCGCTGTTCAGCTTCTACTTGCACGAAAAGATTTTCTTCCTGATTTCCTCCCTCGAGTTTTTTTAATTAATGCCAAATATATTTATTTTTTGGGGGTAAAAATTAATACACTTTTTATTTTGTCGTGTAATGAAATTATAGTGAATGCAATCAGCTATTTTTTAACGTAATCGTAATACGTAATTGTAAATTTCAGCTCGTCGTACATCTTTCGCATCTTCCATTTTCACCTTTCATATGTCAATTTTCCGCGCGAGCTTCAAATTCATTTTTCTCTGTGTTTCTCTGTGTCTCTAGTTGTAACTAGAGACCCCAGAGTAAAAACTGTAACAACCCGTAAAACAACTTAATAATACAATTGGACTGCTGAAAAATTAATGTTGCATTTTTATTATCGTGAAAATGAATTATTATATTAAATTTGAATATATTATATTGAATTGAATGTACTACAAAAAAATGCTGATGTTAATTATTAGCGAAAAAGCTATATCAAATAAAATTTCATTTCATTTCATTCATTTAATAACAATAAATGAGTCATACCACAAGTTGAAAAGAAGATAATCATAAAATTTTATAAATTAATTTATCGGTGCATGATTCGATCCAGCTAGACCAAAAGTTGATAGATTGAGCGATATATATTATATGCATGATGTTCATAAACTTTGTATAATAGTGTATATATATTATATTTATATATAATATTAAGGAATTCAATTTCAGAAATTATATATAACAGAGCATAATTATTATACATGGTTAACGAACAGAATATAATATGATATTGAGTCATGCAGAATGAATATGCATATTAATGTCTTTATAATTATTTAACCTCGAGTATTATTATGTAAGGGTCAAAATAATTGACACAGCATCGTTTAGCCATGCATGCAACCCAATTAATATATTATACAACCATCAGAACACTATAGAGTGCTGATATGGGTTTGTTCTTCTTATTTTGCTAGTTTTCCTATCGGAAAAAAATAATATAAAATAATAATAAATACTAGCTTCTTCAGGGGATCTAAAATTCTAATTAAAATCAGTCCAAGCAGTAGGAGGGGTCTAATTTTCTGGTCTCTCAGTTTTGTGCTTGATGATGATCGAGAACTTTACCCCCACCTCATCACCCCTCCATTCCCCACTATATATCCGTAGAATCTATATTAATTGGTAATTAAGCAACATATTATATTAAATGTTGACTTTAAACTTATTAAAATTTTATATATATTAATAATTAATATATTTCTTATATATGTTATAGTCGCACCTCTGTTTGGATGAACCACAAAATCCTAGTAAGCTGTATTTATCTAAGTGAGGTTTCGCAAAAAAAAAGGAGAAGTTATTATATATGGAGCTGAATTTAACATAATTTTATACCGATCGGTGAGATGTATATGGAGGGAAATGGACTTGTTCATCTGAATGGAGTACCGACATCAATTTTTTTTATTGCAGAAATGGATAGAAGGTGCAAAGTTATGCTACTCTGATATTTTTCAGATTTTTTAGAGCCCGGCAACTATTTTTTTAAAATTATTGAAAGTGCAGAAAAAGTGCCGCCTCTTGCCGCTTCTCTTAATAAAAGATAGGACCCAAAAGGGACGTGGATTCGAACCCGACCTCGCCAAAACTTTGTCCCTAAAATATCTGAAAAAAAAATTAGAGTAATTAACATAACTTTTCATCCTCTATCCATTTCTGCTATAAAAAATTTTGAGGTCGGTACTCCATTGCAGTTTAATCTGCCAGTTTCACTAATTGCAAAGGTCAACCTTTAATTTAGCAACTTAATTGGTATTATATTTATACTATAAAAAAAGAATATGGAATATAATTATGTATAATAATTGTTTCCAGATTAACCAACACTGTTATTTATGATTTAAATTTAATTTATTTTACAAATTGTGGTACATGTATATAATAATAATAATGTAATAATAATAATGAATGACATAATATACTTTGCATTTTGTAGAAAAGCAAATAAGGAAAACCATAGCAGGTTCACTGTGCACTACTAAAATATCACATTCATCCCAAAATAATGAGAATGCACTTTCTGTTGGCTGCAAAGTTACTTTGGAGCAAAGAATAAAACTATAATAATATACGGCATTATAATTATATTTTTATATGTATGTATGTATGTATGTGTATATATAAGTATGTATATAAATGATCCTTCCATCTAAATTTTAAAAAATTGAGATTTTTATACCACTTCATATTTGAAGCTTGAATTTGACATAACTTTACATTGCAGATAAGCACACTAAAATTCTTGGGAAAATACTAAACACAAAATAAGTATAATATATATTTATATATATAATGTTTTTTGAAAATTCCTTTTTGTTGTAGTTTCTTTTTTTATCATTACAAGGACAACATTTACATCAATGGAATGCTCATTCTAACATCGACACACAACAAAACCTATACCTACCTCCAATTTATTTTTATTTTTTATTTCTAACTGTTTTTAAAAAAAAAAACCTGAGATGTGTATAACTCAATAATGTCACGACCCCAGATGCTATATATATAATATATAGTCAGAATGGAAGGTTTAATATATTTTTTTTCAAGCACTGCATCCAATCAAAATACACACATTATTTACAATTTTTTTTTTCTTCTTCAGAAATGTACATTTAGGTATGAAAAAACAATTTATGTTGGTTTGTTGGTATATATAATTATATAGTTACTAAAACTTAAAAACACATCAGCTGCAGGAATCACTTGTAATTAAATATTCTTTTTCTGTTATTTTTTTAGTAATATATTGAACAATCTATAGTATATATTTTTGTTTCATGAAGTTAGAAAATGAAATTAAGAGTCTTGTTTTTTTTTTTTTTTTTTTTTTTTTTTTTCCTGTTTTTACACCCAAGAGTCTCCACCTGCAGGTGGTACCCCATGCTCATCCATTACCACTCCTTTAGCTCCTGGGTTGGTGGCTGTGCCTTGAAGTCCTGGCACTGACACTACTGCACCACCTGGCCCACCCTGTGCAGCAGCCTGCTCTTCGTATCCCCACATGTCACCCGGACCTGGTGCGAGCTGCTCGTCAAACTGCTGCTGGCCCGACGAAGCCTCATACTGACGGTTTTTCTTTTTCTCTCTATTGACTTGAGCGTAGAGCGGCTCTCCAGGCTTAGCCTGCTAGCAAAGATAAAGAGAAGAGAGGGGAAAAAAAGGAAAAAAAGGGGGAAAAAAGGGATTGTGTTAACCATCCGTATAATTTTTATTCATATTAGCCACCAGATGTATAATTATAAAATGGTGATTACATAACCTCTGTTTTTAAACTTTAAAAAAAAAAAATCTACACTTTTTGCTAATTTTCTTTCTGCATATTTTGAATCATACTAGTAATAAAAAGACTGGTGAATCTTTAATCATAAAAAAATTAAGCATCCCTAGTAAAAATCACCAAAATATACCAATAGATACTGCTGACCATATTATTAAATGTGGAAACTTTTCTATCATTATCCGTTATTTGTTATTAAGTCACTGTTACCAAAATATGTAGAATAATTGAAACTAACTTCAAGTTTAATTTCAAGTAAGTTGGTCAACATAATTATATTACTTAAGAAATTATCACCAATTTCACCAATTCAGTTAAATAAAATTTTCATTGGTCTGATTTGTCTATATTTTTCTAGGGATACTGTGCCTCTGTGATACTGGTCTTACAGGACCTTGATATGAAATAAAATTAGTTTTGAACAAAGATTGCTAATATGTAATTATACATATTTTATATTTTGTTAAGATTTGTCCTATTTTTAAATAATCTTCAATTATTTACTTATCTAACAAGATATATAAATTAAATTTGTATGAAATAATTATATTGAAAGTTTAAAATAAAAATTATTTTATTTTGTGTTAAAATAAGATTACAAAACTAGCATGTATTATAAAAAAATTACATAGCAAATTACATTGTCGATGTTACTATTATATTATATATAATTTAATTACCTTCAAACATCCAGTGACTAATATGACAATAAACTATCTAATACATACAAAGCACCACACAAATATGGTTGAAACTAATAGTACTTTTTACTTTGATCATTTAAAACTACATAAATTATTTTGTCTTGTCAAATTCCACTCCCCAATTTTTGACAACAAAAGGAATTTTGATCTAAAATGATCAGCTACAGCATTGGAACTTAAATTTGGCACAGTATATTTGTCAACAACAACTTCAAAATAGCTGCATCAGATTTTTTTTTTTTTTTTTTTTTTTAAATTATAGGCTTATATTATTTAAAGTAGAAGTAACGGCATGTCAGATTCCCCAAAAAATTATGCATACGGAGGAGCACTGTAACTATTTTAATAAAATGCTTACTCAAAAGTTTTAGGAAAATGAATATGCTGTTGGTTCTATACTTTAAATTAAACAATTATTAATGTAAAAGACAATTAGGAAAATTTGATATATAATTATGAAAAATTATATGCATTTTCTTTAGGTAATGAGCCTAGCTGGTAATTACAGAACAAACTTAATTAGGTTGTTTATGATAACTATACTGTAGTGCAAAATTTGGATTTAGCTAGATTTCAGTTTTAGGGGATGGCTATTAAATATTGTAAAAAAATAAAGAGCCACTTTGAAGTTTTTGAACTATAAAATTTAAAATTGAAATAGCATGCATGGAGTATGGAAATTTAAAATAGTTGTGCCTACTGTAAACTTAAAAAATGAAGCAAAGCGTATTTATATTTGGTAACAAATTTTTAGGGGGGGAAAAAAAAAGAAAAAAAAAAAAAAAGGAAGAAGAAGCCAATGGAAGTGCTGACCAAAATTGTGAAATCAAGCCGACAAACATTACAAATCAAAGTCATAATAACACTTTTATGCTACATTTATCATGTGAGAAAACAATGAGACTTATTGAATTAAATATTTAAATTATTGTTACTGTTATGTTTATAACCACATAACCACTATAAAAACGGTCCTCTGTGAATGTTCTTAACTTCTTCTCACATGATGGTTTGTAGAAACTAACAGTGTTTACAAATTTCAACATAACTGTTAAGAAATTAGTTCTTAAGAGTCAGAAAATAAAAAAAAAAAGTAGAGAAATAAAAAATCATTGCACCATGTAGGAGCATCATGCATTTCTAAAGAATGTAAATAAATATAATAAAGATGGGCAGATCAGAGATTTTGACTTGGTTATTTTTTTAGGGTTTAATGTAATTACATTTAGTTCAATTTCACTAGTCAACTCAATATGTCTTGAAAATCGTCAATGCGTTCCCTCAAACTGTGACAAATACAGTATATGACAATTATCTAGCTGTTTGTTTATATATTTCTATTAAACCTATACAAATACACTGAAGAAAAATAAAGAGGATATAACACCCACCAGTGTAGTTACAAGCAGGGAACAGGTTAGCTGCGTTGCACAGGCTGGCAAAAAAAGGAAAAGAACAACAAAAATTTAGTTGCCATGAACCACAGAGTAAGTATTTGCAAGCCCAAAAGTAGTGCGAAATCTGGCTGCCAAACGTTGATGAGCCGCAACTAAATTGCTTTCACCCAATTGCATACATGAGGCCTAACTTTGAGCCAGGCTTAAGTTTGTTGATTTCTATTATCGCAATACTCAAAATCAACAAAGTTAATCCTAGATTAAAGTTAGACCTTGTCTATGCAATTGGGTGAAATTTAAGTTTAGAAATATTAAGGAAATTATAGAAATTTGTCTACTTTTTTACTACACTATATTATTTTGTGTATTATTAAAACATGCATAGTAGGCAGATTTTCAAGTTTTTTTCTGTGTGTTTTTTTTCTGATTTTTTTTTTTTTGTAATTATATAATATTATATATATTTATTTTATTATATTTTTTACATGCTTCTTTAATGAAGCTCTATATAAATATTTCCACTGATCTTTCCACCTCAGTATAACGTCTACTATTTAAATTTCAGCTGGGATTGCATGATAAAAAATTTCTGCCAGCCAGTAGATAAAAGTGGAATGTCATGCTGTAAAGGTGCAGCTGATTATATCCACCACATAGTACGAAAGGAGAGCTAAAGTGCAAAAGGTGGTGGATGGATGTATCATGCTAAATTCTAGCTTCTGCGATCAGCACTTACAGGTGGCGGAGGAGGGTAGATTCGAACTCCTCCTGGAGGTGGAGCGTGAGAACCACCTTCGGGATATGACATGTCTGCCATGGGAATCTCATCCCCCTGTAAAAAAAAAACGGGCACATTAGTACTCAATCATAAGTCATACCTTACGCATCTAACAGGTGTATAATAGGGAACATTTAAACTGTAATATGGCAAGGATGCAATATAGTCTAACAAATTAAAATAATGCAGGGTTAACTTTTAGTAAATGGGTTTTATTTTCTATCTTTAAAGAGCATGGAAGATTTATTTGAGCAACAGATTAAAATTGTACATCATTAAATAATTTATAATTAAACAATGTACATGGCATGTCTTTCAAAAATGTGACTTATTTTCAAGTGCAAGATTTTCTCCTTCTATGCCTTCTTGATTGGTAAGGCCTTGCTGGTTATTTCTATCCTTTCCTTTTAAATATATAATAATATACAAATATACAACATACTTTCAATATTTAAAAAAAAAAAAAAAAACTGAAAGAACCCTGTAATACGAACCCTGTATAAATTTTTGCAATAAAAAAATAATGCTTAATTACTGAATGAAATAATGGTTGGTATTCACGAAGAGTTAAGGAGCGTTTTAGGGAGAGATATTTTAAAGCGTTTTTTTATACCAGGTAATTAACAGACCTGTAAGAAAAACGCTTCTTAAAATATATCTCCCTAAAACGCTCCTTAACTGTTCGTGAATACCACCCAATGTTATTAAAATTTATGTAATAACATTAAAATTATAGGAAAACCTCATTTAATTCATACTATGATACCAGTTAATCATGTTGTCAAATTCTGTTACTAGTGAAACGTTTTTAGTATTTTATTATTTCACTTTCAGAAATAAAATTTGTGAGCTCCCTCCCACATAATATATGAAAAAAAAATAAATAAATAAATAAATAAATAAATAACAACAACACCAACAACAATAACAACAACTTCAAGAAGTATTACAATTGATTTTGATTAGTGCACCCTGTTATCACTACCTTGAGAATATAAATTAAATGGTCAATTGGTTCAATAATATTACCAAAACTATATTATTCAACTCACTCGTTGGTAATTTGAAGGCCCTGGACTCCGAGAAGCATTTGGTGGTCGTTGCATAGTTCTGTCTTCATATCTTGTCCCTCCCTGACTTGCCATTGGACGATTCAATGTACTATTAGCATTGTTTGGAGAATTAGGTCCAGCATTACGAGCTGCTACTGTCTTAGTTACAAAGTCTTGCTCTTTACACCCATGTTTTTTATACACTTCCCGAAGTTCTTGGTGTTGCCACATTGTAAACAGGACCTGACCAGCAAACTTGAGCACTCTTGGAGTATATTTTTGACGCTGTCTTGTTATGTTCATGAGCCTTTCAACACCCCCTGCTTCTAATAATGATCTGGAAAGAAATACAAAAGTTAAATTCAAAAGTTTTTCTTTAACACATTTTCTAGATCTTTTCAGTAAAAAAAAATTATGTGCGTACCGAGAGAATTCAGCATTCTTTTTGATCACTTCATTGAGGGTTGCTAGAACTGCTGCAATTGTATCATCAGAAGTCCCTTGGTCATGTTGAGCATTTCCTGAGGGTAACTTTTGAACAAGATCTCTCATGGCATATTTGCCTGAAAAAAAAATTAAAAAAATTAGTTAAACAGTTACATTTCAATTCAAGGTTTAACAAAATATATTATGTTACTTACCAATAAGTTCTTTGTTCCTTTGATCAATTGCTAAATTTCGTAACGCTGTAGCTACTGCACACACAACTCGGTCAACTTCCATTCGTAACAATTCAACAAGAATAGGAAGTCCCTTCTCTTTACGTACAGCTGCTCGAATTTCAATACTGGGTTGCCAATAACAGGCTGCTAAATTCTGCAATGCTCCTGCAGCTGCCTCCAATGTTTCAGGATTTGAGCAGCTTTGTAGGAGAGCTAAGTAGAGCTGAACCACCTGTAATCAAGTATACCAACCAAATATATAAGTAAAATGTCACTATGAATATAATCAGTGCAAAACTGTGGCATGAATTAGGTAAAACTACCTCGGGCTGCCATAAAAGCTCCATCCCTTTCACTGGTTCAGTCCTCTGGGAGGTGCTTCGACTAGTACTAGCTGCTTCCTTCTGTTGTGTTGGTTGGGCCTCCTTCTTCTTTTTGTTAGCTCCAAAGCATCCCAAGTTGTCACCTAAAAACAAATTACAACAATAAGTAATTTACTTTTAAACTTAGAAATAATTTTTCTTTCAAATATCAATACACAAAAATTGGCAATGCAATATATTTTCTTTGATGTGAACAGAGGATTCATAGTGAAATTACTACACATTACAAAGTTTTCACCAGGAGTATACTGATGGTGTAGCATCAAAACCGTAAAACAAAAATTATCAGATATCTCAAAATGGACTAATTCAAAAGTTAATAGCTTCTCAAAATGGACAAACTTGTATGCGCTGATGTGCATGTATGTTAGTCAATTTTAGAAGTCGTGATATTTCTGAATTAAATTATTCATTTTGAAAAATTTGATAATTTCTGTTTGTCTGTTTTGACACTACATATATCATTGATATATGTATAATTATGAGATATGACTCCGACATTATTGACCATCAACACAATATTTTCTTACTTACAAGCCTACGATTTTAAGTTGTACAAAAAAATTCAGTACTTCAGTGATTTCATTAGATACGAATGCACATGACATGCTAATTTAAAATATGATTTCAAAATATAGTGAGCATAATTAAAGTGTAGTTAGGGTTAATTATTATGTTTCAACATTTTGCATGCTATTTATTTTTAATTTTCCTTAGTTGATCTGACATTTAAGTTAGAATATACCCTAGATAATTTTTCAATGCAAAGAAACAAAGATAAAACAAAACAGATATAAAATATGGAAACATGCTCATCGATCAACGTGTATTGATTTATTCATGCATGCTTTGCCTACATACACAAGAGAAAAATAAAAATGTTTTGTTTACTGGTGTACAAACAACATACATGTTTTTATATCTATAAGACTATGACTACCATCAGAGCACCTCGGATGATTGGAATTCCAAGCAATACAAAGCAAAATAGTATTTTCTAATTTTTTATCTTACCTTGACAGAGACTGTATGCTACAAAAGACATTGAAATCAGATGCAAAACTAGAGGTTGCTCAAGATTCTGTCAATCTACAAAACCACTCATTTATAATATAATTCTCCCAACACCAACTCTTAAATAATACATTTTTTTTTTTTGTAATTTTTGTATATTTTATAATAAAATAGTATAAAAGTGTACAAAGCTATGCATGTTTAAATCATCTTTGCATTCTATGAATTCAACAGAAAAGAAAATGTTTGGTTAAATTGTGGTATTGTCGAAATTTCAATCCACACTGTTTGAAAATTGGAGTAGGTTTAATTTTTGCCTTTGTTATATTTGGTTAAAGAGCTATAGCAGTGAAGAAACATCACAACCAAATCTACCATTCTACATCAAAAGAAAAAAAAAAAAAAAGTCTAAATTCTAAACTTCAGTTCCCAATATTGAATACAAAACACACAAGTTCATAATTCAGCAAACACACTCACATCACACACACACATACAGGAATGGACTTGCTGAGTTTACGTGTTAAGAGGTTTCAGATGAAGCATAAATTTTCATCAAAAGTATTTTAGCAAGACAGACAGGCAATACACTGCAGTATGCTCAAGCATCCCTGCAAGTCCAATGGCTGCATGTTTAAGGTTGCATGTTTTTGTAGATGAATACTGACCTTTTGGTTGAACTCCAGCCCTACTCTGAGCTGGTAGAGGATGCTTGTCGTAGTTTGGATCCTCCACTTCCTGGCACCGGTATGACAGGTTTCTCAGAATGCACACACAGTTCTCCACACTTTTGTTGCCAATGTTTGATTTGTCAATGGCAGATTTTACCACATATAACAATGAGTCCACTAAACCTTCACTTTCTCTCAGTTTTTTCCTAGCATATTCACCTGCTGAACTCACATTTCTGAAAAACAAAAAAAAATGTAGAATTAATATTAATATATTATGTAACAGAAATAATTAAAATTTATATATATAATACATCAATTTTTACCTTAATACACCAGAAGCATTCCTAAAGACATTTGACCAGCATGTTTCACCAGGTGTTGTGGGATCCCAACCAGAGTGGGGAATGATTATGTGATTGACAACCATAGTTAGGCCATCATCAATGATTGATCTCTTCAGGTCCTGTGGAAGAAACATTTTTAAATAAAATTTGCAAAATTTATTCAAAATAGGCATGTTTAATCTGAAGAAATATATATGAAGCTCAAAAGCTGAACTAAAAAAAAAAAAAGTGTACGAAGTAAAATAATAATCATAATAATAAAAATGAAATAACAATAAGAAAAAGTGAAATAATATGGCACAAAAAAAAAAAAAAAAAAAAAAATTGAAACATCAAATGAACGTAAGCCTGGCTGGGCTTACTCTGTTCTTTCGGACACTTATATTTGGACTTAAATGATGGAAAAAGTACAATGGAATTAATAAAAAAAAAATTGTTGATCACGGTAATTCATACATGAATCATTATTATATTTTCTTATGTTTCTGTTGTTCAGCATAATTGCTACATTTTTGTCACTACGGTATTTAAAATTACCTCACATGATGAAAGATTCCATAGTACTCCTGTGACTAATTCTTTTACTTCAACATCTTGAGACTTGCGTAGTAGATTGATGAGAGATGGAATGCCTCCTGCGTTTTTGATAGCCCTTTTGTTTTCATCATTCTGACGTCCATATGACAAGTTCCTGATAATAATGAGATTTAATTAATACATATTATTCTGTGTGCTTGTATAGAAGAAGTCTCTAATATCTCTCACCTTAATGCGCCACAAGCATTTCGATATACATCAGGACTATCATTAGTTAAAAGTTTCACCAAAGGTGGTATTCCTCCCAATGACCTTGTCTTCTGCTTGTTGGGATCATCCATATAACACAAATGTTGCAAGTAGGCAGCAGCATTGGCCTTAATGACATTATTAGGATTACTTAAAAATCCAATAACTTCAGTTAAATTTGGATCACGCCACCGCATACCTGAGTGATAAGGAGAAAACAATACATCAACAATATTAGATTTCAAATCAATTATAATGCATTTCACAAAACAATACAACAATGAATAACAAGACAAAGGCAAAATATGGCATAAGCACACAAAAATTTTGACATACCTAAAATGATAAGAAAATTTAAATTTTTTCATTGTAATACAAAAAGTGAAAAAGCCAATTTTAAATTATAGATTATGATATTGTGATACTAAAATGTGATTTGGCCATACGTGCTGCTTGCTTCATTCAAATAGTTGATATTTTATAAACCAACCTTTGTGATCATCATCAATAGAAAGTGAATTGAAATTTTGAAGCAAGGGAAATGGATCAGGAGGTTCTCCTTCATCTTCATAATGTGGGATAGCTCCACTATCATCTCGCGGATCAGTGCCATTACTGCCACCATATGTGCCTGGGACTAAGCCATATGGAGAGGGAGGGGCATAGCCATAAACTAGCTTCGAATCATCCCCTACACAAGAAAACAAACCAAAACAAAAATAAAAAAATAAAGCGTGCACAATACTTAATTGACTAAACACAATTACTATATTATCCCTTGTCCAGAATAATTAGCTATCTCAGCCTACCACGATCAAGTGCAATAATGAGCTGTGTTATATCAGGTGAGCACAATTATGAGCTTTAAATTGATAAGGCATAAAGCTCATAATTGCACTCGTCATTATTCCGGACAAGGGATATATCAGTTTTAACAAATAATAATATGATCTAATTGACAACACAAAAAGCATTCAAATTCATATTTTTAAGCTCTTCTATTATATAATAACTGAATACCATGCAAAATGGAAGCTACATTGAACTTTATTAAGCATACATAAAATATTCATTATTTATTTTTATATATTTTTTTTTAATATTTTATAATTGACTGCATTAAATTTAATAAATAATCAAAGAAAATATTTGTGTTTTGCTAGCGATAGCATGTGTCTAAACTTAACTAAAGAAATTAAAAAAATATTATGCTTACCCTCTAGGCCTGAGCCTGTCATTATGTCTAGGCCTAGGTAAAGAAACATTGATTGCATTAGAAGGGTTACAAAAATTATGTAAATCATTTGTTCAATGTACAAATTTACATACCGTGTGGAAGTTGAGGTGGCTCTCCAGAATCATCAATATTCCAGGGGTGGGTGAGGTGAGCTGGAGTTAGAAAAAAGTTACATCAGTCAACAACATAAAAAATATAATGAGAGAGGTATTAACAATGAAGTTGACACAAAGGAAAATTTAGTTATATATAAAAAAAAAAAAAAAAAAACATAATTATACAACAACACATTATTGATCATGTACGTTCCCATGTATTCTATTCCTAACCCTCTTTAAGAGATATCATCATTTACCCTTTATGAGAGACACACATGCTGCACTATAGTACACATTATAATACGTAAGGTTTAAAGCAGATACATAAATTATAAGAAATAATGGAAGAAAATTGGTTAAGAAATTTTTATAAATCAATTAAGGATCCCAAACTTGATGTATTTGAAAGTATCTAACATACTAGGGTAGGGAATAATAATTTTGGAGCAAAAATATAATGTGGCATGGTGTTTAGAGTTTGGTAACCACAGATTAAATTTCATTTATTACTCAACATTTAATGATTTATTATTATGTTAATTTTTGTATTTCAATACTTGATATTGTTTTTAAGATTAAATCAAATCCTGTATAGTATCATAAATATAACAATGAATACATAAACATAAAATAAGTCATGATCAATATATTATAAGATCACTGGCAAATTAATAATAAATAAAATTAAATAGGGGATTTAAACCACAAAGTTAATGGTATATATTAAGAGTCTAACTTAATTAAGAGGCCTGTTCACTCAGACCTACTGGAAGATTTGTAATTTTCAAATATCTTATTCTCCTAATCATATGGTGTACGTTTTCTGGGAAACTGAAAAACAAGTTTTATCACAAATTTAATGTCTTGCAGTTTGTAACACACACTTTCAATGATGGAAATAAAAATCAATGAAAATGTGTGTTACAATTTGCAAGGAATTTGCAATTAAACTTGATTTTCAGTTTTCCAGAAAAACATACCGCATGACGAGGAGAGTAAAAAAACTGAACATTTCATAACTTCCAGGAGGCCTGGGTGAATAGGCCTCTTAACGAAGGGACCTCAGGTCACAATTGACTACACTGGGGAACAAAGGAAGGGGGCTGAATTGTTTTGTGTTTACAAGAAAGTTTGCTTTGGGTGACAAAAAGTTTTGACAAAATGGAATAACATTGTTCTGTGTCAGAAAGACACTGTCCCCTATTATATTGTAGACCATTAACACCCAAACCCAGGGAAACTACTTTATTTAACTACTATCTTGAGGTGTTTTCAGATGGGGCTGCAGAACTGTGGCACTCAAACTAAATATGCCAGTACTTCAATAAAACTCCATGGGACAAACTATGGACACTGCAGCTGTGCTGTCTGCAGCCACACCTCATCAATAGCTACCATTTCATCTTCGCATGTCTACTGAATATCTGTCTAAGGTCCACAATGGATGACATACCATAGCGTTCTCCAGGTCCTCCGGGTGACGGAGTGATCCTGTAGTGGTCTTGTCTTGGTGGCAGTAAGGTCGAGTCTAGTTCATCGTAACCAGATTGCGGGTAAGGCGCGCCTTTCCGCAGATAATCTGTAAAGCAATAAAATGTCAATATCAAGTCATCTTCATACTACAGCTACAGTAAAGTCTTAAGCCTGTATTACACCATACAATTTTTCCTTGCAAGAAAATTTCATCTCCATACAAACAAATGGAGTTCAAGTTTTCTTGAAAGGAAAAATTGTATACAATAGTTGGAAAAATTGTATACAATAGTTGGAAAAATTGTATCGTGTAATACCGGCTTTAGAGACAACTTGACTATTATAGCCAGTTGGGCCCATGGCTCGATCAGGCTCCTGATGAGGTTCCTTAACTGCCCCCCCACTTCCCCTCCCTCCCCCCCCCCCCAGCCATAACTTTGAGCTAACACTTCTAAAATGCTAGTAATGTTGATAAACGGTATAGATTTATGTCATACTGTATCACGAAGTCAAAAAAAATAATAATAATAATTCACCCAAAAAATGTTAATATGTAATTTTGAATTCAGCTGTAAATATACGCCAAATGACACACTCACAAAAAAAAATTGTGATAATGCAGGACTAAAGACTAATTATCAAGATTGAATTTAAAAGTATAATTTTTTAAAAAAAAAGTAAATTTTTTGTTTAAGTGAAAATATTTTTAGTCCATAAAATAAAGGATAAAATAACTTTTAGTATGCTGATGTAAAAAAATTGCAAATTCAGTGTAGATTTTGAGTAAGTAATTTTTTCGTGTGAATTAATGCTGATTTGATTTAAAGTCACAGCAGCCCCCATTTAAAACAATGCTATCTTAAATGCTGAATATATCGAAAATTTCACAGAATTCGGTCTATTTTTTTTTTTTTTTTTCCTTGTTAAATTACTTTATGGTGTCAGCAAGGTTTGCTGAAATTTTCAGAGTGGTTCACCATCTACTAAGCTTACTGATATTAATCCTTAAGAATTGACCTCAAATGTTTCTGGAGTCTTTGAATATTATTTAATAACGGTTAATAACTGTCTGAGGGATATGAGTAAAATTCATAAAATGTCCGAATGCCCTAAAATACGCGTAAATTGGAAATTGCTGAACATTATGATTCGAGCAAATTTAAGGCGAGGGAAGGGAGAGGAGGGATCACTCAACCAGCTCCAACTCTCTTCATGTGTTTATATTTGTAAATTATTATTATTAATTAATATTATTGTACCACATTTTTTACAAAACTGATAAGAATAATGCTTAAAAAATAAACAAGGAAAGCATAATCTGCCACACCCACTACACAAAGGGGCGTGGCAAGTTCCATTCTTAATTTTCTCTGCACACTAAGCAGTTATTCAATACGCGCTTGCAACACTACTTTTCAGTAATTATTATTTGTCAGGAAATCAATTAAAAAATAAATCAATTAAATTCTGCCTGTTGCTTGCTAATACTATAATGGTTATAAAACATAACAATTATGCAAAAGCAAAAGGTACATTGCATGCGCATAAGAATTAACATGCAGCATAATATAATTATCCTTGTCCCACGTTTGGCTTTACACAACTTTTTACAAAATTTACGCGAATATTCTATACGTTTTTTTTTTTATATTTTCTATAATAATAATAATCGCCTTCATCTTGGCCCAAATTCTTGGCTTAATTGGGCCCAGTGCTGACGCTTAACCACCCCAACTAGGTTGGGAGTTAAAAACCCGAATAATAATAATAGTTGGTTATTTAGTATCAGTACAAAATAAAACATAGTACAACAACCTAATGGGTGACATGAAAAAGGATTCGTATAGCTTATAAATTAGTGGTAAAATTACCCCCTCCCCTAAATATTTGCTTTCATATGACCAGCTTAATTCGTTATAAATCAAAATCATACAGAGTGAATATTAAAAATCTTTATTCCAGCTCTGCTTTATACATTCCCGAATTGTCATAGTATTAGTGACGTGCCGAGCTGGCGTAAGAGCACGTGCAAGGTATTTATACTATTTATGGAACACGTGTGTGTGGGGATATATCCGGGTGAGAGAATCCAGTAGCTAGGGCTGCTCCTCCACTGCAGTGCAGCAGCGATCAGGTGTGAGTGGCGGCCACGTCAGCAGGCGACCCGGGACGCGCGCATATGAATAAAACACAAGGGTCGTCGTCGCTGCTGCTGCTGCTATCGAGTCGCGCGCGAGGTTCTGCTGCTCCCGCTCGCTCACTCGCACGCTTGCTTCGCTCGCTTGCACCTTACAACCCTCCTCTTGAGCCGAGAGACCTAACTTGTGTTGTGCTAAATATAGGTATTTAAAGCATTTATGTTGCCAGCTCTAAAAATACTTCATTGAGAGTGAATTTGTATGTGTACTTGTCCAGTGCGAGTCAAGAAAATAATCAATAAAAAATAAGAAATAACAACGTCGTCTTTGACAACGGTCTTTCTATTTTAATGCTTTAAAATTATGTAAATATATAGACACTGACGTACGTATCGCTTCAGAGACTAGAACATCAATCAATGCAATACAAATACACATTTTTTTAAACGCCTGTTAATTACACATACCGTTGCTTAGCTGAATGTAAATACTGGATTTCGGCATGGGCCCCGTAGATGTAACACTTTTCTACCGCAGCCTTGCATTTCCTTTGCTGGCCTCGCAGCTGACCGGCGGCTCCTTCCGTTTTTCCACCACCGACCGGCCGGTATCGCGAATATCACGGCTTCACTCGTTCACTGTTCCCACTGAACACTCGTCGGCTCACCGTCACTGCTGTTCGCTACTCACACACTGCTGCTTCGTAGCCACTCCACTGCCTGCCTCATAACTCGTGCTAAACTTAGGCTGCCGCCGCGTCCCGCCCCGCCCCTCTCTAGCCGCGATATCCCCAACAACGCCGTCTGCACTCCATAGTCCATACCCTACGGCTCGTGTTAAGGGGGGGTTTAACATTGTTTTCCCCTTTCTTGATAATAACATATCAAACATCGTACGCTACCTGCCAAACATTTAAGATAAATTTGATACTTGGCTACTGTCGTCGCTAAAAGTCGGGACACCTGGACTTTGCAATTTTACTGTGCACTACAGAAAAATCGCAAAAATTAGAAAAAAATATTGCATTAAACCGGCAAGCCTCCTCTATAACTTAAAAAATATAACGGGCCGATTAATTGCAAAGCTAATTTGTTATAATTAAGGAAGTGACGCAACCTACCCAAAAAAATTACTTTTTCACGAGATGCCCGTCTTTGCGCTCTTGTATAAAATAGAGTTATGCAGGTAGCGCTTTCATTTATTTTTTTCCTAATAGCCAAATACTTCAAGATGTGAAATCAATTTTTAATTTAAAAAAATTAATTATTACCTAATTACAATTAAACCAAACGCAAAATTAAACTCTAGTTTTGCAATTTTGAAGCTACACGCTCGAAAAAAATATCATTATACACAGAAAAAAAATCAAAAATTTTTGGTGGTCGTCGATTTTTTATAAATTTTTAATTTTTTTTTACATAAATTAATGATGAAATTACCATCTTTTAGGAATCTGCTGGGTTGCCATATCCTAACTTTTGCTTGGAGTGGCCTTATTCAGTAGAAAAATATATAAAAAGTTGATTGACAGGCCATAAAAGATAATAACAATGAGGGTCGTTCTCTCTTCAAAGGCGGTGTTCTACTGTATTGTGTCTTGCAGCAAGCAGCAGGAAGGAAGGGTTGTTATTTTAACATTCCAGGTAGAATTGAAATTGCATCATGGTTCGATGATCTCGATTGTTTATTGAAACTCTCTTTAATGTGCATGATGATGAAGTGGTTGAATTTAAAATTAAATATGAATAATATATCTTTTTTAATCAAAATTCTAGCTGCATTTTTGAGCTTATTAAGAGATTTTTGTAAGTAATTAAAAGTTCATTATAATCACTAATAATTAAGCTAGAAATATGATTAAAACACTCATATAGATGCTGAATTCATTTTAAACACAATCATGTCAACTTTAGTTGCGTGTTTCTCCATCTTAATGATATATAACTGGCTTAGCTGAAACAATAGTGATCACCCTCGGGCAAAGAGACCCTCATATAAAAAGCTTTTTGTACACAGCAAAGCTACTGTCACGGCCGGGCATTATATTTCCGTATACAGCAGCTGAAACCTGGCAACGCTGCTCTTAATTAAAATGTAAACATTGATTAATATACAAATTATAAAAAATCGGCAACCACCAAAAATTTTTGATTTTTTTTCTGTGTATAATGATATTTTTTTCGAGCGTGTAGCTTCAAAATTGCAAAACTAGAGTTTAATTTTGCGTTTGGTTTAATTGTAATTAGGTAATAATTAATTTTTTTAAATTAAAAATTGATTTCACATCTTGAAGTATTTGGCTATAAGGAAAAAAATAAATGAAAGCGCTACCTGCATAACTCTATTTTATACAAGAGCACAAAGACGGGCATCTCGTGAAAAAGTCATTTTTTTGGGTAGGTTGCGTCACTTCCTTAATTATAACAAATTAGCTTTGCAATTAATCGGCCCGTTATATTTTTTAAGTTATAGAGGAGGCTTGCCGGTTTAATGCAATATTTTTTTCTAATTTTTGCGATTTTTCTGTAGTGCACAGTAAAATTGCAAAGTCCAGGTGTCCCGACTTTTGGCGACGACAGTAGTGATGCATGCTCATTCTTTTAGTATCTTGCCATCTTACTCACCATGCGGCAATGCTTGCTGCGGGGGCGGCGACTCGCTCCGTTCACTTGGACTTGGAGGGGTCGGAGGATGTTCTCCATAAGCGCCAGGTTCTGCTACACCGTAGGCAGGATATGCAGCCGGTCCAGGTCCCGTGGCATAAGTTGCATTAGGATAAGGGTAATCTGGCCGAGGAGGGTATTGTTCATAGTCTTGATAACTCGGATACGGCTCTGGATACCGACGTGCTAAAATAAAATATAAATTGAATCATTGTCATTATTTTAATGTTCATTCAAAAACACTAAACAAACTTAATTTTTTTTAACTGTTTTGTTGCATGGCTTGTGGCCAGTTTGTTTGTAGCGCGGGCGGGCGTGGCATTGAGCCAAGTTGGTGGTCGTGGTTACGTTTAGGAACGTGACAATGAGACGGGAGGGCGACATGCCTTTGCGTACGTACGTACCTGCGTCAGCGGCCGTGGCGTAAGGCTCTTGGCCAGCCAGGTGTTCGTAGTTGGCGAAGGCGGCAGCCGGGTAGGCAGCAGGGGCGGCGCCTCCAGTAGACGGTGGATACCCCACGTACTCCACCGGCTGACCGTCAGGCCCCACGTGATGCACCTCGCGCACCACCTTGGTTACCGTAGTCACCTGCAGCAACAATACAAGCACTTTGATTTACCACACCGGAGAACCACAAGACACGAGCGCCTTTGCCTACAGATATTCAATAAAGCCAATAAAGAAGGTCGAATTTCAACCATGTTCACACTACGAAACATGGTTCACTTGCCTCACCGCAATAACATCACATTCTCGTAGCTGCATGCACAGCTCGATCAGCGTCTTGATATATGGCACCACGAATGTCTTGAAAATATACAGTCATAATGACTTGTGAAAATATTGATTTTAAATTCTCGGAATAGACCTTGCTTCAAAAGGGGTAAAAATTACGGCAAGAAAGAAAAAAAAAATGTGATATTGTTTACAATGAGCCCAGAAGTTTTAACACACGATATTTTTTTCAAAATCAATTAAGAGGGAAATAAAATAATCTTAATCAATAAGATGCACATGACCAAAATAAAACCGGCTTGAATTAAATGTGTGTAAAATTCGATGAAAGAAACCACAATTAACAAAAAATGTTTATTGACGTAACACTTGATAGGAAAAAAAAAAATCACAATTTAGCAATGTTGAAGTTTAATTGTTTAGTTCCACTGTAACATACACATACAGGCGCGGATCCAGGGGGCTGGGGGGGAGGGGGCTGCCCAAAATTTTGGATTTAACATGGGCAATATAGGCATTTCCCCCACTCCCAATTTTTTTTCTTTTTAACATTGACCTTATGGAAGCAGCCCCTCCCGAAATTTTTTTCTGGATCCGCGCCTGTACAACATACATTGGCTCGAACATTTAAGTTTATGAATTATGAGCACCACATGGTATATGTAAATGCACTGTAACAAAGTAACTATGTATATAATATATACAAATATAATACTATATATAGTACAGAAGAGCGCGGGACAAACTAAATGCATTTCGGCGTCCAGTGTTTGATCTTAAATGTGGATCGTATTCTGAAACGACAGCAGCAGCAACCTAAAAACCATTAGCACCACATGGCCACGCATAATGTAAGGTGCGGCAGTGCACTACACGCGCACTCATCGACTTTACAAGTATCGCGTCTCCCTTCAGACTACATTTTTAAAAAAAAAAGCTTCAACAACAACAACAATTACACAACTCGTGACGGCCACTTGGAAGTAGCTCATTTTATGTGAAGTGGGCGTGCCTTGCATTTTTTTTTTTTTTTTTCCAACAACATAAATTGCGTCTTAAGGCTTAACCTGAGAAATTTGGACGAAAAATTTGCTACAACAGATTTTCTTCAAATTAATTTGGTGGACTTACAACAATCGTCAAATTAGCTCTGAATTTTTTCGGAATATTTTAACCGTTGGTTTAATTATAATTAAATTATTTAAATGAGAATTTTGTATCCTTCCAATGTTAAATTTGTTAATTAGCATTGCAAAAAAACTATACAACAGATTCTTTTACTTTTTTTTTTTTACTAAAACCTAATTTTTTAGACTATTTTTCTGAATTGTTTTCATATATTTTGAACCGTGGCGATCATCGTTTCCTATATGTGATGAGAAATGTGGCAACGATCTCAAGGACTGATGTCACCACCCCCTCCTAAAAAATTATTCGCATTCCAATGCAAACAGTGTTGCCACTATAGCCACGCCTCTTGACCTTGACAGACAAATTCTCAGGTTATACCTTAAAATACTATCTATGCGAAATTCCCTTGACTAGCTTCTAAGTGACGAAAACAACTACACCTCGCGTGCTTGTTGGGTAAGCTGTACAAGCGATGATTACGATTGTCATTTACTATCAAGGGTGCTAAAGAAGGGGAAGGGGGGGACTCACCTGCTGCGTGGTTTGCTGCTTTTGTGTCCGAGAGACGAGTGTGGCCGCGTCGCCACTGTGCACCGACAGGTGGGAAGAGTTGGGAGAGTGATTATCGGGGTGACCATTGGTGGGGTGATAGGTCACATCGACAGAATACGAGCTGGCTTGCTGTAAATCCGGTTGACCTCTGCAACATAACAAGATTTAAAATTAAATTATTTATTTAGAAACGTAATGCAAATGATAGTTGATATATATAATATATCAACTGTGGAAGCTGGAAAGGTATCACATATTTCAGGGGGGCTTAGGGGCTAGCTCACTAATATAATAATGTACGCAGTCCACTTATATACAAAAACAAACTCTGTGCTTTTTTCGAGCAATCACAATCGATATAAAATATATAATAAAATTTATTTAGTTATGGTGAATGTACTGGTACGACGGTTTTGCTTCATTGCTATGATCCAATTTATTTATTTGCTATCGTTCACGACAATTTTACAGTCATTCGTTTTTTTATGGCATAGTATAATTTCTCACAGTGAAGATATCAAAATTACATCTTGATACAAATGTTACAAATATTTGTACACGAAGTTGATTAAAATAGGTTTAAGATGATAATTTAAAACTCCTAAAACAACTTTGCTAAAATAATGTTGCTGCTAATGTACGATGTAGTCAATTTCATTCATATACTCTCACTAAGTGACCGCATGCAAGTACATACAACATTCGTTCTTATACTTACTCGTATTTTAGTATAGAAATCTTACACACATGCATTCAGGTTAAATTAACTAACCTCTCATTAAAAATAGCTTTTTACAACGTTTAACGATTAATATATCACCATTGCCGGCCATTTGTAATTATTTTCCAATAGTAAAACTAAAATATTTTTAGATCTAGAAGTATATGTAACATGACCCAATAAAAAATTAAGAACATCTCATCTCATTAGGCTATCTTGCACTAACGGAGGGACACGCTGAATTAATTTTTCCATTTAATTATTTTTCCTGCTTATACTAAAACTATAAGCCTCGGAGAGAAAAAAATATAATAAGAGTGTAAGCAATTAAGAAAGTAAAGAATACGTCGTATTTTTATTATTATTATATTAAAAAAAAATGCATATTTAAAATTTATTTTAAATTTAAACTACGCGGCTGTACTTACGATGCCAGAATTGAATATTTAGAAAAATATGGTTCGAATGTAATAAAAAGTTATTAACTAAGAGTTTCATAAATTAAATTTCATATTCACTTATTCCAATTGGCGCTCCGTAAGATATTATTACGACTGCGACTAACAAAAAAATTCCAAGGTCACTCTAGGTCAATGAGATTATATTTCAGTTAGAGCTTGATGCATGATGATTACAATATTTCCTTGTGTGGTAACTTATGCAGCAGAGCAAAATTATGATTGTTGCATAAAAAGTTACAATTAATAAAATAAAGTGAAGCTATCATGAACCTCGAACAAAGATCAACTACTCCACTGCAATTAAATGCAACTTGATGATGAAATTTCTATACACTACAAGTTAGCAGAAGCGACAGCAAATAAAAATAAAAAATTGTCATGCAAGGAAAGAATTTGAATAATTTTCAATGAAAAATAACAACACTCGCTTCGGATAAGAAACTGCAGTATAAGAATTTTGACGTATTTCCATTTGAACGGTTCGTCATTTAGTGTGTCACGTCAAGAGTACACAAGAGCTGTGTGCTTTCTCGCTATACCAACATTACATGCAAGGTACCGGTCGGTATCTTGCATTGCTTTCAGCACACACACAGCTTAAACCTTATCTAAAATCGATAACTCGTGAATATGAAGGAAGAATAGCTTAATACTTATAAAGTTAAGGTGATATATAATATATTTTTAAAACAAAATGAAAAATATGAAATTTAAAAAAATTGCAATATTAATTTTAAGTAAGATCCAACATTCTACCTAATAAGATCTTTAATAATAAATAAAAACATTGTGCTACTGCTACCATTTAGTTTTCGTATGTATAACTTACGCTCGTGTGCGGATGAAATAAAAATCAGGGTCTGGATCCCAGGTAGCCATACCGATCGAGCCTGCCTCGGCGTGGACTAACGCTCAAGTGTTGACGCCGGTACAGCACGCTAAACACACGCACGCACGCACGCACACGACTGGAGAGCGCCCGGCACGCGTCTACAAATCTTACTGCTTGGTCTCCGCCTTTTCACTCGTCCGATCCAAGTAGAGGAGCAAGCAGCAGCTAATGATAACGGCGAGAACGAGTCTACTACACTCTGTTATCAGCAGGGGGATAGGAGGAAAAGGTGGGGGCAAGTAGTCTGCTAACTCGCTGCACGCCAGCAGACCGCTGCTGCTGCTCGATCTGCTGTCTCTCTTTGCTCTTTACTTGATATGAATCCCACATTCTCACACCATATATGGCATTCATTCAAGTTGTTGCTTTTTTGGATTTCCAGACAACAATTTATAATAATTACAGTATCTCGTATGGACCATATTAAGTTTTAATATGGATACAAATTACAATAGCGGATTTTAAATGATAATGCATGGATGTACCATATAAAGTATTTATATTCCATTGTTTGTGATGATAATATTTAAATTTTCAATTATTGTCACTTTGTTAATTATCTATCAATTCGTGATTGGGAAAAAAAAATCTACTTGTACTGATGGAGATTATCATATCGTTTAAGTGCCATAAATTTATTTTATAATTGAGTGTTGCTGCCAAGTCCTGACAACACTGCATTTGAGCTATTTGCCTGTGAAAACGTAAATACATTGAATATACATCTATAATACAATAATTTAATTTAAAATCGATTTTAAACAAAAATTGTCACCCAATTTTGCAAAGATAAGGTCTAATTTTAATCCAGACCTAACTTTGATGATTTTGATGTTTGACCTCATCTATGCAATTTAGTGATGATTAAGCACTCCACGACCTTTCGGGGTCTTTCAAAAAAAAAAAAAAAAAGTACTCATTTATATATTTGCACGAAGAACAGAAGTGTTCTCCGCCCACTTCAGCCAATCTTGAGCAGTAATTTAAGTGGGCGAGACCGCTTCCATTGTTTATGCATAGGGGATACACGCACTACTATTTTAAGTGATTAAACGCAATCAAACCATAATTATAATATTATTAGTATATAAATTATGATAATGATATTATTACACTTGTCTCAAAATATATTATACAGTATATATATAATTTTGAGGTAATAATTTATATTATATTATAAAAAAAAAAAAAAGCTCAAGATACTTACACATATTGAGGCATATCCGAGCCTTTTTCTTGTAGCACTCTCCTTTAAACAGAACAAGAGAGATGTATTCAGTCATTTTTCGTGAAAATTTGACTTCTGAATAATCGTTTCTCCCTCTTTTACGCTCTCAAAGTCTCAAATGAAACAGTACTGTACAACTTTGACATTTACAAGATAGGGAGATTTTTTTTTTACATTATTATTTAGTCTGTAAAGAACAAAAACTCGTAAGCAAATAATGTTCAAGTTCACATTATAGTGTTGCAACTAAGGGACTTATTTTATTGTTGGCAGTGGTATATAAAATTAAAAATAAAATATTATCATCAACATCCTTCTGCCAACTCAAGAACATTCCAAGTGGGGAGTGAAGAAGACACAATTTTGAAGATAAGAAGACCAATTAGTTGAACAATATTAGCTAATTAGTTTTCGTTTTTATTGCATGATGATTCCAGTATTGTGCAGTAATTATGAAATTAAACAAAATTTGAGAACTACACAAATATTAGAAAAGTAATAATTATATAATATATCGCATTATAAATAGTGCGAAAGACGTAAAATAAATAGGGAAAAAAAAAAAAAAAAACAAACTTAATATTAAAAAATACATGAAACTACGAGTTTAAAAAATACAATAAAAAACTCCGAATGTATTATTAAAATGTAAAAATAAAATATGACATCACCCAAGTCATTTCACTTGTTTCAATGACGCCAATGCTCAAAAGGCATTACAACACCACACAACGCACACATATACGCTACAATGAAAATAAAAAAGTCAGGAAAGACCGTTGCTATTTCGCAGCTTTTTTTTTTTAATAAAAAACTCTTAATAAATAAGCTTGATACAGAAGAGAACAAGTGTAATATAAGTAAGAAGGGCGTACGTACGTAGGAACAATTGTGCAGCCGGCCGGACAGCCAGACAGCCCCCATAGTCAGTGTTTACTCCACACATGCAAGCAAGATCAGTACGAGGCGTGTGACTTAACCACGCTGCACACCACATCCATTGTAGTCAAGCAAGCACGATATAGCCGAGATGGAAAAATGCAAAGCAAGCTGCTATATATAGAAAATGTAGCTACCAAGCAAGAAAAAGCTGCCGAGGTGATAAGCAAGCTCACGACGATCCCTCAGTGAACAGCCGTCAAAAATCACGACACCACTTGCATATTTCTGGTATTAAATTACAGAATTCTCAGTATAGAACATGAGCTAGCTGTTGATAAAGAAGTTATCTCAGTTTCAATTCATGTAAACCTTACTCGTACGTTCTGTGTAGCAAGATAACTTTGGTATGTCTACACAAACATAACATAAAACTCCCTTATGTATATAAAATTGTGATGCAGCTAGCTACAAAGCTCAAATAAATTATCGTTTTCATTGATAGCATATGCATAATGAAAGTTATTGAAATTATTATACCTGCCAAAAATACTGTATCAAAATAATTTATTTATTTTTGTTACTAAATATAGTTATATATACAAATGATATTTATAATAAGAATACGGTATTATTCGTTTTTTAATATAATAATAATCAAAAGGGTCTCATGTTAAATTTGTATTAATATTATTTCTAATTTTGATACAGAAAGAAAATAATGTTTCATATAGAGGACATAAAGGACCAAGAGATGGCGCTGACGTCTGCAAATTTTGCTCTTTGCATCGAGGATATGGCAATACATGGGGAGAATCACAAAAATTATCAAATATATAGGAAAGAAATCACTTACGAAGTTGAAATATTTTTTTATATTTGTCCGAAAGTGTTTGACAACTAATTATGGTGTTGTCATTTCTATAAAATTATGCTGTGGCTATACTGATAGAGCATTTACATGATTTTACAATGTTAATCATATACAGCAATCCTCGCCAGACGCACGTAGTTCCAGCAGTTACTACTAGGGGGCGCACTAACTTTATGACGCCAATAGTTGAAGTACAAAGTCTAAGACGTTGGAAAGTCAATCTTAAGCTTACTTTATTCAGACTAAAAGTCTATAACTTTGAACGATTAATAAAAGTTATATAAATATAATAGAGAGATATTTCTTCATTTTAAATTAAATTTTATTTTTTTATTTTTTTTTTTTTTCCTTTTCATACAAAACTGAGATCTGAGATTGGTTTCATTTAGTTGGTAAACATTCAACCATTGAAAGCTTCTTTCTCATTATTAGCTTATCAAATGAGTTTCATGCAACTTTTCTCATTTTCCCATTTTTTATAATACATAGTATTAATTTAACGATATGTATAAAATAAAGGTTCATTGGACAATACATAATAACTTTTTTTGTTTCTCCAATATCTTTTTGATCGCATTTTTGTATACTGATTATATCTTAATACTAGATTGGATTAATCATAGGAATTAAATACACTCTGTAAGTCGTAACTTCTTTACAAATTAACATATAATATAAAAAATTATAGGAAGCTATAACAATGTGATTATACAAAAGCAAAGCATGAAGATCTCTTGTTCATTTTTTAAAACAAAAAGTATGATTGTAATAATAATAATTTACTTTTACATATCGTTGCCTCAAGAAAAACTTTTACTTCATGTTATATATTATGCAAATATAAATTTAGTAATGGTTCAACAGTATTACTTAGTCATCTCCATATTTTTGTTGCCAATTGAATGCAATAATTTCTACGTTCAGTAGACGTTCACTCTCGCAAAAGGCACAAAATAAGTTAAACATGCGACTAATCAAGCTACCAAAAAAAAGTTTGGAGATAATGTTTACATTGATGGACACACTATCGCTGTAGAAATATTAAAGTTTTTTCATAATTAATTAATTTCAGACGAGTGAACTTAATGATCAACGCTGCTGGTAGCGAACTACCCTCGATCATGACTGGATTTTCGTCATATAGTCTACCGATGTGTTATAATAATAACAAATTATATTTAAGAGAATATAAAAAATAGAAGTAGAGAACAAAAAGTATAGACTGATGAGATAAGATTGCATGTTAATTTGGATAAAACAGTAAAATCAAGTAGTATAACACTCACTAATTAGTTGTAACAATGAGAAGAAATCAAAAAATAAACATTGGGAGGCCGGGGTATTCACAAAGCACTTTAACCCCCACTTTAGCCTCATTTTTTATCCCTGGTGCTAAACATGGTGCTAAACCAGGGGCTAACCATGTTAAGCTCATAGTTTAGCACCATGTTTAGCGCCAGGGATAAAAATTGAGGCTAAAGTGGGGGTTAAAGTGCTTTGTGAATACCCCCCATTATTTTTCTTTTAAATTATTATAAGTTTTATACAAAAAGAAAACAAAATGGACAAACGAAAAAGTGGAACTACATTATGTTGTATTACAATTGATTATTTTTTGTTTCATCAAATACAAATAGGAAGAAATTTTACATAAATTATATCAATAATTATTTTGTGATTATATAACTTGCAGATATACGTTATGACGTGAATGCCAACTTCCATAAATAGTTTAACTATTTAAAAAATAATGATAATTTTTTTTTCAATTAAGATATCTTAGTATAATCATAAATTTTAGTAATATTGGCGTACTTGATTGAAGTAAGGAAAAATACATGTTTTTACCTCTGCGATTAATTGTTTATTTATAAAATAAATATAGATGGATTCTGCATAATATTCTAAGATAAAAAGTTCCTTTTCAGACTTTCCTTCATTTTTGTTATCTTGATTTATTATCTACAACTTTTCAAAGGAAAATGCTTTCATTTTTTCCCTCTTTGATATTCAAGCATATATACGTCCTCTTTTGTGTTTCATCTTTTTCCGTCAATGAAATACCTCCTCCGTTTATCTTTGCTATATTTTACTTTGCTATTTCGTGATTTACATCCATGCAGAATTAAGAGAACTCCAATATATATCATCATCAGCTAAGAATGCACGCACGACGTTTAGATAAAGATGTGAGGGTGTGAGTAAGAAGCAATTGATTAAAAAAATATAGTGAAGATATAAATAAGTTGTATTTCCAGCAGTTCACAAGATATTATTTAATTTCTATAATATATGTGAAAGTTTGCTAGAATGCAAGCAACGTTAAATGTTATTAAATTTTGTTGTGTATTAAATTAACTAAAACTCATCCTCACTACCTGTGAGGGCATCCAAAGAAGAAAGTGGTTTCTTTTTGTTTATACAATGGTGAAAAAAATGTCTGGTGCAAGTATATGTCAAAATAAAATTAATAATCTTTCTGGAAGTAGCCGAAAGTGCGTTTTTTTTTTTTTTTTTCTGGTCCTTCTGATGTGCACTTCGTTTATGCGTGTGACAAAGGGAAAGGACGACGTCCCTATAAAACCCAATTTAGATTCGCTGCATGGTGATGGAGATGTACAAGAAATTGAGAATTAAGTTCGAATTAAATGTTGGCTTATTGTTCAGAGAGAAAAAAAAAAATAACACAACGTTGTAAAATTAAATGATAATATCTGAACATAAAATAAGCGTTTGCGTTAGTATTCTACGCGTATAATTACAATGCAAATGAAGGTAAATACAAAACTCAAACTCATGTAATGTTATTCAAGTCAATCTATTTAGTTGTTCATGAATGTGATTAAGGTAATCTTGTAGCTTGATATAGATGTGTGTACTCAGTAGAGGACATAAAGGACCAAGAGACGGCGCTGACGTCTGAAACGTTTGCTCTTTGCATCGAGGATACGGCAATATCTACCTATAGCATGGAGAGAATCACAAAAATTATCAAATTTTTAGAAATCACTTACGACGTTGAAATATTTTTTTACATTTGTCCGAAAGTATTTGACAACTAATTATGGTGTTGTCATTTCTGTAAAATTATGCTGTGGCTGCTGACGGAGCATTTACATGATTTTACAATGTTAATCATATACAGCAATCCTCGCAAGACGCACGTAGTTCCAACAGTTACCACTTAGGTTCGCACTAACTTTATGACGCCAGTACTCTTGTTGTATTTAAATGTTAGTTAATAGGTGGAGGAAGATTATGCTGGGTACCGGCGGGTTTCTGACCAAGAAAGGCAAGTGATAATGACAGAGAGAACAGCAAGCATGAGCTAGAAAGCATGCATACATGCAGGCAAGCAGTAAGAAGCGAGCTGATCATGCTGTAGTTGGCCGCCTTGTGATCTCTACTACCTCTGTGTGATCTCTGTGCGAGTGATGCTGCTGTGCTCCTGACGCTGCTCTACACGCCGATTCACCAGCCTGGGAGAGACACGGTGCACACAAGCAAACAAATAAAATAAAAAGCTGATTAAATATGGAAACATAATTATTAATTAATAATAAACATTAAACTAAAATAACAAATATATTTTATATAATAATATAATAATTCACAATACCTTCAGCCACCCATTTTTTGTTTTGTTTTGTAAATTATGTAAGTACATTTTCATAAATATTGTTATTTAAATGTTATTTTAATGAAAGAAAATGCATTAATTTTTGAAATATTATTTAACAGCCTACGAAGATCTTTCCTGACTTTTTTTATTTTATTCAAAAAGTCATAAAGAATTATATTATTATTGCGTCAAAGTACTTCTTTATTTCCAGACAGATTTCACCTCTTACTGCACATGTCTGCACATTGCATCTCGACTTGGCAATATTTCTACGAAGAGGAAGAGGTAATTGTTTATATGGAAGCAAGTACGCAATTTTGATTGTTATCAGTTGAAACCAAGAGCGTTAAAGTCACTCTTTGTATCTATATACCTGGCTGCATTTTAATAGCAAACCACGATAGATAAATTCTATCATTGTTCAGCCTCCTTGCATATGATAATTACCTGTACATTACCTAATATATACTACCACTACTACAACAATCATTGACCAAAAAGAAAACATCGTAACTGAGATTTGCTGTGAGCTCAATATGAAAGTTATTGTCACTGACTGTGAGAGATAAAGTTTGTGCACTCACAGAAAAATATGAGATGCGACTCGTCCATCATTAGCCATGACTATACTATTATTATTTGACTATTCTATAATGTCTAAATATTGTAATATATCGCAAACCAAACACACTCATTTGCTCCTGCACCAATACTTAAATACCATTCCTAAGTATATATAGTATAGCAAATAGTAATACAACCTGCAATCTGCTAAATAAGGAAACGCATATTTTTGTTTCTAAACAATAATTGCTTGCTATCTACAAAGAGCACAATTGGTCTGAACATGCTAAAGCGTCTACATAATCGTGTGATATCTAAATGTTAAATATCCGAATGTATACTGTACGATTATTGTTAATCGTTTTTGACTCGTATATATACGAAGTTAAAACATTTATAATACATTCGTTGCCAGACGTGTGCTTGCATGTATGCACCCTTCTGCCCCTAGTCTGTGGGGGTAAGTACGGGAGGGGTGGATGACGTCACACACGCGAGGTATTGTTAGATCACCGCGTGCACGAGCTGCAAGGGGGGGTAAAGAAAAAGCACATCTCTTTGTCACTGTAAGCTTGCCTGATGCATGCACCCTAGCTAGCCGCTCGCCTTGCTTCCTTCTTTTCCATATAAGTGTCCATTTGCTCCCACCCTTGCCTGCTGTTCGCATTATGGTAGGGGGAAAAAAAAAATCGATTTTCATGTCTATCTTTTACTACGGCAAAACTAAAACAAGAAAGGTGGGTTACGGACGATTTAAAATAGGTATTGTAGACATCAAATTTAAGTATGAACTCAAAGTGGTAAAACAATTTTAATCATAAAACTGAATATCATTTTATCGCTGCCATAAAATTAATTGACTTTAAGTTATTGTTAAGTAGTGTTAACCCTTTTCCCCTCTTGTAATAGAGTATAGCGTGAATCATAGTTAGTACCATTATTTGAATATGAATCGTCTGTAGCTGCTTAGTGTTATTTAGTGAGAAGGGTCAGTTGGGGACTGACAGAACCATCTCAAAGATTGAGTGAGATGGTCCTGGGATTGCCTTCAAGTGTTCCTACATAAAAGAATGAAAATAAAACCACATTACAACACCAACAGAAGTAGAACTGGCTATATATTATATACTTACAGGAACTTATTGGAAATATAAAACTTTTAAAATAATTAAAAGCCACAACAAAGAGCTACTGTTGATTAAGTAACTAACTTAGAAATAGATTGGAATTTAAGATTAGGGTGTCAGGTTGGTCAATCTGTCTGTCGGTTTGGGTGGATGGTAATGATGACTTGCTGCATGGTTCCAGCTGATATTATATACATATTTTGTGACTAGCAAATACAGTACAACAGTGGAGTAGGTCAGTATTATGATATGCAAGATATGTAACAACATATATATAAAGTACGTGCAAGCGGACGTCAATACACTTACAAGCACGAGTCGACTAGCTGGCTACTAGACATGGCGCTCCTCACTAATGTCTCCTGGTGCTCCTGCTGCTGCTGCTGAGGATGCTGATGGCGCTTCGGGGCCGAGGGGTCACCAAATTGAGCAGCCAACGTTGGTGGAAGGCCATTAAATGATCCGGTCCCATTCACTTGCAGCTGAAATAAAAAATAATTTTAATAATTAGTTACATTACAATATTTTTAATATTATAAAGAATATAATTTGTTATTAATTGTTCATATAAACTATTAATTGTCTATTATTCAACACTTTATATTGTAAAAGTACAACATGGCTTTTGAAACGTTAAAAATCACAATTATATAATTGAACTCTTATATTGAATAAAAATTAATAATATTCAAGTTCGTTTATTTTAACGTTATAATACAATGGAGTACCGACCTCAATTTTTTTTATTGCAGAAATGAATAGAGGGTGCAAAAATATGCTACTCTGATTTTTTTTTCAGATTTTTTAGGGACCGGGAAGTATTGCTAAAAAGTTTTGGCGAGGTCGGGTTCGAATCCACGTCCCTTTTGGGTCCTATCTTTTATTAAGAGAGGCGGCAAGAGGCTGCACTTTTTCTGCACTTCCAATAATTTTTTAAATATATTTCGTAGTCTCAGAAAAATCTGAAAAAATTCAGAGTAGCATATTTTTGCACCCTCTATCCATTTCTGCAATAAAAAATTTTGAGTTCGGTACTCCATTAAATTGTTCTCAAATATTGAAGAGGTGGGGTTGCCCAATTATATATATGGAGCTGCAGGTGTCGTAATTCCATTTACTCGTGTCAAGACAGTAACTCCAGTCATGATAAAAATTATACCGTTAATTTGTATAATTTTAATAGCACATAAAACTTTAGAGACGATCGAAGAGATTATATGCGGATAATCATGTTAGAGCAAACTGTACAGTACACTCCTCACTTTGTATACACGCATGCTGCATGAACAACAAGGGTGGATCCAAGGGGAAGGGGGGGGGAGGGAGGGGATAGGGGCGAAAATTTTTCCTAGAAGGTCTCAAAATACCTGGAAGGTGCTACCACCACCCGCCCATACCCTATATACCCCCGTAGCACCCCAAACGTACCCCCCCCCCCCCGAGCCGAGCGCTAAATCCGCCCTTGATCAACAATAGCTGTATACATCATCTAGACAGCCCCTTGCAGAAGTATATTGTATGGTGAATGAAGCTCATACCCCCACCCATCCTAAATACGAGATCATTTTTTACTTACATGCACGGAGATTATCATCTTTTAATTTTGAAAACTTGGAAAAACGTCATAATTTTTTATTCAGTCAATAAAAAGTATAGAAACTCCAACCTCTACACTGCTACCTATATAGAAATGCAGGACAACAAATTACCTGTATTATGCCTATAATAGCTATACAATTATAAACATAAACAATGGGGAATTCTCTTACAACTCAAATTTTAATTTAACTACTACATTATGATACGGTACATATTAACAATAAGTTTGACTTAAGTTTCAACTTTTTTAATTCAAATTTGGGGACTCTGAAGGGATTATTAGAATAGGGGCAAAGTATGCAACCTGCGCGCAAACCTGAAAATTGTGACGTAGAAACTCCCTAGATAACACACAACAACTGCCTGATATCATAGTTTGAGCGTTAAAGGTGAACTGAAGGGATTGCTTTTTTTTTCCTTTAGGGAACCTTATATTACCTATCCCATCCATCTGCACTAATTTTTTCATGGCAGATACTTATTGTGCTGCTGTAGGACAATTAGTGAAAAAGTGAAGTTGTGACGTATCAGCGACGGTTGGTTGACTTAAAACTCGCCGCGGTGAAAAAACACACGAGCGACCGCGAGCGACCGCGGAAACTGCCGAGGGAGCGGCGATCGGCTCGCGATCGCCACTCTCTCGGCAGTTTCCGCGGTCGCTTGTGTGTTTTTTCACGGCGGCGAGTTTTAAGTCCAACCAACCGTCGCTGATACGTCACAACTTCACTTTTTCACTAATTGTCTTACAGCAGCACAATAAGTATCTGCCATGAAAAAATTAGTGCAGATGGATGGAATAGGTAATATAAGGTTCCCTAAAGGGAAAAAAAAGCAATCCCTTCAGTTCACCTTTAAGGAGTGATTGGCTATAAATTTTAGTAACACAATTAAAATCAGCGGGTTTTTCTACCCTAGAATCAATAGTTTTGTCTCTAATATCAGTTTACTTTAAGAGTGATAATCGAAAATATAAATTTATTGCAGGAAAATTTCGCCTGCTAAGCAGTTTCTACGTCACGTTTTGGCGCTAAATTCAAAAGAAGGAAGATTTTTAAAAAATTCCCTTGTCTCCAATTTTGAAAATTGAAACTTTTTTGTTTTGGGACATTTAGTTTCAAGGCATAGAGCATCTGAAAAAAAATTAAAATAAATGTAGGAGAATTCCCCATTATACCGAATTCACGGACTCGCAGCAAACCAATTGATGTGATAAAATTAAACTGTGTATAGTAAAACATGAATTAAAAAGTGTAAAAAAAAATAAATAAATAAAAAATAAAAAGGACCGGGGAAAAATGAAAATAACAACGCGCTCACCTGCACATATATGAATGCAGACTATTAGCAAAGAATATTAAGGTGCACACACTGCACACTCCATTCAAATGAAAATGTCAGATCCGGCTAAGCTTTTATGATTTAAATAAAAGAACACACTTTGCAAACGATTTAGCAACGATGTTCCTACAGTTTCATCGTCCAATCAGAATTAATTTTTGCAAATCTTAAGATAAAATCAATATTCTTTGATCCATGATACACAGTTGATTCACGTATCTTATAACCTATTCTGGCTTCAACACTTTTATTTGTGTACACAATAAAAAGCTGTGACAAATTGCTGTTAACTGCTTATGAGAGACAACAATTATTGCAGGAGTTGCAGGACGACAAAAATGTTACATGCTAGCTAGCGAAATTCACTGATATTGAAGAAGATAAAACAAATCATGGAGGGTTAAGGGGGTGGTGGTCTCATATTAGACACCCGGTAATTAATGCATGGATTTTTTGTGTTGCTTGCGCATAAATGGATAGAGGACCTCGAACTATACATAATATAATATATAAAAAATATATCGTCATCTTTCCACGATTTTTTTTTAACCCTGTATTGACAGCCTCAAAATTAAGGTGAAAGACGCTTTGACGTATACCAATTCATGAGTCTTTCCCTAGTTTTGCGTGTTAAATTTAATATTATATGATGCAGAGTTTTTACAATTTCAATGGTGTTGGATTCTTTTTAAGTGCTGACAATACAAGGTCCTCTATCCAGCAGATAATATATATGCAATAATAACATGCACGTTGTTATCCATTCATGGTTAATGTTATAAAAAATTAAAAATAAATAGGGATAAAAAAAAATATAGTGCCGATGATATGAACGATGTGTGATTCAAATTTCGGGGAAGGGATGGGGGGCAAAGACTCCTGGATGTTGATGACTTGATATCGATAACGTTATGAAACTCTCCACTCAAGTTGATACCAATCTTCTATAGTAAATAAATAATATATTATAATACACATGTATATAAAATATTATAGACTATATTATATTGAATATACCGGTATATTTACTCACTTAACAACAATAATGACGTATATTATATAATATATACTATATAGTTAAACATGTACTTTAATAATACTTTATTATTTATAATCCTTAATGTAATATTACCTTATGATTTAAGTGTAATTACAATATTTTTTGTCAATGTGTTTAACGCCTATGATTTTATTTTCACTAAAATGTTGATAAAAAACAAAAATAATGACTCGAACAGTATACTGTAAATTTGTCATGACTAAAATAAGGGGAAAATAAATGTCATCGTGTTATTATTTAATCTATTTTATACTAATTCAGCCTCTCTTATATCCGCAATTGCATGCTTGTCATGTGTGTAAATAAGTTGAGTCAAGTCATGACATGTTGATTTGACATTGTGCTGAGAGTTGCTGCATGTTGCAACGTACTGCAACGACCGCCAGAACGTCGTCTCCAGCAGGCACGTAACGACTTAGCCAAGCTTTAAGTCAGCCAGCCACACCCAAGCATTTTGCAAGCAGTGGTGGCAGCGCACGCTCACGTGTGTAAGGTAAAAATTCCTTGGTGCATCGCAATAATGATACCCTTGGCAATGCTCAATATTATAATATACTGTATAGTCTTATTGTATTATAGTTTTATCGAATAATCAATAAATGCGGATGTATCTGATACATTATATTTTTAGAGCATAATATATTATTCACGATTTACATATTATCATTATTGAATATTATTGTTTAGTCTCCACTGATATGTCCGATTCAAATAATAACCCTCGTCATCAGTAGAATATCTGTGCAAATAAAAATTACCATGCATTATTATGATTATAGTATTATTAATAAAAAATTCAAACATGCTTACAGGTCACTGTCACATAAAACTTGAAATAATGAAATTTACTAGAATTAAAGTCTCCATGTTATTAGTTATCGTTTTCACGAATAGAGACTTGAGGGAAAGACCGCAAGAACTTGCATTTATTTGTGTTCGGTGTAATTTTAAAGCTGATGCCCAGGAACAGGGAAGAGTAGGGGAGGGTGGAGGGTGTGGGGTTTGATCCCCAAGTAAGATTTCGTTGTACATTTTAACGTACCCCATTCAACGTATTATGGAACTATATAATATAATTTTTTTATTATTATAATTAATAATATGTTTTCAAAAGAAAAATCTTTCACGTCTTGTTAACACTATAAAACACTAACATTTTTAAGTTACAAATATTTTATCTCTATAATAGATATAATAGTAAAAGGTGTAATATAGACTATAATCAATTCACAAGAGATTGTATATACAACACAACAGAAGCTCCTGCTGGTACTTTGTTTGCAGTTGATATTCAAAGTAAAGCATTGTAAAATCTTCACTGCGACAGGTGTCGATTGTCTTCAAAGAAGTGTCTGGTCCAGCTATCATTATCATCCAAGCAAGTATCCTGTGCTAATAGCGGCTACTTCCAACTCGTATATATAGTATTACAAATATTTATTTATGTTAGACTAATAATATAATTATACATTCCCTTTGAAGACAATCAATATAACTATAAATATACGATGGTCATATTAAATAACTATCAATATATCGACAATGAAAAAATATATGTATATATACAAATATATACGATGTTTTGATGGTAAAATCGTGATAGCATGACAAGCAGTACTGATGTGAGAATAGAATATGAGCACAAATGCCCAATTATTCAGTTGTGAAGTTCGTTCGAAGTTATTATGTAATTTTATAATTACTTTACATAATTATAGAATTTATGATACAATAAACTCAAATTAATAAACTATTGAAGTGGTGCTTTTTGTGTTTATAATGTTCTTATAAATTAATGAATATTATTTTAAAAAAAATTATTAATATGGGGTGCAGTTCACGAATGATTTATCCAGAAACAAGATAATTAAGTTTCCTAATATCTGCGTTTACAGTGTCTGAGATAGGCTGACGTTAACAGTGGTTAGTGATAAACTGGTAAACCTGGATGGATAATAAAATTATCTTCCTTCTGATTCCTTCGCGTTCCTTCGTGAATTTTTCGACGGCGGCGGATTAACATAACATTCAAAATTAAAACATAATGGGGGACATTCACGAAGCACTTTAACCCCCACTTTAGCCTCAAATTTTTATCCCTGGTGCTAAACCAATGGTTAGCCCCTATGGTTAGCCCCTTGTTTAGCACCAGGGATAAAAAATCAATGTTTTAAAGTGGGGGTTAAAGTGCTTCGTGAATGTCCCCCAATATACACTGCATGTGTCACGTATATATTATAGGTATATATTATACAGTTATAATATTTACTTTTTAATGTGAAATTATTGATTTGTATAATATAAATATTAAGGGGGGGCGAAGGCAAAGTCAATATCATAATTCATTGGTATATATAGTGATTATTAATTACTGCATGGACATCAGAGTTAGTAATGCCATGCAAATACTTTTTCCCGATTCATATTATAGGTGCATGGTGCGCGAGTGGGAAAAGGGTTAAGGGGCGTTCAAGATACTTTATCTTTACCGTGAGTGTCAATGGCAGTCAGTGAGAGGAGTACACCGCTACACCCAGCCCTTGGCCCCTTGCCTATATACACCATTTAATTGTGCAAAGCACTGCACACTGAGTGGCACTGAAATTGATTTTGTTTCCCGGGAATTAATTAAAAAATACTGTTGTTATCGTCTGTTATAAAACTCTATATAATTTTATTATATTATAAAGTTCTGCCAAACTTGCAGGCATATAATATTTAATTAATATAATACATACAAATACATTGTATTATAATTATATACATAATATAATATATGGCTATAAAGATGTAATACTATAATTATATTTATGTACTGCATTCATCGTCGTTTTACTAATAGAACTTTTGACTTGAGCTATAATATTTTATACTACGAAATCAAAAGATTGTAATAAAAAGCTAATAAATCATATATACAGTATATTATAAGCTATGTTATTTTTTTCCTTGCAATTTCGCGATTGTCGAAGGAAGATAACGAGGTTCGTCAGTCAATTAATACCATTTTAGCGTTTGTCTTAATCCGTGGTTAGTGAGAAAACTGATTAAATATATCCTCCTGGTTATTCATAATTATATGTACCTTATATTCTTCCGTCTCTGATAACCAAGTACCATTCAGCACGTGGTCGGGCGAAGATCTAGTCGGAATGGTCGGGCAATAATCGAGACTCCCGACAGGCATTGCGGGACACCACGCCAATCACTGCATCCCCTGTAACACACGGACAAAAAGAAATCAGAACAAATTCGATAACTTTCAACAGACAAATTTTGTATTCTTATATACACATAGCTTTACTTTTTTCTAAGAACAATAATTATAATATAAAATAAATATATATTATACAGCGATTTAATTATACGATAAAGCTGCGAGAAATAGCACGTATTATATATATATAATGTCTATAATAAGAAAAAAAATCAATAATGAGAAAAATAACATGAATTCAATATCAAAATCAATTTCTAGTGTTAAGCAAAATCTCAGCATGTAAGAAAGATATAGGCTCCAGTCATCCAATTTGTCTAGTCTGTATGGTATTTACAACGAAGAAAAATTAGCAGTATTATTTATGGATTATACTGCTGATAGCATTAAGTCTACACCTAAGTAGTGTACTATACCTAATATAATATGGCGCTCTTGAACATCATGACTCCGCTGACTATAGCAATATATATATATGGTATGTCATGTATATATAGCTTCTTGCCATATATAATATATACATATATTATATATATAATGTATAAAATTTATATATACACGATAAAAGCGGGCGCCATATGATGCGGATGAACCCATATCACGTTACTTTATAACATCCAAGGTATGCATTTCACACTGAGTGCAGGTGCATCGACATTATTGTTGTCGTAATCCTTGCACAGTGAAGCATTACTTTACTCGACGAAGGAAATGTAAAAGTGTATTATATTTAAGTCACGTCCTGCTGCTGGTTGCACGCCTGCCTATATGGTGAATATATACGTATAATATAAAAAATATATACAACCGTTCTAAATGTGGTTCATCTTAAACATGCTGCAAGGAAACGGAGGAGGGTGTGGTAATGTTACTGAAAGCAAGTGTTGTGCTGTAGTGTGGCATACGAGGAACTAAGTAGAGTAAATTATAGTTGAGACGTTGACGAGGTACTAGCTATATAGCTTTGTATTGCTGAACTGTATGCATGTATGAGTGGGTAGCGGCGGCACACCAACAGCCACGCTATATAGCAAAGCAAGCTCACTCGCTTGCTCGCACTACTTGTATTGTGGCGGTCATTGAACGCGCCGCTCCTGAAGACTTCTGATGCCAGAGCCTGCTGCTGCTGCTGGTCGCGCCAAGCCTTGAGGCTAGACAACCAGTGCTACAACACCAACAAGCAAGCAACGTACAGCCGGACGACCGGCTGGACGGAGGACGGCCGCACCGCACCCACCACCTCTACGACGCATTGGTTGCATGACATTGGTACATGACCGCGGCTGACTCAGTCCTACTCCTAATTTTATATATTGCAAAAGTTGAACATGCAGCACATTTATTTGGCCCCGACTTTCCCTGCTCCCCACCGGTGGCTATGTATATGATTTCTGCATTTCATTTGTATATATAATAGGCACCATTTAGCAATGAAAAATTAATGCGAGTAAAGACGATCGATCAACATAGACTAAAAATTAAAGTTTCACACCTAATATCTTATATTTGACGTTAAGTATTTTTTTTTTTTTTAATTGGCTTAAGAATTGCCTAACTTCTATAATAAAAGTTTTCATGTAGTATCAAGCTAATTATGATTGTTTGGCTCTTCTATAATTCCCTACTCAAAATTCTGAGCTGTACTCGGGTGAAAAAAAAAAAAAAACTTGGTAAAGAAGGGAAAAAAAAGCAACGGAGGCTGCTGTGATGGTAGAACTGGCGAGGGAGCAGGGGACTGGAGCGGGGCGGACGGGCTGGCTGGCACATCAGTGATGCTCCTCACGCGCGACTGCTGCAGCAGCGACCGTCGCCGGGCCACGAGCCAGCAGCAGCCCAGCCACAGCCCACGATTGGTGAGCACACCGACGATAGCACGTTGAGGACTCGGTACAGAGGTCAAGGGTCACCACGGACTGCACTCAGCACCGTCACACAGACAAGCCCTGCGAAGGCGCGCTGTCATTGTCTACCAATCATTGACGTCGCCTTTGAAGATTCACAGTATTCACACGATCGAGTAATTACAATGATTTCAATAATGTATTTCGGAGAACAAAAACAAAAATATGTATAATAAACGTAACAGATATTATAGCTACAAAGTGAACCTTTTTACAATGCAAAAGGTGAAAAATATATATGGATGCATTAATAATAATAAGCACCCTGTCTAACTTTATAAATGAAACAACACAATAAAATGGTCTCTTTTTGTTATCGTTCCGGGCAACTAGCCATATAAGGGTAAGAAAAAAGTCTGTAGGAAGCAAACAACCCTAAATCCCAAAATTTATTTTACAACTGTCTTACTATCTCTAAAACAGATATATACATAATTATGACAACAAATGATGAGATTCCATAAATCCATGTCATATATAATAATATGAATGACGACATAAAATTATCCCCATTAAAGTTCTTCAAATAGAACATACTCATTTTGATAGTCTTTTTGTATTTATGGATAGCTCAAACACCGATAAATTTTACTGCTGTTGATTGACAGTTTATCTCTCAAAAAGATTCCACAAACGAAAGAAAATAAAAAATTCAGGCAAGGAGAAAAAAAAACACTTAAAAAAAATCGCCAGTCCCCTATAGTAAAAAATGGGCGGTAACGGTTCAGTTTCACCAACTCCCAAAATTATTACTAAAAAGAGGAAATGTGTGGCAGCCTGTGTGACGTCATATAGTAGCCTCGCTTCAAGGTCTCAGGAAATTCATTGCAATTTCATATAGGTATATCGTTACTTTTTCCACGCATCTCTGATCTTGGTTACGTCTATCTTTTTCATATTCTTCTGGCAATCTAGCGTATCAAACTCATTGCTAAAGTTCACGCACCGAGTAGAAGACTATAGTTCAATTGCGCATTCTAACTATATAATTATTTTTTACTGTAAATGAAAAATAAAAGTTTGTCAGTTCTATTTAATGCATTTGAAGTGGTGATCAATTAAGTTGTAATAGTTCACGGGCGATGATTTGTTGCTGACAATATAGATGCGTTGACGGCGGTGACGGTGTCTCGTCCTGGTGCTGGCAAGAGGGAGGGGTCGGCCGGTCACCGCGATTGCACTAGCAGCCAGCAGGTCTATGGCTTGCACCATTGAGTAGCACAACATAGACGTACTGCTGCTCCGGCTAACGCCCGACACCGCTGCATACACGATCATCGTAGCCGCCTCTGCGCCGCCAGTCTCATCGATCCGTTCCAAAACTACGTTAGGTTAGGTCAACTAAGTACCCGCCTGCGACGCGCAGGCAGTCAAAATCTTCGTATCTTCCTCGATAAATTGCCAGGTCCATGTAAAACATAATAGCATCAGTGTACGTGACTATGAAGTACATTTTACTATTCATACTTGGTGTATTTAACAATTGGCGTTTTTAGTACTGAAGTAAACTATAAAAACATGCTTGGTCTTACGTCGTAAATTTAAACCACCTAGTTGAAGATCACGAATTTTCAGAAGTATATAGTTTAACAATACCCCAGAAAAAAAACTTGTAGGAAAAAATCTTCATACAGCTATATAATATGCTATATGGACGCTTTTGTTATACCTTTAAACAATAACAACAATATATTATTAGCATTCTACTACATAGTATTATGCACTGAAAACGTATATACTACAGTAAGGTAATATGGAAGTGCGTCTTCAGTTCTGCATGCATAATATATAATAGCCCTTAAAATTTATGTACCTGTTGAGAACCAATTTGTTTCATTAATAATATCAAAATAAATATACTATATAATATGCATGTGCTACTTTAAAAAAAAAGCAAACATACTCATAAACGGTTTGCTCAACAAACCCTCTGGATTTCCAGTGTATACGTACGTATATTCCCATTGTAGCCAGACAATCCTGTTTGCAACTAACTATTACGCTGCAGGATACAAATAAATAACGAAAGCTAACAAGCATACCTGTACAAAAGTCATTACATATCGTAATGAATAATTAATATTTTTTACTCTAACAAAAAGAATAATTTTTCATTATAAATTCGTTCAATTTTGATGACATATCTGATAAATAAAATAAACAGCAAAAAGTAAAAATTATACTTAAACCTTCAAAACTAACTACACTTAAAGGCATACAGGCCTCAAAATACAAATTAGGCAGTCACCAAGTGGGTTTAGAGTATATAATCAACATTCGTATCATTTTTTTCCACGCGTGATGCATCCGTGCGAAGTCGCAGTTCAAAGTAAGAAATTTAGTCCTTGATGACGTCACGAAGTCCTTGATGACGTCACAACTCAATGCTAATCGGTGCCAGCTGTGAGTTGTGACGTCAGCAAGGACTTTCTTTACAGCGCGACTTCGCACAGACGCACCGCGCGCAGGTAAAAATAATACGAATGTTGATTATAAACTTGAGCAACACTTAATGTCTGTCTAATTTGTAATTTGAGGCCTGTATACCTTTAAAATGCTTTATATATTTCGTCACGGTATAGTATAAAAAAGACCACACAATTTCATTATTGATTAACAGATTGTAAATGCATGGTTAAAATAAAAATAACTGTGTAGCCAAATCGATGATGAGCAGAATCAGCAGAACAAATTCAAGTTTTCTCTATAATACTTTCAGTGAAGTAGAGCCAAGATCATCGTAAATTCATTGTTTTTCTTAATTCAAAACTAGTAAATACTTTGATAGCATGCCACTTCAGCTAGCGTAAAATCTGTATTATAGCATGATGCATTTCGGTGGTCGTCTCATCAAATGGCGTAACAAGCTTCTTCAGTTACCAGCATTGAAAACTCACTGTATACACAAAGTAGATTGGCCAGGTGACTGATACATTTAATATAGACATGCAGTTACGCTGGTGTGTCATGCAGAAAATCAGCTAGTTTTTTTCCTATGACATCAACTTATTACAGCGTAAAAAGTTTTAGTGTGACTGATATCTCATTTTATCTGATATTTCTTATATGTTTTGAGTTCCATGTGTTTAGAGAATTATTGAAAAATAATACTTCTCGTAGTATATAACACCATCAACTGTTTTTCATTTCATGCACTAAAAATAACAACAAATTTAATATATATATATATATTATGTATATCGATAGATTAATCATTGAGTGTTTCACATGCAGTTGTTCATTCACTCGCTGTGTGACGGTGAGATTTACTCCCAGCACGGTCTACTCTATAAGTAATTTAAGACATGATGCATGGGATCAACTTGAAGTTATAAACGTGGTGTATTAATATATATTATATGAAGCAGCCCTCACCGTTTAAGAGGAAAAATATCATGCACGAACGGACAGATTCTATAATATGACAAAGCCTGGAGTGCACCTTACGTTATTACAATATATGTTGTCAGACTTGGCTGGGGCTGCAGACAAGAAATAAAAAGAAAGAAAGGCAGTGGCGGGTGGGTGCATGATGAACACTGAGAACTAAGAAGGTCGATCATTTCTCATTTAGATCACTTGACCTGTAGAGCAGTTACAGCCTCCATCAAGAGCTGCATCACATGGAACGAATTTTTTTCCATCAACACTAAAATCTACTGCACTTCACAGTTATATACGTCATTAAATTTGCAGGTGATGTAATTCTGTCCTTCAGAAGAGCGTGAGTTGAAATTAACCTTACGATGGATTACATCATCTGGCCAATTTGAATGCCAATTTAAAGCTAAGGTATCGTGATTTCAGAAGTTAATTTGGATAGATTATTTTCCTAGAAGCTGTTAATTATTCTCCGGTGGTATTTCGGCGTAAGTTTGTTATGGGTCGGGTCACGATGATGACTGACGCCAATGAACTAGGATGGTTATGACTGACTTCCTCCCTGCAACACACGCGGGCGGACACCAACAACCGCTGCTGCATTAACTCAATTTGCATAATTAATTGAGACGCTAACAAAGACGAGACAGCATGCCGCAGCAATAACACAAAATATAATATGTTATATAGTCTCCTTTATTTCTCTTCTTATAACAGGTCTTTAAAAAAATTAATCTAAGCTAATAAAATTTTAATACTTTTATGTAGCGGCATTTTACTCTCAAATTAATAATATTTATTATTATATATTTTTATCAATTTTATGATAATTTCAATCGATCTCTTTGAATTTTGAAGAATAATTTAATGAAAAATATTTCTATTATTATCATTTTTAAGAGCACTTGAAAAATACAACGTAAAAGCTTTAAAAAAATACTAATATATTATAGTATATTATTATCATATAGTAGGCTCGTGCATAATAAATAGATGCTTATTGCTTATATTTGCTCACTGAATGCTGATTGTGCTAAAAAGTTTAATTTTCAAAGATATTAACAAATTCAGTTATGATAATGGATTGATTTATTTATAACCTTATCCTCCTAACAGCGGAGAAAAAAAAGGAAGAAAAAAATCTGAATGGCAAAACATTTTTTTCATGCTTTCTCACTGTAATATAATATGCAGCAAGGAATTAAAAAAATATAATAAATTAAAAATGCATTGTTTCAAGATGCGTTCGTTACTGTCAAGATAAATGCCAGTCAAGCCTCTATGACCTAACTCTATATACCATACATACAATATAAATTTAATTATATATATATATATGTATATACATAATTATATACACACGACAAAAAATCTAAAAACAAAGAAAAGTGGATAGATATGTGACATAAAATTTTTATACCATAGACGGAGGACGATTTGTGAGTTGGAAAAAGCTCATTTTGTTTAGAACTGGAGCCTCCAATGGTTTAGTATATTGGCGCCGTCAGATTTTTTTTTTTTTTTTTTTTTTTTTTTTTTGGCTTTTTGCCATAATGGCTGGACGCCAGCTTATAGCAGCAGCAACATTAGAAGCGGGAGGAAACAGTCAGGCAGCGTTGTGGAGAATAAGTAGACTGCAGTAGCCGAGCTACATTGCATGGATCTTCTTGCTTACTTGCCTCACTAACCAGCCAGTCCAGCTTGCTAAACTTACTTTGAACATTCATCGACTACCCCTGTCTTGGACAGTATGTTTGAGACCAACTTAATCATCATGTGAATCTAGAGGACAGGTAAAGCTTGCAGCATGGTGTCAATTTGGTTTGGCTGGATGCTCAACACATCTAACCCGAACTAACTAAATCCTGGTCAGCTACCAACCACCAGATGCGCAGTCTTTCACTCGCCCTCTCTATACTCACCTGTAAACGGTATAGGTGAACCTAAGAAAACTGCGAGTGATCTAATTTATGCACTAACTTGCTTAAATACAGTATAATAAGCATATAATTATTATTAATGCAATATCCTTCATATCTAAAGGCTTGGGCTTGTATACACGGATAATTAAAAAAGATAATTAAAATCTTATTTTATCACAAACTTAATTAGAAGATTACGTTAAAAAAGCAATGTAACAATACATGTCATGTTAGGTCAATGCAACGATTGTGCCCAGTCTACAATTGTTGAGGTCAATGGGTCGAAGACTATAAAGAGTCATAACTTATTCTATTGGTTTAGTTGAATCTGACACTATATTGCGAACATATATAATATACAAAATACTGAAAATACTCACACCTAGCTGCTATAGTTGGCTTCTACAGTACGACGAGTACATTATATAAAGCAAAGCAGCAAGCATACTGCGGATAGGATAAAATATAATAGGTTATAGTGTGTATGTAATATAAAATTCTAGTCACGCTTCATACCCCTTATCATTGCAATATAGCGAATAGAATTTCAAATTTATTATACAACTTACAATAGACAACGACTTTTTTTTTATGTTGTTTGCTAAATATATTTCCTTTGTTATAGCTATATGTAATACGTATACAGCATTGTATATTTGTATAAAAAAAAATCAAAAGCATCTAGATATTTTTATTTAGCCTGTTTTTATAATATAATGATAATGTTAATAAATAATATAAATTTAATATTCACACGATATTAAAAATGTATTTCAGGAATTAAATAAATTTAAAAAAAATAAATATATTTTATGATTTGTAATTGTATACTTCAATAAAAAAAAAACAATTATGCATGATTTAATGTATTACGTCTGTGCAGTAATATTTATTTTATTTTATCCCACTCTTTAATTAAAATGTATATCTTTATTTTCATGTGCTCCATATCGAGTCTAATATGTTTGCAAAAAAAAATACAACCGCTAGGTTGATACGTTTTATTACACCTTATATTATACAAGAATGTGTATTCGGATGTGATGTAGTATATAATATAAAATGTACAAATAATTCTGAGAAGAAAAAAAATAGCCACCAATGCCACCGTGTTTCAAAGTATCTCAAATTTTAAAATTTTATTGAAAGTTATTGTAAAATTTAATCGAGATTTATGAAAGAGTATTTAATTCTATAGTATATCAATAAGTCATGATTAAAAATATTGTAACTAAATACAACATAATATATATCAGCTACATGACCATGAAGCAAGATTTATTTTTAGTTAATATTTTCTTAGCTACCGTATTTATTTGATATAATATTTGTTTTCCTTTAAATTATAATGTGTATAATATAATAGCTGTAATATTTTGCTTACTGGCGATTTCTTAGAAAATGGTTCACATTTATTTTTAATTTAACCTCTCTGTATAGTCTGTATAACCTGCTCTAATACACGATTCGCTCTAGGGTAAATTCATCAAGTTTTGATGAGAAAATTGGCAACACAGGGTTTACATACATTATACATAAATTAAGTCGAACAAGTGTGTTTATTATGCATAAAAATATATAAAATAGGCTGTATCGATTCATGGTATATTATATAATATACATAACAATAGATGTATGCATATACGTGTTTGTTGTATATATATTCTCTGTTTATTTTTTTATACATTGACGAAGTAGTATTTAGAGAAAAAAATATAAGCTGCTGGCTAAAGTCAAGTTACAACCAGCATAACAAACTCTCCAATTGCTCACTGCATGTACATCATGTTATATGCATATACAGTTATGATCTAAGGCAGCCAGCACTTTGCCAGTATTGAGGGGGTGGGGTCATGGCAACCCCTAAGCAACTTCAGGAGGCAGCAAGCAAACAGCCACCCCTGAGATATACATCCGCGCGCATCCCCCTTGACAACAGTAAACGACGTCTACCACCCCTGCTTGCTTGCTGCTGGCTTCGCAGTACTAACGCCGTTGCTGCACTCTGCACACACACTCGCTATGAAAAACATAAGTCCCCTTTAGTCAAGATGAACAGGCAGGCAGACAGGCGTCTTGCTTGCTATATACTCCACTTCATGTATAACGTAGTTATATATAAATCATGAAAAAGTACAGTGTTAATACAGATATATTGTTACTGTACTCATATTGTATATAATATTGTGTCAATGGTAATTATTTTAGAATTAAATGTGATAGTGAGAAACATTATGAATATTTAGCGACAACAAAAATTATATCATGCCACATATTATATGCAATAATTTTAATATAATTATATATATGAAGATAGGGCTTGTTTGAAAGGCAATGATATTCGTATGATTACATTATTATATATTATTATTAATTTGTTCACTTGTTAATTGCATTAAAAAGCATAAAAATATTCCATTTAAAGATTTCGATTCCATCATACTTTATTTCTCAGCGTATATATTAATGCATTCTTGGTCAGCAATGGGGAAAAAATCAATATAAGGAACCTATTGTTGCAAACGTGACGTACCTTTTCATCGTATGGGCTCCAAGAGTAAAATAAATTTAGTGAGTATAAAAATAAATACATTGTGTGGCCTTTCAATGAATGATGCATTTCTGCGAATGTTACGCAAAAATGTTTAAAAAAATGCAAAATTATTTAAATGTATAAATGAATGAGTACCATATAATATTACAAACAAGGTCAATATTAAAATATGTGAAATATGGCAGGAAACTTTACTGCATAGAGAAATTATAGTATATACACTATATAACATCCTCGTTGCTCACTGGCTAGTACAGTAGTTACATTATAAATTACTAAATTTATAGTATATTTATGAGTGCCTGGCAATAACTATATATATAACATTGAGTACAGCGATACTTAACTATAACCGTAACAGTGCATGCAGTACACTCCATAAAAAATATCCGCCTCGGCTATGCTTAATATTCATAGCTCAAACGAACATTTTAACATTTATTTACTTTTTAATGCTGTTTATTTATTTTAAATATTTTTTGCAGTTATATATTATAATCGAGAGCAAAATTAAATTTGCAACATATTGTAATTTTTATTTTACAACAAAATATTTAAAATAAACGCGCAAGATTTTATTCTTGCATTTCGTTGCATTTTTTTCAAACAATAACAATTCCACATGCATATACTATTATATACTGTATATTGCTATATTCTGTACCGTACATATATTATATTACTAATATGATTAAATTTATAACACGTACTAAACTCATATTACTGCAAAATTATGAGAATTTGCCTAACTGCATTCAAGTAATGACTAGATCTTTTTATTTCAGTATTATAATATTCATAATTTTATTCGATCATTGGCTTTACAGCATAATTTCATCATACATACATGATTTCAATGTATTTGTAAGCTAGACATCGAACTGGACGTAAAGATTTTGGGCGTGTAGTGGGAGGGTGGGAGAAATGTGTGTGTGTGTGTGCGCTCCAAATCTTGGCAGAATCGATGCTGCCCGTCCGCCCGCCATGGACCAGTGGAGATGAAGACTCCCCCTTGCTCTCTCTCCTCCCACAACCTAAACTCTGCACCACCCTCCTTCATTCCCTCCTCACTCTTATTGCAGCCACCACCAGAAAGGAACGAAGCAGCAGTAGCAGCCAGCCAGCGATCGATTTCATCAACACAGCGAAGTAGTGCGTGGCTGCTGCCTACTGCCTACTTGCCTGCCTGCGTGCGTGAGAGTGATCTGCCCAAGTCAAGCCAAGCAAGTCCAAAGCCTTGGGGGCACCCGTCTAACATAACAACCTCCATCTCTGGCTAAATCTTCATTAGCACAGAGTATTGCCATATAATATATAATACCGGTACTCTGTTAGAGACACACCACAGCAGCGAGCAGCCACGTGGTGGGATTGATGGCAAAACCTTACTTCTCCATTGTATATAATTAATTAATTCAATATGAAATAAAAGGCTTATAATTAAATTTCATGGATATTCGAAATTTTGACAATATCATAAAAATGGCGAAAACTTACATATAATAGCTAAGCAAACAAAGTGAAGCGTTTCTACCTGCCTTAACGATCTCATCATTTGAATCCTTTGTCCTTTCTTTTGTTAAATATATTTTTTTCTGGATAAATATTGTTTTTTGTTGATAATTAAGAGAAATTGTTGTAATGTTATAGAAGAAAACGCAACGCATTGAAATAAATATAGTAAAATAAATTACTTGTTCACCCCTCCCCTCATTTGTCTGTCAATTTTCGATTGGAAATTTTTCACCATTTTATTTCCTATATCGTCCTATATGTCACATGAGAGATAGAATATTTTGGATTTCGGTTCCATATGGAAGCCTATCCGTGCTATATATTTTTGAAAATCCTATATTAGAACTCAAAATTTTAGGTTCTTTTTCGTACTGCGTGCGCACTTTACTTTAAGAGGCGTCCTGATAGAAGTGATACGAATTTCCTTTTTTGTTTGCCCTTTTTTTTTCCATTTCTCCTCGCCATAGCTGTGGAAAAAAATTCAAAAGTCAGGAATGAACACGTCTTTTAACATGGGGCCTTACCTGACAAAGACTCGAATATCTCGAAAAAATACAACGATAGAACAAGAATTGGTATGAAAAAAGTATAGCGATGTTGTAAAACTCAAGCTTTAACAAAAACAATGTTTAAAATAATTTTGTGTTCGAAATCATTTTCCTGTTAAAAAAAATACGAAATTATATAATGAGAATTAACTTGGAATATTAACATGGATTATGATTTGTTACAGAAAATTATTTGTTCGATAAAATATTCTTAAAAATACTATATTTATTTATTATAGTTAAAACTCGAGTCGTAGAACATCACCATATTTTTTCACGTCACCTATCCTATCGTTGACTTTGACTTTTTTTTTTTTTTTTTTTTTTTACAGAATATTTTTTGATTCTGGTTCATATGAAGGACCACTTTAACTATTTTTAGAAAATAAAAACTCAACTTTTTGTTGTTGTGCGGCACATTACTTTTTAAGTAATTCACGTAGTATTGTTGTCTATTTGGAGGGCATTATCTCTATATAACCTGATTTTTTTTTTTTTTTTTTTTTTTCTCGCATATTAAGAGGTCGTATGTCTCTGTAGTGCTTTTTCTCTCTCCTCTACTCTGTCTATCCCGGAAGTTGCACTTGTTTCAACTTCCGTTCCCATGAGTTCCCCACCCCCTTCTCAAATTTGTACATCCCCCTTTACTAACATACTACTCCTTTGATACTTTGCATACAAAAACAAAACAAGGCATATATTTTGGGAAAAGTTTTGTATTTTGGATCCCTAGCTGGCCTAGACCCCTCTGCTCACGGCTTATCGTGTTACTGGTCACTGGTCGGTCGCGGCAAAAGAGGTGACGTGTTTGATATTAGGTCTAGCGGCCCGTTCCTCCGTCATCGTATCGCATCTCGAGGCTTGCTGCGGGCTGCCAGGTTCGAGTGGAGGAGCTTGGCGGGCGGCAGGTAAGCAGGCAAGCAGGCGGTCTCGCGTCGATGTGCCGCCGCCGTCGAGCGAGGCCAGCCAGCCAGGCAGCAGCCAGCCCGGCAGGTTCAAGGCGACCCACCCTGTTGCCAGTTCTCCTCCTCATCCTCCTCTCCGTGCAGCACGCCCAACTACTACTACTAGAGCGCTCCTCGTTCCCTCCCTCCACTAATGCAATATACAATAGCACGTCGTAAATTATTATCTGCGATTTCATTGTTGCAATAATAACAAATTTAAACAAATAATAAAAAAATATATATAATACACTATTCAGGTATATTTTGAAATAGTTTTAATGGTATTCAAATATCACTCACGTACAGAAATATAATAATAAATAAAAAAAAAATGTGTTTATAATGGTAAAACAAAATAAAAAATGTAGTTAAGTTCAATACTCTCTCTTATGTAGAGGCCTTGTATTATATTTCTCCGTGTTTTACTATTAATTTGTTCTTTGATTGGTTTTATGATTCACACTTATATATATAAAAATTTGAACCATCAACTGTTCCTGATACGCTTGTTTACAATCGAAGTTCCTAAAAATCCTAAGCTATGACGCTTAAATAATTATTATTTATGGATGGGAATAATTTTGGTTTGATTTGACATTAGATTGGTTCTTGCATAGATTGGCGGCAACACAGCATCATTCTCCCTGAGGGCGACGCACCTGCAGTAGCTCGCCGGCCGGCCCTGTGTTCGTAGAGATCTAGCGAGCCATACCACCAGCAGCAAGCAGCAGCTTCCCGCCGATCGTCAAAAACACGTCCGTAATAACAGCCACAAGAGGTTGCTGCGTTATTATTATCATTCATTTAGGCTACCGGTTCCAGCAGCAAAATATCATTTCCACTATCATCAGCAGCTACGCCAGCAGAGTTTATTCACTTCTCTGATGTACACTCACTGACGTCAATTAAATAAAATTATTATTATGTTAAGATGAATGACTCGTAGTTCTTTTCGTCAATTATTGTACACATTATTATGATGGAAGTCTATATAGTAGGGAAATTAAAAATATATATATATATTATATTTATTATTATTAAAATAAAAAAATAACTTCATGAATGCAAGTGCATTATTAATAATATAATTATATTCAATTGCAGAAAGTTGTACGTAGTAATGATGAACTTAAAACTAATGATGCTATACATTTCACAATAGCAATTTTCATTATAGCATAATGCAACAAATAATTTCATAAAAAAATACAGGTTTCCTCTTTTCATTGCAAACGATTCTACTGTTGCTGTGATGTTTTCTTTCTTTATATAGCTTTTTATTTCAAGCGCAATAAAATCTCAATTCTCATGCAGGCATGAAATTCGTCTAACAATATTATTATACTTTTATTCCTTCCCCTCTCATTCGTGTCAAATATAACTGCACTTTTCTCATCATTGCAAAAGTAACGCTATATATACAATGTCTTGGCCACAAGAGAAAATTTAATGATACTTTGAGCTAGAGGCTTCCTTTGAGGTCACTTGCGTTTTACACTGCATGCATAAAAGGTGCTCTTCACTATATATAACGTATACTATACATAATATATATATTTATTTTATAGTATAGCTTGCTGGCTCAGTGCTGAATATATACATACACACAACTTGATTTTCCTTTCCTGACATGCATGTACATTGCAGTAGTAGCCCGAGAGGTATAGCAATACTGGCTATATTTTCATTATATACCAGGTAGCTGCCATATAGACAATCATCCTGTAATTAATCTTGCCTTTTAGATTGATAGGTGATCAAGGAAATGAACGGTTCTCTAGATTGAACGTGATAACTAAGCGGAGAACATATCAAGTTAAAATTAGAACACTGAGTATATTACAGCTTGTTGTTCATGACATTACGCGTTCACGTGTTAAAATATCCGTTACTAAACATTACAAATTCAGCATGGATTAAAAAAAAAATAATAAAAAAAAAGGAAGTGAGTTTTAACATAATATCTTTTTTTTTACTTTCAGCTTCAATTTAAAATAAAACTGTTATGTAATGTAATGACATTTTTGTATAAAAAAAAGATAATAATAAACAATAACACTGCATGCACTAAAAAAAGAACAGTTAAAACAATAAAAGTTAACAATAAAGATTTTCTGCAGCAAAATTAACCTAATTTTACGAAAGCAATATCGTGCTACTGCTGTTGCTGTTTTGCTAATAGATAAGGACTAAAACGTACAGTACTTTACAAGTTCCGTTAGACAGTAAAAGAATAAAGCAGAAAGATAAAAGACAAAGCCTTTTTTTTTTTTAAATTTTCATTGAAGTGATATTTTTATACAATTTTTTTTTTTTTTTTTCTTCAGATAAAAGTGGTCGTGTTGGTGGCACTTACTGCTTCAAACCACCGCACGGCATGCGGCCTCATGCTTACGTAGACGGCCATGCTCCCTCTCACAGTGGGACGCGTTTTCGTGTATACATACATAATATATATGATATGACATGTGTATAGTGTGACTGCAACAGTAACGTTGCAGCACTAATGTACCGTTGTGCATGCTGCTAACTAATTACCTAGGCCTACATTCGCGAGTAGTGAGAGGCGGCAAGCAATAATAGCATGCAGTTAAACGTTTCTTACAATGTCACAGAATATAAGGGTCATTTTACCATCTTTCAAAAAGTAACGAGATACACAAGAAGGAAAGATAACAAAAGTCATTAGAACCTCTATACATAAATCTGTACTGATTACAATTTTTTTATGTCTGTACAAACTTTCATATTAAGAAAAAAAAAAGTTAGTATATTAATTTATATTAACTTTTTGTCCTCACTATATCAAATAATAGAATCAATTGCCACTGCGTAACGCCTTTTGTCATTTTTTTAAAAGTCAGTATATTGTTTGTATTCTAATTGCGTCATTGATATCAAAGGGAAGAGATGTGGGTGGTCACCAAATTGTTTCGCCTCACTGGATCACTTTTCCCACACCCTTTTAAACCTCAATGAGATGCAAAAGCGGGTGGGACCTGTATTATATATTTTGTAATATCCTATCAACGATTAGGCAATAAAGATCAACATCAACAAAAATGCAACAAACGAAAACTTAACGAGCAAACTTTAACGTATTTCGTCCCTATATTAAAGGTTCATATATATAAGCCCGGTGTGACTCTTATGCTTTAGTTTTATATTACAATAACAAGTGATGAGGAAGAGGTATTGTTTAATCTTCGTTTGCCAATAGGCTTTCTTCCGAGCCAGTGGGTCGCAACAGAGGCGCGCGGCGGCCCTGTGACAGGCCTGTCCGCTCGCCACTGTGCAAGTATGCGGCGCCTCACGCAGCGCCATAACGCAGGCAAGAAACACCCCAGGCTTCATTCAAAGTCACAGCCACACCACGCGAACCGACCCGTAGCTAAGCTCTCCGGACGCTCCAACTGTATCACACTTTAATTAATCTTTCAATGTGATAAAATGCTTTTTTAGTTATACATAATATAGTAACCTATACAAAATAAAATTAACATCTCACAACATGCATTTTATAATCAATTAACAAGTAAATTTTAACAAAATCCAAAACAAAAAAAGAAAAGAACTTGGCCTCATAATCAGGAATTCTCCAAGTCCAACTCTGGTTCGGGTTTGGACTAAGAGGACTCGTTTATCCAAACACCGTGACCTTTAACAATTTAGAATTCGTTAAAACAATAAAAAGCAAACTGTTATCCAAATATGTATTTTTGTGATCGTGGAGTGTGATTGAAGAGCAGCTAACAGAGAGCTCGCTACACAGCGTACGCATTATTTATGCGTGCGCGGACGGACGGACGGCGGGGTGTAGCCCACACCACAATCTATCAGCATCAGCAGAAATGGGTGGTTGCCGGCAGATAACTAGGTGGACAAGAACGCTAGGCTGGCACTGTTGCTGCAGTCTTGCAGGCTGACACGAGCCAGCCCAGTCTTGTTCTCTCTGCATCCACGAGATCGATACGCCGCACGTGCGTCCTCCTCGCTCGCCTTGATGCCGTGCTGGCACGACATCCACATACGCCCCTCTACACCCTGGTGACGACTGTAACACCCTGACCTAGCCGGGCCACCGCTTTTCACCTACAATGGACACCCTAACCTAGTCTGACCAAACAAGACAGCAACTGGACTAGACTATTTCTTGACTAACATACATAAAGAAAACACACACACGCTGCACCTTAATATCTGCATGGCTAACTGGACACCCTGATCACACCCTACACCTAGACACAGTAGACAAATCTGCATGACCAATATAAACAGCAGTAACGATCTAATTATCTCTCATTTGAATCCCTTATAAATGTAATAACATCCATTAAATTGCTAATATTTTTCTATTCGATTCGATTCCATTTCATTTAATCTAATCTGCATAATAAAATTTTATATAGTACGATCTAAATTTTGTTTTGACAATGAATTTTAATCTATTCTCCTATTCAGTACGTAAAATATAAAATGTAGATCATTACAGAAAATCTATTGTTATACAAATAATAGAGAAATTTATGACGATGGTAAGTAGGGCAAATCCGCATTTAAAAAAATTAATTAATATTATTAGAACAAACTGTATCAACATTAAACAGTCACAACAGGTATAGGTAATCACTTAAAGTCGAACACATTTTTTTTTTAACTATTTCATGTAACTATTATAAAGCAATCAAAAGTATGTATAATCCGCCTGTGATTGCATTATTGTTACAGATGTTTGAAGTGTTTGACATCAGTTCCAAGTATTGTGGTACACTCTGTCTCAGCAACTATAAAATAATGCGGTTTAACTTATGACTGTCATACGTCATTCCGTTTCTCAAACTCTTGATGCTTCCTTAGATCATTACCTCATAAAAATATAATGGGTTTGAACAGGATGGGATTGGCTGAAGAGATAGGGTCTCAAACAGTTTAAACTCTTCCACCGTCACGAACGAGGAAAAAAATGTACCTCGTGCTTTCAGTAAATGAAATGTGACTCAGAATTCAAATACTTTTTTTTTTTTTTTTTTTTTTTTATAGAAAAGTTTTTAAAGATCACAGAAAATAAATTTTTCTGTTTATTTTCCACTTAAATTCTCTCCATATTTTCAAAATCCAATTCAGATTAATGGAAAAAAAAAAAGTATCGAGATCCACAGAAGAATTTATTGAGAATACTTGTTTCGAAACTATATATTATATTATAGGGTAGCGCCACGAGATTGTTGGGTTGTCTGCTTACAGGATAACGGCTTGATGTTTACCTCCTCTCCCTTCCCCTACCGAAGAGCAAGAGTATTCGTAAAAAAAAGAAAATGTAGAAAAAAATTAATTATAAATTATAGACGGCAATTATTGCATTTATATCGATTCATATCATCTGCTAGTTTATAAATAATACACCAGTTACATTTTTGTGTCCTTAAATAATCATAAGTGAATAAAGTAAAATTTTCTAATTTTTCTATTTTTTTTTTAATGGTTTTAAGAGTACTCTTGCTCTTCGGTAGGGGAAGGGAGGGGAGGTAAACATCAAGCCGTTATCCTGTAAGCAGGCGCCCCAACAATCTCGTGACGCTACCCTATAGGTTATAGGTAAAAATGGTCGCTGCTGGTGACTAAATTATATAATAGATCATACAACATATTCAACATAATATACATACTGTAGCAGTATGGTTTAGAATTTAGAAGGGTAGAACCGATACAACCGATACAATGAATTTGAATAATTATATGTTACAACTTTTTTTTTTGTCCCAATTTTTAAAGACAAATAACTTTAAAGGCAAATAATTTTAAAGATAAATAAATCTGGTCGTATAATATCAGTTCTTAGAGAACCAACACCAACGCACAATTTAAGTTGAATTCTGTAAGATTACTCCCAATAAAAACCGAAAGTGTAAGTTATTTGGTGCTTTTACTTAAAAATTTAATCCAAAAATTGTTAAAGTTGTTGATAATTTCTAAAATGTTCAAGCGCCGATATAACAGAAAGAAAAACATCAGGAGAATTCGTAACTTCTGGGAGCTGGGTCTAATAGGTGTTGTTGAATTGATATTATATTTTATTATTCTGTATAGTTCAAAGACTTCAAAGTATTACGGTATAAATTTGTCAGGTCAGTCACATAATGGACAACATGCATGAAAAAATTTTATTGCAGAAATGAATAGAGGGTACCAAATTATGCTACTCTGAATTTTTTCAGATTTTTTTGAAACCCAGAACTATTTTTAAATAATTATTGAAAGTGCGGCCACGCCCCCTGGAGGCGTCAATAGGCGTCCAGTCTCTATCCTTTTTATTAAGAATTCAGAGGTGCCAACTGAAATCACAGGACTTTCAATAATTATTTAAAAATAGTTCCGGGTCTCAAAAAAATCTGAAAAAATTCAGAGTAGCATAATTTGGCACCCTTTAATCATTTCTGCAAAAAAATGTTTTCATGTATGTTGTCCATTATAATAGGGAACAAGCTGTTCTATTAGCACACGATCATTTCATCACTGAATGTAATTTCATTAAATTATGAGTTTTAAATAGATATAATAAACTATGCAATGATGCATATTTATATGTATTTTTTTTTCTATTATCTTCAAAAGGTTTTTTTTTTTTTTTTACGCTTTTAATTAAGCGTACAGTACAGATTTGTATTGTTGATATTATCATCTTACAGTTAACCTACGCTTGTGCGTGACCAATTCATCTAACTTTTTGCTGATGTAGAAGAGTGTAATAAGTAATAAGCTTAACAACTACACGTAGTCTTTTGTTTTTTTTAATACAATTTTTTTCTTTACTTACATCCATTGCTGGTACGTACCAACAAGGAAAAGTACTTGACGCAACGGAACGAGTCAGCAGATACTTATGTGGTGTATCACAAAACGTGATTCATGTAGAAATGTACTGTATAAATATTATAGATATAGTAATATACTACTAATATAGAATGTTGCTTATACATCTCGATATTGCAGCTATAGTCGTAAAAGTGCTGATTAAAGAATAAAAATATAAGAAGTACTATATATTATATTAGATTTATAACTTAATATACTGCATGTATAAAATGAAAAATAAAAATATATATATATACATATTCATATAAGAAGTGATTATGTTTAGACAAAATACACGAATGAAGATATATTGCATCTCAGCATCATAAACTTATATAATATATTATGTACGTGTTAGTTATAGGCTCCCTCCCACCCGAAAGTTATCAAACCATAGACACACCTTTCTGAATATATAAGTTCATTTACCTTCGGTGCTGTATACTGTGTCAATATGATTAATATTAAAAATATGTAATCCTATTAAATTTAGCATTAATAAACTTATTCTCTAGCTCTATATCATGAAGGTAATCAATCATATACTGTATAATATTATAAATCATAATATACTGTACCTAGTATAGTGGAAATTGTATACAGTTCATGAAAACTGTATTACTTTTTACACGTTATAGCCTCCACACACATGACGAACCATATTTTATCGTAAATTCAAATAAGTATAAATTATACGTTTCTCAAAAGTCGAGATCGAGAAGCAAAAGTGACAGAACAGAAAACCCACCTACAGCCCAATCTATAATATAATGTAGTTGTACATAACATGGCTCTCGTGGCCTATCTCAGCAAAGTAGGTAGTATAAAACTGTCTATACTGTATAAGCCATGGTGATATAAAATTATCTGTGACACGAAGACTGCTGCCACCGAAATGTCTTTCCAATGCGGAATATTATTTAATTTTATCATTAATAATTCAATGTCTATTTACGAAAATCACACTAAGTTTAAGAGGCAGCATGTTACATAATATATGTAAAATAATATAAACACACCAAGACATTAAATATTTTTAGCAAAGTTGATGTTCAACAAATAATCTAAATCATATTTGCTGGGCTTGTGCAATGACTGAATAATGTGAGACTGTTATTGTGACATATTAGGCCTGTTCGTAAACCCTGCTCCGTGTACACTTTCTACACCCAATCGACCTTATATCGCATGTACATAAGGTCGATTGGGTGCAGAAAGTGTACACCGAGCAGGGTTTACGAACAGGCCTATTGTTTTATACATGTCATGTTTTTATTTTAGTTAAATACGTATATTTTTAGTACTGTAAAAGGATATTTTACCACCTTGTGTGTATTGGTGCTCAATAGTGCCTTGTAAAATGTCCCATTTCACGTCCTTTCTATTATCATTATTTTCCTTTTATTTGTACATTGTAATTTGTACTAATGTTAGTGAAATAAATAAATCTGCAAATAAGATTTAACACAAATTGTAATAATTTTGAATGTCACATTAATTATGTCATATGTTACAGGAAAGAGTCTGCAATACATCAGTATAATGCATTTTTATTATAAATATAATATATAATATAATTAATGTATGTTGTAAGGTTTGTCTGGAACAACGATGTACTACTACTGCAAAGCAGACACGGCATCAAGCAGATTCGTGAGAAAAAGAGCACGCATGAGATAAAATCTCTCGAGCTAGATGGAGACTGAGGGAGGGAGGCACCTCATCACCACGCATACGGGTGAACTGGCAGACATCAAGCTGCTGCAGAGAATGCATGACACGATAGCAAAGAAAGAGAAATGCCATGTACCGGTAGTAGAGCTATTTAATATAGCAAACCTGAATGCCAGCAGTAATAGTAGGTATATAGTAGTCTTCTCCATGCCAGACGGCCTATTGCTGCTGCGCATGACCCCGTGAATAACCCATGCATCAATGGCATGCTATGATTACAACAGTCTGCATGAAACAAAAGTAAGACTGAAATATACGATTATTGTCTATCATACAGCACCAGAATCACAATAAAATGCAATATATAATATAATAAATAATATAATACATATTTTATATAATATAATATCATAGACGTAAAGGTCCTTTACGTTTATGTATAATATACACATTAAATTACATTATTCACTGCAGGTAAATTACAATTTCTTTATATTAATATAACTATTAAATAAATTTAATTAAATACTATAAATTGTAAAGCTATTTTTCATAGTAAGTATATTTCATTTGGTTAAAAAGGTGGCTACATTATATAATATACAATATTATTTAAATTTTTATTGCTATTTACACAATGAGAACTTTTACTTTTCGCTTTAATGTTAAAATAGCAAGCTTAGTTCTCAAGGGCTAAAAGTGTCGCATACCAAAAATAAAGTCCAGAAAAGGGTACAAATCCCAATTATATGGTCTTCCAATTGTACCCAACTTCGCATTGTATTGTAGTTAATAAGAATATCTGCTGATTTGTATTACATATAAAACATTAAAAAGAAAATGGGCGTATAGATTTTACTTTTTGGTTAAAATCTAAAATGCTACATTACCATGATTGCGAATACCCTCAAATATAATAATAAATAATATAAAACTGTAGACGATATTATTTTCTACTTTTTTATTGCAACCAAAAAAAAATAAATTTCGTTTTTTAAGGGAGGTAGTATTAACTAGCTAAATGTGAATATTGATTCCGTTATAGATTATAGGAAAACGATTTTCTTTGCATGCCTCAATAGTTTTTGCATCGGCTGATCTATATACCAGTTGACAGGTATTTAAAAAAAAAAATAAAAAAAAAAAAAGAATTAAATTTGTGGTCTGGGCTGCAGATATAGTGTGTGTGTTTAAATGCACATTTCAATTCCATTTGGTTGCTTTACCTAACTTTTTTACATTTCAGGTTCATATCATTTGAGGAAAAGTTGTCTTATCAGCACCTACACGGTCGACAGGGGGTGCAATAAGTTTATGGTGACTTAAAGCTTACTTCGTATTATATAGCTTTAAATATAGGTTTCCTCCCTGCTCCAGTATGAGTCTTCAAGTCATCTACCAGGTCGATCGACGAGATAATTTTTCGATCTCCAAATAATGTTCTCTATTACATCACGATAGTGTTGCATGTGTACGCCGCGCCAATTAATAATAATAACATGAGAAGGTAGCAGGCGTCAACAGATTTGATCATCCGTCATACAAAATGTATTATATAAATATATAGCATAGATTTATTCGCCACTTGATTTGCTTGTAAGTTAAAAATGTAATATTGTTAGTTTCAGCACGTGCGTGACTATGATTGCAAAATATGGCGAATACTGTATGTATATAAGTAATAATCTGCTGCTAGCGGCCGCTGAGCGTGCTGCAATGAGGAATACCGACACATGTCAGCGTGAGGCTCAATCCAAGCATCGCATGTGCGCACGACCATCACGTTGAATATACTGCTGTTGCTATTTCCTACCGACTGAAAAGTTTAAGGCTGTACATATGTACTGTACTAATATATATACACCTTAGGACAATGAACTATAAATTAATTAATACAGGTTCATAAATACGTACTCTTGATATTCTTTCACGACTTTGTAAATTAGTGTACTTTGTTACATTATAGGCATTGACGCCTAACGGGCAACATTAAATTTTTATGATTTTATTCTGTATTAATATAATAATGAGATATTAGAATAATATGAAAATTTTAGTGGCTTAATCGAAAGAAGGGGTAAAAATATGGTACTGTGAATTTTTTCAGATTTTTCTGAGACCGGGAACTATTTTTTAAAAATTATTGAAAGTCTATTTTGATGACGTCACGGGCGGCACTCCTTAAGAAAAAGGATAGGACAGTGCCGCACGTGATGTCATAAAATATACTTTCAATAATTTTTTAAAAATAGTTCCCGGTCTCAGAAAAATCTGAAAAAATTCACAGTATATACCATATTTTTACCCCTTCTTTCGATTAAGCCACTAAAATTTTCACATTCTAATATCTCATTGACACTGAATTATATGATCTGAAGTTACAATAAATTATTTAATTTAATATTTAATATCATTATTTCTGTATTTTTTAACTGAAAACATGTAATTCCTTCTATAAGATTTTATTGAATACTTGTACTGATACAGTATCATACCAATTATAAATATTTTTTGGTATTAAAAAGGACCACAAATTAATAAAAGGTATTTTCTTAAGAGTTTCAGTATGTTGTTTTAGTTACACGTACTATACAATATATATGTATTATATAATAATTATTATAGTAACACAGTAAGAAAAATTAAAACATAGAGTACAACACATTAAACGTCTTGTTCGGTATTTTTATACAACCCTACTGCTATTATATATCTTTTAGATATAATAGAGTAACCGCAACTCTTATATATTTATTTATAATCATGGTGTTGAGCTCCATTGAACGAATGATCAAACTGACCGTGATGTGATTGGTCCATCACACAGCATCACTTTATATCATCACTCATTTTTGTCGTCCCTGCATGTCATAGAATTTTAAGTTTTTTATATTATATATATGTATACAATATATATATATATATATATATATATATATATATATATATATATATATATATATATATATATATATATATATATATATATATATATATATATACATTATAACATAATAATATACATGCCACATAGATATTAGAATATAGCTCTATATATGTAATATATTTACCGATCGAAAGCTAGCTCTTAAATTTTCCCGATACATACAATATACATTCATGTCTAGTGCCGCGTGTTGATTGCCTCCCCATCAGTTTCCAGACCACGTAAAAAGTTATGAAGCAAGTTGCAGACAAATCCTTACGACAGATAGGACTTTAGGACAACGTTTTCTGTGATGACAACAATAAACGTGACTAGAAGAAATTATCAAGATTTTTCAAACTTCAGCAATCAATATTAAGAGTCTTATATTTTGTATTATCACACCAGATGACGTGTGAAAAAAAAAAAAAAAAAAAATCAAATAAAAAAAAAATCATACGAGAAGTACGGTACGAGTACATACGAGAAAAGAAAAAAAAAGTTAGCGGGTTATTTCAAATGTGGTCAAGAGTTTTTTAACAACCACAAAGACCGAATTTGATTGACTCATGAGTGTCAAAGGTAAGTATGAATATATGTAAGGGAAGAATTTGAGAGAAGGAATTTGCTTGCACGCTTTTTCCCATACTTTTTTGGAAAAAAAAAAAGAAAAGGAAAGAAACGTTGAAAAACTTATGAGGAATCCAAGCTTGAGAGCAGGAGAAGTATAAGCATCATAGCGAAAAGGGAAGGAAGATCGATTTTGCCGGCGGTTTGACAAGGCTGCAGGCACAAGGCAAGCAAGCAGCAGGGGCACGAGAAGGATGACGAGGCGCAGAGAGGGAGACAGTGAGCCACACCGCAAACGAGAGGAGGCACCACCACCACCCGCCCGCTACTTCGTTCACCGTATTTACTGAGAGCAGACACCGAGCGAAGACCGTGGTGTCTGGCCAGCATGCTCTCACAGTGACAAGACCAGCAGAACGAAGAAAGGCATCAGAACCGCCACCACCATTGCCATCTCAACGCCTCTTGTGCTGCAAAGAACCCTGTGCTTCGACCGGCGGGCGTTACGTACCAGAGAGGGGAAGAGCAAGTAAGCACCAGAGCCCCCACTGCCGCCGGTATGGTATGGCGCTTACCATGCGGGGGCGCCGCAAACTTGGACCAACTCCAAATCGGATGGGAAAACTTCGCTCTGTTATCTAACTTGAATATAAGCATCCATTTACTCTCTTTTTCTCTTGTGTGGTACTTTTGATTCCAACCCTTCCTTCGCGCATAAATTACTTGTCAATTATTATCTTGAAGAAACTATAGTTAGATAAAGATATTAATTTTAGCTTTGATTTTTTTTTTTTTTTAAGTTAGACCCTTGCAACACAAGCTTATTAAACAAAATGTGCATGGCAATTACTGAAACGATGTATTGATTTTATACCATATCGTTATGCAAAATACTGTATAATCACGTTGAACGTTCACAAAAACATTTTAGGAATAGAGTACTTATACTATACTTAAGTATCTGTTGTTTACATTATCACTGTATAGTAACTATATAAGCGCTGCTTTTTAATAACATTTAATGGCCCATGTACATACGGTCTATGTTACTGTACTAGCTAATGATAATAGTGATAATACTCTTTAATACTAAACATTATTTTAATATTATATATAAGTTATTTCAATAAATTTATTAAAATTAGATCATGTATTTTCTTTATTATTGTTTAATGATTATAGTGACCTTACAGGCATGCAGTATGTGCACCAATTAGTTAAGCATCACAAGAATCATTTTCTGCATTTTTTTTTTTTTTATAATGAAGCATCGATAAGATTTTCTCAGCTATAATTATACGCATTAGATTTACACGAGTTATAATGTACGTAAGCCATGAATGAATAATGAATACGTAGTGTACTCTTTCTGCACCAAATTTTCCCTCGCGATTATGTTTGTATGTCCTAGCATGGGCATCAGTACATTTTATATACTACTTATATAATTAATATTATTCTACTGTATTATGAATATGGGTCTTACTACTGATGAGGTATCAGAAAACCTCTATCATAATAGGCCTGTTCGTAAACCCTGCTCGGTGTACACTTTCTGCACCCAATCGACCTTATGTACATGGGATATAAGGTCGATTGGGTGTAGAAAGTGTACACCGAGCAGGGTTTACGAACAGGCCTATTAATTCACCACTTCCTTTTTACTTATTTTCATAAAAGTATACAGTATATCGTAAATTGAAAATCTTATTGCAGGCTACTGTTGATTCTAGATTACCGCTTTGCGCTATGCTAATGCAATGATGCGTCTTGATGGAATAAGAATACGTATATAAGAGCATACAAACAACAACAATTTATGATTTTTGTTTCCAAGATAAAATTTGCAATGGAATGGGGTAATGTGTTAAGAGTTAAACATAAGTACAGTATATATTATAGCAAATCGACAAGTAAAAATACTAAAAAGGCGACGAAACAATAATTAATGTCATATATGATGTGTCAGATTAAGAAAGAGTACGAAATATAATTGTGCACACAATGTCACGTACTGCTATATCGTAGTCTGGATACCAAAACTATTATACAGATATTTATACTGTACAATGTAGGTACATTACAGATGATTAGACGATTAGAACCTGGCAAAGCAAGACTTCTAGCATTTGCGATAAAGGTTACTTCAAGAATGACAAGTGTGTAGGAATACCAGGAATTATAAACATGGATTGCATCATAGCTCTTTTCAGAGAGTGCAAATATGTACTGTCTTGTTTTGCACCTGCATGGTAGTCAGTCTCATTAATGACTACTGTATAATCATATATATATATAAAATTTTACCTTTACTGCATGGTATAATCATAATATATTGATATTCAGAGCACGAAATGAATAAAGTATAAATGGTGTAAAAAATACAGTACAATATGCATATAAATAATTTTCGTGTATACATACTCCATATTTATACCGGTAAATACACGTACTGAAAGAAAAGTTACTTGGATCTGTGGTACCGGTACACTTGTTTTTGTTTTTTAAAGTAAAAAAAAAAAAAAACAATAACCCAGTAAAGATCAGTGCATAATATATAATTATTGCCAAATAATTTATACTCGGGCTATAGTGCACAAAATATATATACACTCCATTCAAAAATAAACGTTCGATCTGGCCATGTCATAGTAAGAAGACTTCATAAGAAAAATTGATCGAAAAATTCTACTAATTTCAATTTGCAATTGTTTAGAACGTATGTCTCATGGTTCTTTGGATCAGACTTTAAATATCTGAATATCTCATTATTTTAACACAATAGATAAACCTGAAGTGCCATCCCTTTCAGGCAGTACAAAAAGTGGAAAGTTGGAGGGGTAAAACTGCATTCTCTTGAGATACCTACGAGATGAGTTGCAATGTTGCCAAGTTGCTTGATTGTGCTACGTCTAACCAGTTTTTTTATTTATATATATTTTTTTTTTTTAAATGACAAATAATAAAGGCTGTATACACCTTGTAATACACGCAAATTGTAAAGAAAGTAAGCACAGATCAAATTTAAATGTCTCTTTCTTGCAGAAACAGGACAATTTTTAATTTATATATAAAAATATATTATGCATTTATATAACTTTTTTTAACGAAAAATAGGTGTAGGCATATTGACAATCTGTCAAATACATTCATGTATCATGTATCATATAATATATGATAGGCATAATAATTATACGATACGGAAAAGAAACTTCATGCTTGATTCCATGAATTAAAATTTCCTTCATTTAAGGATTAATTATGTTCAAAGATAATGTTTGTATCGTATCGATAATTTCTCATCATCTAGCGAAACTTGCCCAAAGGGTATTGAAATATCTTACCTTCCCTCATGGTGGTCGTACGGCGCTTGCACTAATAAGTTAGCTCCATGATTGTATGCCAACACTTTGAGAGTAGAATGAAGCCTATATCAATCAGTACGTATTGAAATATTTTAGTTTTTTTTATGGTCAGGCTAACTAACAAATTTGCTTAACAGTTGCTGTTTATATGAAATGCATAACTATCATATATTCGACGTCTATTAAGATTTTTTTTTAATTTAAGATCACTTATTCTCCTTACACTTAACCACGCAATGCGAACACACAAGAAAAATTCATAATGTGACCATTATAACTTAAATAATTCACTATCTTACCTTAATATCATTTAATTTAAAATCCAAGTCAAATGTGTAATTGTTATTATGAAAATTTTATCACTTTAAGGGGGAATGTTTACTTGTCAATCACTTATAAAACACTTTTGAAGCAATTTATTTCACACATTTCTAATTCAAATTTATACTATTATACTATTGCACTCATTGAAAACACTTCGTTTAAAAAAATCATTAAAATAATAGTAACACACCCACACTGTCTTGCTTGCGTCTCTTACGAGCTTCTAAAACTCAACTCGAACTCGCGCTATGCTACCGCCTCAGCCGCTACAAACAGCACTAGCATAGTGGGTAAAATCCAACTGGTAATCGCCTCGCCACAGAGCATGAGCAGAGCCAGCTAGCCAGCCTTGCCTGCTTGCTCCCTTGCTTGCTAGCCTCCTCTACAGGCACAACGAAATGATGATAAAGCGGGCGGGCGGAGAGCGGGCGGCAACTGCCTTTCTCTCTTTCTTTTTCTCTCTTGCGCTCCAGCCGTGCAGCCCAAGCAACCTACGAGGGCGCACTCCCGCTCGCTCTGCGCTCAACGTACAGCGACGGGCGGTGCCGGTGACCGGTGAATGCTTTACCTCAATGTGTACTTACGCTATCCGCGGAATCGTGGTATGCCCGTGCGGCCACTGACAGTCCGCGTGAGAGCCTCGAGGCTTTAGTATAGTCGGAGAAAGCTTGCTTGCTACAGATAATATCCTCCTTTCTTCCTCAATATTTCAGACAGTCAGAATGACAACCTTTAATAGTGACATCATAAAATTGCTTTGCGCCATGTTCTATCAAGAAATCAGCTGTTCTCCATAAGTTTCTGCTGGGGCACACAATTGTCGTCCTTTTTTTATCACCTTTAAATCCACACTGAATGAGCCACGATAGCATAATCAATAGAGAATTTTGGCATTATTCTAGCTAACACTACCAAAATATACGGTATAAATGTCTTTAGCAGTACGCAACGCTAGAAAACAATAGAATTTGAACTGCCATTACTTTTGGAGCTTTCAGCTGCTAGCAGACGCTTTTAGGTCCGCAAATTTATAGAGCAAAAATTACAGGGAAACCTGCGCACAACTTTAATATCCATGATAGCGCGCACGCTCTGCGCATCCTACTCTCTTTCGTATTTCTTGTTTTTTTTAAACTCTCGGAAACTCGCCTCCGAGATCGCCGACGCTTTTAAAAAGTAGGCTCGCAGACTGGGCTGGCGCCGTAAGTAATTTCGTTTGCATACAGTCTCGAGAATTCATGCGCAAATGCATGGTGTTTCCGGTGTTATGTTACGCATGTCTTAGTTTCCAACAAACCGCGATTTACTTTACGATAAAACAGTAAAATACCTTTCACAACACTGCAGAGACGAATATTGCAATCAAAAGCAATAAAACCAGTGGATTACTGCTTTTAAATGTAAGTCTGAATGACAACAATAGAAGCTGCAAAGTGAACGTAAAATTCTGCTCTCCGGGTTATTCTTATCTGCGCCCATTTTAGTTATGTCAGAACAGGAAGGACAAAGGTTTGTTATTGTTTGGTTGAAGGTTGTCATTAACATAATAATAAAAAAAAGGAAAAATAAATATTTTTTTAATTGTCATGAAATTAAGTGTCACATATATGAGTACTGTTGTAAGAGTACACAATGCACATCAGGATCGGTCTGGCCAGGGCCGCTAGGCCGCAAATGCGGCCCGGGCCCCAGCTGTGGCGGACCCCACGGGCCTTTGCTAAATAAAAATATAAAAGAAGAAATAGAAAAGAAAGGAAAAATAAAAATTTTGAAAATAATTTAACTTCTTTGCAGAGATTTAAAAATATTGGCGTAATATTTTTTTATACTTTCCGTGTAATTTTTTTTTTTTTTCTAACACCATTAATGATTAACTTACAAATATCAAATATGTGCGGGCCCGGGGTCCCTGGCGGATAGCAGGCTCGAACTGGCCATAAGGCTGGATCAGGAATCCCTGACTGGCCCCTCAGATTTTTTAATATAGGAGTATAGGAAAAGTGGCCTAAGACCCCCTGGAAAATGGCCCCTGCTGCCTATATGGCCCTGACTGGGCCCTAGCTTCCCAGTCCGAGCCTGGTGCAAAACCAAAAAACCATCTCGCGTCGTGAAAAAACAAGTTTGTCTGTTTTGAGAGACTACGCAGGATATAAAATAATAATTATAATAATAATTGACTAGATAATACTATAATATGTATGATTGTAATTGTAATAATAATATAAAACTGGTGATAATATGTTTTAATTTTTATGTTTCTTTTACAGGTATTGCAATACTAAAATATTTTAAACATGCATTTTGTACCTTACGGTTCTATATGTGCAATAAATAAATACAAATTTTATTTCGATCGTTGGCTTTACAGCAGGCGCGGATCCAGAAAAAAAAATTCGGGGGGGGGGGGGGGGGGCTGCCTACATAAGGCCAATGATAAAAAAAATTGGAGTGGGGGGAATGCCTATATTGCCCATGTTAAATCCAAAATTTCGGGGGGGGGGCTGCAGCCCCCCCTGGATCCGCGCCTGCTTTACAGCATAGTTGAGTTGGTTGCATGGTTTGACACCATATATATAATAGGTCTGTTCGTAAAAATTACATAATCAGAAAGAATCGATTATTATTTGTTATTTGTGATGAACCTTCTGGTTCCATATATTATATATTATGCTATATAATAATATATTCAGATGCAACATCGTCTAAGTCGTGTTTAACTAATTAACATTATAATACTCTCAGAGATACATCATACATGCAGTGTCTCTGCAGTGTCTCGTCTGTAATATATATACTCAGAGTCCTCAGAGAACATTAAATCTGTGTAATAATAATAGTTATACTCCAAGCCGCTTCAAAAAATATTCATAAATACTAGCGCGAATTAGTAGAAAAATACTGCGCATGCGCAGCAATTTCTGCGAGGCGGCGGCGGCAGCAGGGCAGCAGCGTGGCAGGCGGTCGGAGGCGGCGGTGGAATACCGTCTTCTACCCTGACTGCCTCGTGTCACATCCCCTTGTAATGTATAGTTCATTTATTGTCACAGAGATCGCGCTCAAAACAAAACGTTCCAAATATTTAAGAAAAATTATTTATAAAAATAGTTATTATATCAAATAAATAAAAAAAGTGTGTGAGTTATATGCATTCATTTAACATGCAATTTAATTTAATAAATTAATGATTATAGTAATAATACTTAAGCTGCAAATTCAATTGCAAGTTGCGAAACTCCCACAAGAGAATTAGTTAAAAATTTTAAATACTTCGACTGAAATAACGAAGATATGTGCGGGTACTGCAATTTGTTCTCGGAAATCTTACTCGTTGGGACAAACGTTTCGTGAATCGTGATGCTAAATGTTCGGGTTAATTATTAAATAAAATATGATGAAAATGAAATGTAAAAATATGAAAATAATAAAAAAAGAAAAAAATAAACTTAAAATGTCCATGAAAAATTATGCAGCACAAATTATAAAACAATAAATATTAAAAATTTCGTACTGTAAAATTTTGCATACCCAGTCCCAGTAAACATAACTCTGTCCCTGTCGCGCGGCCTGTCGGTCTAGTATTGGTCCATTGCTGAGACTGTTGTTGGGCCCAGTACTGTGCCAATTAACATTCTAATGAATACCTGCCTATCAACACAATCTTTAATTTATTTTGACACCCGGCCTGTGTGTTTTTACTGGGTATAGTCTGCATAATTATATCTAAAAGAATTTTGTTTGGAAGTTTGGTGCACACCACGGTAGAACTATAGTATAAGGGTGCACATATATTATACTGTATATATGCATGTATATAATATATACTCTGTAATAATAATTAAAGGTGTAGCACATATATGTTTGGCTGAACTGCGGATAGACAGCTACTTATGTACTAAATATAATAAAGGTATTGTCAGTGTTCTTAATAATTAATGTGGCAATTCACTCTCATCATGAACTCTAAAAAATTAGCAAACCTTCCGTACTTATGAGAGTTAACATGGGGCCTTAACTGTCAAAACCCCTCGATTCTCCCCCCCCCCCCCCCCCAAAAAAAAAGATCGTGGATTTCTACAATCTCAACAAAACATTCTGCAGGTTTATTTATTATTTTATCATATTACATGATGTTGAAATCTTAAAAACTACTGTGAATATTATATATTATAATCAGGTTCATTAATTATGAACTGATGAGAACTCTGCGCTATTGGATTAACTAGACCTAGACTATACTACTTACAAATATGCATTCAAATTTCTGCGATTGGTCAACTAATATCTATCTTGTATAAAGGCTTTACTGTAGATGGATGTCTTTCAGGTTTGGTGTCACAGTTCTTGATTCGCATCACATTACCTCGCTAATTTGCAGCTTGACTGACTCCTGACAACATCGTTCACTTTAAAGCAAAGTTTCCAAGTTTAAAATTTCTAATGAATGACTCCCTTATTGTATATGTCACAATTACGACATGTTGTATGTTGTTGACATGATACTATATACAGAAATTATCGTATTTTTTCTTTGTACTAACAAATATGATGCTCCATTTTATTTTTCTTTTTTTTTTTAATATTCAAGATTAATGCCATGACATTTCTCTTTTTTTCTGCCATGTTCATTTTAATTATTTTTTATTAATTTGTCATAAATTTTATATTACTTTTATTTTTCAGACAGACCAAGCTACAATTTATTGAATAAGAGCTTAATTTAAAGTTAAAATGTAATGGTCATATTATTATTATTATTATAATTAAACAACAATTGATTATATTTAATAGCATGCAATACCCAATAAACATGACACTTTACCTATAAGTATATGCTATTTTTTTATAATCAATTTTCCGCGTCAATTAATTTAATAATAGGATGGTCGGCAGTTCCATGTCAAATTTTATTCAAACTGGTACATGGTGATAAAAAAAAACATTAAATCTTAAGTAGGCAAACGCTGGGATGAATTGCTAGTCTATAATAGGCCGTAGCAGACTTGATTTGGAAAATTTAAAAAAAAAAAAAAAAAAAAAAAAAATCACTATGTATAAAGTATCGGAAGGTTCAAGTAAAAAGTCATGCAATCAGTACCTAAAATAAATACCACTGGGTTCAATTCAGATTCAGAATAGATTTTATTTCAAATGCACAAGATTCAAGATTCAAGATAGGTTTTATTTCATCTCATTACATGATACATAAAGTACATGAACATAACACAATTTAAGGTTAGCCAACATAACAGTCTTTTACCCAAAGTAAAGCGCCTTATCATTACTGGAATGCTACCTGTCACACAGTTAAGCTCGAAGGGTTGCATACCCTAGGCCCCTTTTGAGTGCATGTGCGGCGCGACCAAAATGTGTTATCAATATGATCATCTCAATTCTATAAATATTACACATACATTTTTGTAAAAACGATGTCGTACAGAGCTGAAAATTAAACTGATCTGAATCTGTTGACTTATTGAATCCATTACATAATAAATACATTGAATTTGTATATGCATTGAATTTGTATATGTATTGAATTTGGGGGCGGTCTGAGTTCTCCGGGTGCTATGCATATCAAATTTGTGAACTCAACAAATATGCATATTAACCAATATTATATTATTCTAATTCATGTGTGTATTATGTTTGGATGTTATTGTTATGCATTTTTGTTAATATTTATTAGTTTAATTAACATGAACATAATATGTTTTCTTGTACAATAAAAAAAGTTTGATTAAAGAAAAGAAAATAAACAAAATAAAATTTATCCTATAATAATGTGAATTTGAAATGAAACCTATTTTTAGTATTTGAAATCTGAATCTGTTTTTTTCTAAATTTGTTTGCACTAATATTTATATCAATGCAATGATATATATAAACCAAATATATATATAATAGCTTGTTGTAACAGCATGCGAGTTTTATCTGTATCGGAATTAAATTAATAACGTTCAGCAAATTCAAGCATGGTGTGTAATGTATGTAATAATTATAAATATGATAGAGTATTTTATCTTTAATATCGAATCTCTTTAGCAGGTCATAATTTGCTATAGTTTTTATGTGAAATACAAATTCTTCGAATTATCAGCAAGAAAAAATACAACATACATCTAATTAAGACCAAAAAATTATATGCTGTACACAATCGTTTAATTAAGACACATTTCAATGAAATATTTTTTTCCAGGAAAGTGTTATCCATGCTTATGACATTTAAAAAAATGAGGTTTGCATCAACATAGTAAGCTATAAGTTTTTTTTATCTTTAAAACAGTCTTAAAAAAATTACTAGAATTTTAATTTTTTCATTCATTTGCTCTGTAGTCCATAAAAAATAATTATATGGAAGGGTCCGGGGGAAGGGGGGAGGGGAAGTACGACGTTTTGCTTAAATGAAGCTCCATAGTTTGACTCATTGTCACGTGTTTACTGGGAAGCTGAGGGTGAGCAATTGATAATTTTTAGACATTCATCGAACAGCATGCAATGATTTAAAATAGTCGATAACAATATCAATTCTGAAAAAAAATGGATTGTGTTTCTTTATATTATATCATACACAGTACACTGAGAAATTAACATATGCAACAAATATATTGATTTTAATAATTATACAATCTGCACTGTATTAAGATGCATGGGTCTTCTTAATAATTTAAGGATTTAGGCCTTTCACTATAATAAGACTCTTCAATGCAAACAACTGACTTCTTTTCAACGTAGGTCGTTATCATCAAAGCGATGATCGAGCTACGGAGGATTAATAAGTATAACATTGATTCAGTGTGATAATTTAAGACTGTTTGATCCCCCAAAACTAAATTTTCTTCATGTAAATTTCGGTGAAATAATAAACAAAAATAATAACTCAAATTCTTTTATCTTTTATGCAATATTATATATTTTTTTTTAATTTCCAAGTACCTTTGATATAGACATGACAAATGAAGTATGTGGGATTAAAAGTAAAACAAATATTAAATACATTAGATTCAAGTAGACGAAAATTTAACCACATGCACGACTTCACACGCACCCATGCATGCACATGAAACCCTCGTAAAAATATAATTATATACAAATAAAACAAGGCTGTATATATTATATAGTAAATTTTTATAATTTAGAACAATATTATAGTGAATATAACCATATAACAAATCAAATAAATAATACCAGTTTTGTTTTATTATAAGATAAAAATGGTTAAAAACATAATATATAATTATACAAATATTATCATGTGTATATACTTTTAAAAATTGCACAAATATGCAGAAAGTATATAATATTACACGAATAATTATATTTGACAATGTTCACTTGCAATGATTTTTATAAGTATGTACAATATTTTATAAAGTCATGATATTATAATTCTATGAGATTAATATAATTTATCTTAAAAATAATAATTATATACTATATATGCACACAAATTTACTATGCATTTATCTATGCATTTATGATATAATAATTGAAATTATTATAATTATTTTTTTAAGAAGGAACTTTTACAAAAGTAGCATCTATATGAACTATATAGGTAACATTGAATGTTGTCCAGAGTTTTTCATTAAAAATAAATCTCATGCAAGGTAAGAGAATGAAATATAAATATTATTCACAGGCATATGTTTGTATTAAGCGGATTTACAGGTCAAAGAGTTAACTGCTAGCATCTGTGGCTTAAATAAAACCGTGCATATAAAGCATGTGTCACGGATTATCTGAGAGGAGGAGGCATCATCAGCTCGATAGTCGTCACTTCGTGAGTCCGCTTGCTTGTTTGCTTGACACAATGCTCGCGGTCCTCTTCTACTATATACAGCAGTAAACGAACGCGAGGAGCAACAGCATGAGCGATGTTTTATACATACATACATGCAGTACAATGCAATTTACGATAGAAAGTTGAATACCGAATAGTGAAGTGACGTGACAGAAATATAAAAGGTAAAATTTCTTCTCAGTGTAAATCAGTAAACTAGATTTTTAGAATTAAAAGAAAAAAAAAAAAAAAAAAAAAAAAAAAAAAGGAATTGGTCAGAGAGAAAAATACAGTAGAATTTACTTTAAATATAGTTTTCTTAAAAGTAATCCATGAGTCGTTGGTGAGCACAAAGGTTCACGATGTATATTTTCTTTAAATAGCTTATTTAAAATGTAAACGAGAATTTGGGCAGTCTAAAGTAATGATGAACTATCTACGTTTACATGATGGTGTTTAATACGGATTCGTTGACGACGGATAATGTTATTCTTATGAGGCGTCGTCAACGGATACGCATTAAACACCGTCATGTAAACGTAGTGATTTTTATACTTTTTTGGTAGCTAGCTAGCATACGCGTAAATAATATGATAAGACAAGGTAAATTTTAAAGCTGTAATGATGGGTTTTAATGCCAGGTTAATTGTAACGTTTTAAATTTATAATGGTAAAAACATATAAAAATGTGTAAACAATTGAGCTGCAATGCAAGAAATAATAATTATTTTATAAATAAAGCATTAAATTTATTTATTTATTTATTTATTTATTTATTTATTTATTTATTTATTTATTTATTTATTTATTTATTTATTTATTTTTTTATTTTTTTATTTTTTTTTATTATTTATTTATTTGTGCATCCATGCGATCCGTGCAATTGAAAAAAATTACACTTAAAGGTGGTAATAACTTAATAAACTAATAAACAAACTTAATAAGATTATTATACTATAACAAACTCGTACGAATACCAAGTATCAATATAGCCTAATTCAACTTTCCGCCATGCAGCATATTAACTACAGGAACTCATGGAAACCTGTAGCAAAAAGTCCGGCCCATACACCCGAAGGAGCATCTCCTGAATGCAAGGCTCATGTCCGAACCGTGGAAAAGTATCTCACCAACAAATGCGAACCCGCAACTTCCCTCTCATAATATAGTACTGGCAGCGACAGTTGTGTAAGCAGGCCAAGGCAGCTATATAGTGCTATATTCTTCAATACTCATGGAAATATTATATGCAAACAATAGCAACATGTATATTATACATGATATAATATTATACTTTATTACTTTGTGTACCTAATATAATACATCAATGCATGCATGATGCATTGATGCCCACTATAGTATAACATAATATAAACATTCAGTTTACTGATTGATTATTAATTATTATACTGATACTGTAGATTATACCTTAATTTTATAACAAAATAGAGTATTAAACATTTTAAGTGATATGAGTAAGATAACAACAAAACAAATATGTGCTTGCGTTGCATATATCTATATATCATACCACCGTGAGGTTCTGCAACTTACGTCACATTGTCCCTGCTGCATGAATGTGATGCAACTCGCTCTACCTCCGTGTTGAACAAGTTGCCTGACGTGAAGGCGAGATTGTTCTGGCGAGCCGCACTTGTATATTGTAATTGGTTTCAGAGGGGTTGGGGAAGTTGGAGGAAGCGATTTATCCCAGAATAATATTTCTCAAACTTTAAAAGAGCGATGGCTGGGGGTGGAGAGGATGACTTTTAAGCCTTTTTCTTTCGTGGAAAAGGTTAGATCTCTCACCATCGCCCGTGAATTCTCCACTACCAAAAAGGTGTACCCCTCTCCTTATGGAATTTGTATGCTATTCAGGGGTACACCTTTTTGGTTCTGATAGTAGCTGGTAATATAATATTCGTCAGTTTCATTGTTTTTTAGTGTTATACAAAAGAATTGTTTTTAGTTATTTTTTTATGTTTTCAAATATAATGGTGTTAATTGGTATAATAATTATTAATTTAAGTTGTTACTTTAAAACTTCACTCTTATATTATGTTATTTTTAGTTATACTTAATTTACCGTACATGTCTATAGCCCGTTAATTTACTCAAAATCCGAAAATCTTGAGATGAAATGAGTAAGGTGAATGAATTAAGAAGTTAATATATAGGAATATATATATATATATATATATATATATATATATATATATATATATATATATATATATATATATATATATATATATATATATATATATATATATATAATTGTAAAGTAACCTGATGAAGGAGCTGGCTGTGATTTTATTTAAGAGCCTCAGATATTCATCTGTTGTGCTAATAGGAAGCCACAAAAATACTATTATCAAGGCAGCCAGCACCAATGTAAACTTAATAAGCACGTCTTATGCAAATACATAAATATTGATAAATACTGTTTCGACGCTACCGGGCAATAATCTATACAGTTCGTAATAGTATTATTACTGTGAATATTTATTTTGCATTCTATACTCTCTCGTCAAGTTGAGTATAAATTAATTAACATGGATGCTATTCAACAGACAATGAACAATCTTCATGAAATTTTTGATTGCATATAGGAACTCGATTGATGTATTTTCAATTTTTTTCTGCTTTTTTTTTACCCTCTAACACCTCAAAATTGAAGGGAAAGACACAGTGATGCAATAGCCATGCAACGTTTTTCCTTCTGCTTGCTTGTTAAATATTTGCATGACTATGACGTCACAGCATTTTGCAGCACGATTTTAAGAGTGTTGTAGGGTTTAAAAAGATCTGAGAAAATGTTGATAATGCATAAATCGAGGTCCTCAATCCAAATATGCAATAAAAAATATAATGATTTTTTTTTTAACCATAACTTATTACTTACATATAGTTACGACTAATCATCTGCAGTAAGATGAATCGCGTGGATGAATTAGAATTATTTTACTGGTAGTTAAAAATAATGCGGAAATTTTAGGTCGATACTATCACTCTGAAGTGCTACTTTTAGTAGTAGTTTCTTTTTAAGAAATTTTGAGTTTTCTTTCAATTGTTGTTACTAATGAATTTAATGATGTGTGTTTTCGAAAAATAGCGTAATAATAAATAATGTTTCAAATTCACAATTCATAAATACAATACAATATACAATACAAGAATATCCATATACAATACAAGAAATAAATCGAAGGTAGTAGTAAAAAAACACCAATCTGCTTTTTATAAAAATAATCCATATTACCAAACGCATAAAACTCACGATTTTATACCACAATCATTGCGAGATGAAAGTAGTGATAATGTATTCAAAAATAAACTGAAAACTATCTTAATAAAAAAAGAGTATTACAATATTAAAGAATTATATTCAGAGGACACAAAAATAACAGATGGAGATGTAGCAAACTGGAACGTAGCTGACACAGCATAATAATTACTATAGTGAGAAAACCAATATATTAATGTAAAACTTATCATCCATTAAGATCATCAAGATAATGTGATACAGTGAAAAAAAAAGGGGAAAAATAACATCAAACATGTGATTGTGGTTAAATTTTCATATTAAAATCTTATCTTTAACTGATAAAAATATAAATATAATTTTCATAATAATTCATACAAGAAGAGTAAGTGCATCAAGAAACTTATTGTACTGTGAAAAGAAGAAATAAATTATGTGAATATATGACAATTTATGCAAAAGTGCTTTTAAATAACTAATTTACTACTAGTAAATTATTAAAATAACCAATTAATTTGTCATGATGTATAGACTTTTAATTGAATTTAAAAGTTGTGTGTTAAATATATTATGGTGCTAATGTGATGTTTAAAAAGACACAATTTTAATTATTGTATTAATTTTATAGATCATATATATTTTAAATATTGTTTGGGTATATGTGTTTAAATTTATTAAATTTAGGCTAATTTTAATTAGAATTAAGTATGTTACATATTTAATGTAATAATTGACGTGATCCATGCTGTACAGCCTATGATCGAAATAAAAATTTGAATTTGAATAATTATTTTTCAATTAAACTTCAATCTTTACTACATTTTAATTCATTAAAGTATTGACAGTATGATAATAAAATATTATTTATTTTAGTGCTGAACTGCTGAATGGAGTACCGACCTCAATTTTTTTTTTATTGCAGAAATGTATAGAGGGTGTAAAGTTATGTTACTCTGATTTTTTTTTCAGAATTTTTAGGGACCGGAAAGTATTGCTAAAATTTTTGGCGAGGTCGGGTTCGAATCCACGTCCCTTTTGGGTCCTATCTTTTATCGTCTTTTATTAAGAGAGGCGGCAAGAGGCGGCACTTTTTCTGCACCTTCAATAATTTTAAAAAAATAGTTGCCGGGCTCTAAAAAATCTGAAACAAATCAGAGTAGCATAACTTTGCACCCTCTATCCATTTCTGCAATAAAAAAAATTGAGGTCGGTACTCCATTAAATAAGTATTTAAATATAAATATAACCGTATATTTTATAGTTCTACTGATGTAAATATAAAGTACATAAGATTTTTTTTAGATACTTTGTATAATTATATTTAATTACCATACACCCTAACTGTATATATAAACTATATATTTTAAATATACTATGACTTATAAATTCTTTATTAGAAAACAGCATAGAAGGAGAACTCGTTGGAAAAAATCAGCAATATGTGAATACTTGAGCTATGAGCATTTACCATATTAAACGTAATCCGTGCTAGTGTAACCCAGTGTAATTATATCACTTCAGTGGCTTCTTCACCATTCCGGTACTTGCAAGTAAGAAGGAAAGAAAGAGCAGCAAATTTTAAATATGGGGCATGAAAGTGAGAGAATCAGAGAGAATGAAAGGTGTTGTTAAATTATATTATATTTATAGCATCCAAAGCAGAATTTCGACAGTGTAAAAAAAAAAAAAAAAAAAAAAAAAAAAAAAAAGTGACCAGAAATACTGCATTACAAATAATGTTATTGTTTAAAATTGTCGTAGTGCAGAAATTTAAAACTTAAATAATATTCTTTTACTAATTTACCAGTAAGAATTTTTTAACTTGCCTTATAAATTTTAATTTACACTCAACACTTTTCAATGTTGCAGGCAGTTTATTGTATATGTACAGTATATTAATGTATTTGTTAAGGAGTATATAGTGTAGAGAATTCACATCTTTAGGAAAAGGTGGGAGTCATTTTTTATTCTTGTGTTATGGTTATGTATTACTGTGGCGTTTGTTTTAAATTTAATTTGATATACAGTATCGTAAATATCATGAATATTATCAAAGGGTATGCTCATTCATTTCGATATAACATTTCTATGATATATAATTTTGCATTATATCCTATTCTATTATGTTAAAAATACGGCGGTTTGACTGCTAATATGATGAATGTAGTTGTAATTCATGTGAATGTGTGGAATAAAGTTTATTTGTTGTACACTATAATATTTTTCTACAATTTAATATTAAAGAATTCTATATAATATATATTCCATTCTACCATTACTTATTATGATTCTACTTACTTATGATTCTACTTAATCTATTCAAAATAATATTATTTCTGTTTTATATTTAATCATTCATTGAAATAATGTATTATAAAAAATATATTATAAATATGAAGCAGCAGTGAAATAAAATAGAAATTGGAAATTGTTAACTTTGCTTTATCCAAATGATGGTTAAAAACATGTCATTATATGTTAGCGTCAGTGCAAAATAGAGAGAACTAAAGCCAAATGGAATTAAGTTTGAAACAAGAAATAGCACTTTCCCTTATATACCTTAAAGTTTAATGTACTATATATTGTTTTCAAAATATAAGCTATCATAAGTATTATAATACAAAAAAAATATTTTACAGTGTATTTTTTATGCACTTATCTTATCTTAATTATCTAATATGTAAAAATACTGAAATTTATAGCGTTGTGTTTAGATTCCGCAAATCCATAAAAAATAACTATATTACGTTTGTAATTTTGTATACAGGGGAGTCGTAGATCACAACAGCAGAAACAAAAAAGAAAATATCTATGATATCTTTAAAAAAAAAATAATAAAAAATAAGAGTGGAAGAAGTGAGTCAACTGGGAGGTTAAAGAGTGAAAGTATAGAGAAAGAAGGTACTGTAACTTACGAAGATGACAAAAATCACGACGGACTCCGCTCCAGTTTTGTTGGAAGCTTATAGCTAGTGCCATAAACATCCGGCTGGAAGGAGTATAGCTGTATAGGCCAGTGCGAGTATACACAAAGCATTGTAGGGAGGGATGCAACAAAGATAAAAATATATGGATCGGTGGCGCCACATATCTACAAGAATAACTACAGCACACCCTAGCTAGCTCCACTTCTAGCTTTCCCATAGATACTGTATTGCTGGGCTATACAAAATGTACTGTACAAGACAAAACCCTCTGATGCTTATTACTTTATAGTTTAAAAGTATATAGCAGATAGCTGCATGGGTGGATCCTCTCTCCTATACCCTTTCCTTTTTCGTATCCAAATGTGTTAAATTTTTTCCTATACATAAACATATTCATACTGTGCGGTTTATTCATTTATTTTATTCCTTACTACGGCACAATAAATAAATTGTAAATAATAAGTTACAACACCCTTGTCGTTTTTTTTTTTTTTTTTTTTTTTAACTGTATATAATTTTGTTTTCTGTCTTGCATGGTTTCTGACGTAATTAAGTTGTGCAACTAGTAATTATTTTATGTAATAATATTAATTGCTATCTGTTTTTATTTTTAATTATTTAAAATATAATTTAATTTATCAAATAAGTATAATTATTTATATTATTCATGATTAAATTCTTAGAATAAATGTTAGTTTCTCATAATATGTCCCTATATTAATATAATATGTGATTCATGTTGTCCTGTACAACGAATAGTTTGAAGTAAAATAAATAAAAGATAATAAAAAATAAATAAATAAATAAATAAATAAATAAATAAATAAATAAATAAATAAATAAATAAATAAATAAATAAATAAATAAATAAATAAATAAATAAATAAATAAATAAATAAATAAATAAATAAATAAATAAATAAATAAATAAATAAATAAATAAAGTTAAAATGTGTTAAAATATGTTATAAACGTGCCGAAAGTTAAAGTTTGTTACAACAGTTTCTAATGTTTTTGTATTCTAGTAACGTTAAAAAAAAAAATGTAGACATAGCTTATAGCTAGATATAGCTTATAGGAATTTACCTGTGAGAATAAATAACAGTATAGTTATAATTATTAGAATTTAATGTTGAATAATTAATTTTAATATACTGATTTAAATTGTTTTGAACATATGCATGATTAAAATTGAATTCGTGATGTGTTATGTCTGCAGCGGTAACACGATAACATGGATACCTGACGAGCTGTGTGTAATATTGACACCTATTTTCCATTGTAAAAATAATTTAACTGTAATAAAAAACAAATAAAGAACAACCTGCAATAATTACATTGTATGTTTTCATAACGACGAGCAGAGAGTTGTCAATTTTATTGTTGTGAAAAAGGAAATAATTATAGATACCGTTTAGTGTGAGTATAATGAATGAATTGAATGAATAAGTTCCCCTGCACTACCTTTATTGTATCTACACACGTATAATTATGTACACATTATGTAGTAAATACACATTACACAAGACATATACATAATAACTGCAGGAGTATCCGCTCATTATAATACAAGTTTATGACAGTTGAAGCACATCATTTATTCAGATAACATTTCAACAAGTCATGAAAAGTAAATCACAAATATCCAACTTTCCATTGTGCAATAATACATATAATAGTATTTATTACGAAACAATTCATAATTTTTTATGGTACAACAACTATACAACAACAACGCATCAGTAAATTCATTTTATATATGACATTGTTTTACATTTTAAAACGTAATATGAAAAGTAAATCACAACAAGTATATTGTATACTGTGTCAAAGGCTCTCAAATCAGCCCTAAGTCTTTGAAAATAATCTATATTTAAGTTTGAGTTAACTTAATGAGCGGTTAAGTGTCTGTCTGGCTCCTCGTGCCGCCTCGTTGCCTGTCTGTGGCCATTCTGATGCCGCGCGCCCGCCGTTTATATACATTCGTGTTCTGTACGTGTATATCGATCCTGGTGCCAAGACCACACTAAATTCAACACAATATTATATAGCTATTAGTATTAGCTAAGTCATAACTTCTATGGTATGTTCATGTTTCTAAAAATTTTAAACACAAAACTATAAATTATATTATAGTTCTGCATGCATGATCATTTGTCATTTTTTGTTTGTGATGTTAATATAGTTCTCACTTAATAATATTTATGATAATTTAACAATCAAAAGAGCATGGAGAATGATAGATATAATAATTTGATTGTTCTTTAACTTTACTGGCAAAAAGAAAAAAATGTAGGAATTGTACAGAGTATACATAATACATATATCGATTTATAAGAAAGAAGAACGTAATTAGTGCCTTCATTGGTACATTAGCCTCATATATTTTACCCAAATAGAGTCATAAAGACTGACAATAACGAATGAATACTTCGGAACTTAAGAACTTTACCTTAAGACTGTTTTCGGGCGTTACCGTGCAGCAGTTCATTCATCTGTATCGGAATTGGGACTGCAGCTCCTGCAAGTTGTTGTCCTGAGGTGTACCGAAATGATCACAAAAAATGCCTATTTGTTTGTTTACATGATATCAGCAACGATGTATATTGAATTATATTGGAGGTCAGTCGATATGGCCTGTTTTTACTTTTTATCACTCGTGTCTTGATGTCAAACGTCTTTTATATTATGACGTCACCCACATAAAGCCTGTATATAGGCATGTTATACGGTCCCGTCGGTATGTAATTGAAATAGAACGTATATATAATCTTAGTGTACCACTCATTTTACTCACTATAAACTGTACATTACATTAAACTGACTGAATAATTTATTATAATTTAACTACAGCAAAGGAGATTTTACATGAAACAACAACAACAACAACAACAACAACAAAAATTGATGGGATGATGACAATGATGTTACCAAAGAAATTCACTTGGCAACCTAAGTATTATAATTCAATTCATATGGGCGAATGTTTACTATAGCGTGTGGTTACTGTATTACATTTCTTTTTATAAACATGAAGTGTTTGTAATTTAAACTTGAATTTTAATATTTTTTTATATACTAGAAGAAGAGCTGACGACGCTCTATCGTCAGATACGTACAGTTTATGGGTCATACTGGATTGAGGTGAGGTCCTTAAGATACCCTCAATATGGAGTAATGTATTAATAATAAATAAGTGTGTATCGTGCAATACAACAACATAATGCATATTAAAATTATTAAACAAACAGTGCACAATGGGTGACTAAAAAGGGGGAGAGCTCATTCTCAAGATGTTCACTCAGTATATATATATATATATATATATATATATATATATATATATATATATATATATATATATTATAGCGTCTTTTTATTTCAGCGTCGATTTTATGTATTTACAATGAAACAGTATTGATTAATTCAATGTTGTGTCATTACATATCTTTAATATGACCAAAATACCAGAATTTATACCACGTTAAATGCAATTCAATTAAAAAAATTAAAACTATTTCCTTTTACAACACACCTTGTATTTTATAAGTAAGTTTGATTATTGTTTTAATAAAAATGTTAATAAAATTTAGGTTTCTTTAAAAAGTCATATTATCGGAAGAAATGTACGTATTTACTAAAATTTGATATGAAAAAGCTTTTTTTTTTTTTTTTTTCCTCCCTTTGACATCGGCATATTGACTGATGTAACGTTACACCCTTCTAAGGATAAAACAAAAGAAATACGAGGATCTCGGTGATGGATGTGTGCGTGCCCGCGAGGACGAGAGGGAGATGATGATGATGCCAGTCATCCAGGAAAGATCAAAGGTGAAAGAGGCGTTCAATGGGATGCAAAAAATAAAGAGTGGGTACTCTGGAAAAAAACTCGACCACTTTGGATTTTAAATTTAAAGCGGACAATATAAATAAATATATTATACATATTATATTATACACTGAATAATCACATATAATATTTAAATATTATTTATAATTATTCATGAATAAAATCTATGTATGTTTACGAAAGATTACCTTTTTACACTGTGTGGGACAAGACGTTCGATATATCTTCGATATACTTTTAGTGGTGATGGCTAGACATAGATGCTCTTTTTCATGTCCCAAAATTGCAAGTCTGAAGCATTTTCTCTTGACACTGGTTCAAATAAGCCAGGCACAGGAAACGTTCGAGCTATTTTGAGGTGTACTTAATAGAAAAAAAAACTCAATGAAACTCTGAGTAATGATGTAATCAACAGTACAGTGTGGCAGCTATATTATTATAATATTTAGTGTAAAGCAGCAGACTGCAGCACCGAGTTTGTTCCTAAGAGAGATAGATTTCAATTCCAAAAGTTTATACTTGCTAGTGGAAATGTATGAATACTAATGAGGTATAACATGCTGGGCATGCATGGTTTGCGCGAGAGCACGTTTTGCGTGGTGTGCCTTCCCCGCCCGCCCAGCTCATAAGCCGGCCCCCAACAGTATCCAACTGTATCACATTGTTCCTCACACTATTCCTAGACGGGGAGAAGCGAGGATGCTTCTCACCATGTTCATATGTTACATAAATATAATATACATATTTATTTTATGCTCTGCAATTGCAGACAAGTCTCATTAGTCTTCATTAAATAGTCGTTCTTCTGTCTTAGAAAAGATTAAAATTCAAGTTTATTTTTATTATAATATATTTTACATTTTTATGATTATATAATATATTATATGCAATATTTAGCATACATCTAACAATATAAATAATTGTGTATACAATTTGAACCAGTGTAAACATATTAATTTATTAATCATGTATCTTCCAGAAGCTGCATGCATTTTTTTTAAATGTGTCAATATAGTAAATATTTAAATATGTAGTAGTATAATTATTAATTATATTATATTATTTTAAGCAAGTTTATAGTGAAGTTGTGAATTGTGAAATAACATTTCTTAAATTTTACGATGTTTTGATTATTTTGTATTTGCTGAAAATTAACACTTAATTACATGTGAAATACGAATGAAGAAACACAAAGTTGTATTATTTTTAAAATAGTTATAGAAATTGTAAATTATACTTTTATATAATATTTATTAATTTACAAATTTAATGTACCATTAAATGATATTATCTTGACACAAGAGATTACAAGCTTAAAATAAATTAAGCTTTAAATTAATTTTGATTATATACTGAGGTAAACATAATCAACAGAATGTAAATTTCATTTACAACTGTGTACTGATATTAAACTTAGCACATTATACGAGACAGGAGTGAAGCAGGCAAACTGGAGCACTGTCCCGGTTGACTGACTTTTGATCACTGTACGGTATAATGTATGTACACCTCTGGATGCACGAACGTTACCTGCTATTGTAGGCATTACTTTGCAATCTATACAGGAGAAGCGAAATTGAACCTTCTTAGCATGGAATTTTGTTAGTGCTTTTTCCACTTCTACTAAAATTGCAAATCAATCTACATACATGTAAGTCTCTTGTAATTGCATCAAAAGGCAGCGATACCCAACGACTATAGTTCTTGAGCGATACCGTTACTGAGATATGCGTACAACAGTGTATAAATATATAATTTTATAAATTTGGCTGTTTTGTTTGTTTGTTTATAACATAAAAAAATAAACTCATTGTCAATAAACACCTTTCTATCTTAGATGGTGATCGAAGAAATGTTTACGAGAGCATGACTGTACAGTCAACAGTCAACTGTCGTGAAGCGCGCATGCAAGACATCAATAAGTAAACAGCGGCGCGAGAACAGAAGCGCCTTCAAGATATGCAACTTGTCTTGCAGAAAAGACTAACATGTTGCGTGTCGGAAAGGATGAAGATTATATCAGACGTATTTACGTGTTAATACATCAATGAGATATTTTTGTGGTTCTTATGAATCTTACGTAATTTCAAATAGCAATAGTTGTTTTATCGTAAGTGGTACGATCTTGCTGTTAGTCAAATGAGTGAGATATCACTTTTATGCATAAATTATGACGTATATAACTGAATGCTTACATTACATTAAATTCAACCAACAAAATTAATAAGATTGTTACTAAATTTTTTTGTAAATTAAGACATTTTGTGACTGAACTATAGGCTATATATGTATATGTTATTAACAAGAGGTTTGAATGAATGATCAACACACTCAGCCTAATTTACTGTTAATAAATTTAATATGTTAGTGTAAATAGGCTGGTGAAATAGTATATAATTTTATAAGTACTAGCAAAAGTTTTAAAATAAGTTATTAATTAGCTATCGCATTACCTTATATCATTAGCACAAAAAAAAAGTAAGACAGCAAGTTGCAAACTTTCGCTCGCCTCAGAATTTTCCCTCACAATTTTAATGTTTTGTCTGTACATGCTAAAACATGACTGATAGCTGATGGCACGTCAGCCTTTGTAAAGCCTATATTACACGATACAATTTTTCTGATTATTGTATACAATTTTTCCTTGCAAGAAAATTTCCTCTCCATACAAAAAAATGGAGATTAAGTTTTCTTGTAAGGAAAAATTGTATACAATAGTTAGAAAAATTGTATCGTGTAATACCGGCTTTACACTGGATCTGACGTCACATGCAAGGGCCTAATTTGACTGCACATATATTTTTTGGTTCCAATTCTGGCATATTTGATTTGATTTACAAGGAAACACGTTGTAACCGTTTCCTGCTATCACATTTGTATACGTATAGTCGTACACATGCATCACATATATTAATTATCATGTATTTAAAAATGCTTCACGAGTTAACTATTTTTTTACACTGTTTATTTTAAACAATGAAATTAATATCAAAATGAATTATTGAATATAATGTATGTTATTTTAAAATAAAATACTATATTTTACATATAAGCAAAAAAAAAATATATATATATATATATATCTAATTCCTGTATAAAGTATATATTAAATTGCTTTAGTTGACAATGGACAACATACATGAAATCTTTTTATTGCAGAAATGAATAGAGGGTACCAAATTATGCCACTCTGAATTCTTTTAGATTTTTTTGAAACCCAGAACTATTTTTAAATAATTATTAAAAGTGCGGCCACGCCCCCTAGAGGCGTCAATAGGCGTCCAGTCTCTATCCTTTATATTAAAGCTGCAGGGGTGCCAACTGAAATCACAGGACTTTCAATAATTATTTAAAAATAGTTCCGGGTTTCAAAAAAATCTGAAAAAATTCAGAGTAGCATAATTTGGTACCATCTATTCATTTCTGCAATAAAATTTTTTCATCATGTATGTTGTCCATTCATAATTTTTCAATGTACAACAAAATTATAAGCTATCATTATTAATAATTTTTAATATAACTGCAACGATAAAATATAATATAAAGATATAAAAAGACAATAAAAATTGATGTGGTGAAAATGCAATACTCATGTAAGCGAGAGGTCAATCATTTATGATATTGTGGAGAGGGTGTGAAAGCAACACACTGTTACTTTATATTGCAAGCTATACACCTAGCTAACATGATTTTATTCGTTTTATTCCATTTAATACTACTTGTGTGACTCTTCATTCACAAACAAAGCAGATGGTCGTGTCAGCTTCTTTATTGGTAAGTTCCCATGGCAACCAAATTAATTGAATTTCAATGCTGCCTGCTTGTTTTATATCAAACAGCTACCGTTTTCTGTGCATTTTTTTATGCTCTTTCTCTTTTCAATTGTGTAAGTGCTACGCCACAATAATGTAAATTAGCATTAATAGTATTTTTTTAAGGCTTCTTCTTCATTTTAATTTAAAAATATGAATTAATTATCAATATAATATATGTATATTTAATTAAATATTTATTTCAATTATTTATTCCATTCGATTAAACAAATATATATTATTAAAAAAGTATACGTAGTACTTGTAAATCAAATTTGTAAAGGTATTTGAAATAATAAAATTAAAAAAAAAAAAAAAAAACAAGAAAAAAAAAAAAAAGGAGAGGATGTATGAACAGAATAGAGATTATCATTTTTAATTGATATTAATTGTTACTATATAACAATGTTTATAAAATAAAATACCATTTTAAAGTTAAATTTCTTAAATTTACGAAATCTCTGATGAGAGCATAGATTTTGATTGAGTAAAGATTTGTTTCATTCAAATTTGATCATTTTTTTTTTTTTTTTATATTTGTGAAATAAGTTACAGAAATAGCCTTCAACCCTTTAACTCATATTTATTTTAAAAATAATGATGTCTAGCCTGTATAATATATCATGTGTCTCGGTAATGACATACGTACTTTATTTTTACAAATGATAGAAATTTGAACGTTATAAAAGTCTAGAATATCAATATTTTTTTGTTAGCCTCATTGAAATCGATTCATGTGTTGTAATTTTTCCAGACAAAATTCATATTGTATATTATATATAGTATAGTAAAAGGTATATGTCATTTCTACCTCTGCTAATGGATATTTGGAGTTCGCTGGCTATTTAAGGGCTAGAAAAACGAAAAAAAAAAAAAAAAAAAAAAAAACTGATATTATAACTGTAACTCAGATGGAGGTACTCAATGCAAGATGATAGTCTGGGTATACTCCAGGGAGAAAATGGGGGGGGGGGGGAGGGGGAGACGACCGTTGCTAGCTTGGCCAAGAGGGACTCACCATAGGTCATACAGCCAGACTGAGTATATAGTAACCCACCCTATACTACTTCTCTACATAAACGTCGATAGGAAAGCAACGTTGGCAGCAGCAGACGCTGTGACCTGGAGCTCCGAGGTCAAACGAGGGCAGGTCAGCCTAGCTACTTTATAGTTGGAGTTGCTGCTGCCTGCTTGCATACAGGCTGAAACGTCTGCGCAATATTGCACTCTCAATCAATTCACTGGGTCCCGCAGGCCACTATCATATCGTTATGCATTGCAGCCAGCGCATTTGACTAGAGTGTAGGGCTATAGGCAGGCAAGCCAGCCAGACACACCCTTTGGCTAGCAGATCAGTGTAACACATTGTATTTAGGTCCCCGAGCACTTGTCTCACTTAACCTCCGTCTCAAGCCTCACTCTATGCCACCCACCCACGAGCGTACAACTCTCGCTGATGAACTCTCTGCCCTTTCCCCCAACCTTTTTCTTCTTTACGCTGCTTCTACTCCTCTGTTCTGGACGCCAACATCTTAATCAATCACTCTCTTGCTTCTTGCTCCAGCAGAAACAGTCAAGGGTTGCAAGAGAGAGAGAGAGAGAGAGAGAGAGAGAGAGAGAGAGAGAGAGAGAGAGAGAGAGAGAGAGAGAGTGAGATTTTTTCCCTATATAGCATTATAGTGACTCACTAATGAAAAAAAAAAAATCATCTAAATCAAATCAATAAAATTGTTCCTAATATGTAATATGTAATCCTAATATGTAAGTATAAATTATTATCTCATTATCTCAAGTTGACAGTATATCATCACAAGTTAATATTACTATCAGAACCAAAAATGTGTACCCCTCTCCTTATGGAACTTATATGCTATTCATGCAGGGGTACACCTTTTTGAATGTGGTAGTAAGGCTAATTGTCTGATGTATTGAATTTCATTTCTATGTTTATTATTAAAATTATTAATTATTATATATATTTTTATCTCTATATTGTATTAGTTAAAAAATTTATTACATTGACTCCATTGTTTCAGTATATCTTGCAATAAACTAATTTTGAAATTTTGATTTCTCCTCTACTCAAGCTCCAGCTTATTGAGGTCTAAACTTATTTGTTTTCATTAAAAAAATGTAACATCATGTATAAATTGGTTGAAAAAAAAAAAAAAAAAAATGACAAAAAATAAAATACTGACTAAATGTGGTGAACTGTTGTATTATGTGTAAAAAAAATGTAATGAATAAAAGATGTCTATTGATTACAATTAACCAAGTACTATTTTTTTTCTTAGCGAATCATTGATCTGTGTTTTACGAATGAAACACTCTTACTCTTATCGACGTGCTTGTAATTTTTTTTCTCAAATGAAAGATCTGAGAAGATTTGTACGCTCTATAAAAATTTGCCTGTAAAAAATTACCCCACATTTTTTTATGTATAAATCTACTGAATATAACTTGAATATTTTATTGAATACACAGATAACTTTGAGCTTACAACTTCGTGACATAAAAAAAAAAACGAAAAAAAAAAACGTATAAAAAATGTAAGTATTTGAGGCAATTTAAGCAATCGAGTGTAAGTATTTGTTCCTGATATAATTACAATACTGAAAAAATTATTATAATTCAAGTAAAATTACTAGATGTTGTTTGTATATAAAATTTGAAATATAGAGCTTTACCTCCGATTGTTATAGTTAATGTTTTCTCTATGTTAATTTTAAGTAATACGCGAATTAAGTATAGAATAGTATTAGAGAATAGTATAGTATTATAGTATAGAATAGTAGTATAGTATTTTTAGATATTTTGTGTAAAAATAAACTGTCTAAAATGAATAACATTCGGGAGACTGTCTTGTCCAAAGGTTTCTGTGGTTTCCTGGACGTATAGGTGAATACTGCCATGGGACAGTTCCCCTAAAGCCGGCCACAGCCGCACTCCTTACCAAGTGCAAACGCACTATGTACACCACTGGTGTTTGATTCTTAAAAGAATAAAAATAATAAAAATAAAAAAATCAATAATTGAAATTAATTTTGAAATTAAAAAAAGGCTGTGGTGGATGCTACCTAGAGATAAATTTATTTATAAACTATACATATAGTGGATGCTACCTAGAGATAAATTTATTTATAAACTATACATATATATATATAGTGAAATTTCTGCTTATTATAATCTTAATATAATACAATGAAGTCCTTGGAAGTGTGGTATTATTGGTTCATATATGAAAATTTTAATATTAAACTTTACAGAGAGGTCAAAGCTCTAAATTTACACCTGTGTCTTTAAAGTTTCCTAATTAAAACGCTCTTAGAAAAGACAACAACCATGCACTTCCGATCATACTTCAGGTAAAAATCTTCCGTTTATGTTATATGTGTTCTGTAACAGTAACGAATTGCGCGCGAGAGAAATTTTCAATTTACAGAATTTAAAAGAGGATATTAAAGAAGTTTAATTTCCTTTTACAGAGAACTGTCAGTAATTATCTCGGAGTGGCATATGTATGTATAAATTTTTAACTTTTTCAACCCATAACCATGTATAAGGTAACTGATGGGAGTTTTTACATTTAATTAAATGTAGTCTTAATAGCAATTTTAATATAGTTTATTTTTTCATCTATTTATATACAGTATATTATTATATATATATTATAGCTACAATTCAGAGAAAGTTTCAAATTTCTTCTATATTAAATTGTCATTTTATCACGTGAGGTGTGAAATGTATATAATAATTGTCCAGTGTGTAACAGACACTGAATGAATCGAGAGAAAACATAGAAGGAGGGGGAGGGGTAATATGACGTTATGTTTTAAATTGTGTAGTATTAAAAACTGTCTGTTATATTTATTAGTTTCACCCCAATGCACATTTTTATATAACGTATAATTTACATATATCTCACATTATATATATTAAATATTTATAAAAATTATATAATATGCATGCTCAAAGGCTCCTACGCCTCCTACACTGCTTCTTTCCAATTTTTTACCAGCTTGTGATTAACAAATGAGTTGCCTGATAATTCAATACTTCATAATTGACTAATTTCTCAGTGAAAAATTCATGCAATGACAGAAATCGGTCACAATCAAGGATGGACGATACAGTGACATTACATGACATCTAATATATTATATTATAATATTGACAAGGATATATTTTTTTTTTTTTTATTGGTCATATTTTAATTTACAAGATCAGCCAAGGTTATTAAATATAACCTTATTGGCCGATACAAAATACATAAATAAATTTTCTTCAAGACCCTTAATATAGTTATTGTTGAAATTAAACACATTTTTCCCCTTCCAAAATAAATTTAAAAAAAAAATATGAAAAAATTGAATTGAATAACATTTTTTTTCTATGTCAGAGTACAATAATAATATATTTAATCATATATGTTTTTTTTTTTTTTTTCTTAAGAAATAACAAAACTCAAAATTACATATTTTGTAATACATAATAATATTATGTATTATTACATAATACGACTTAAAGCCATGCTCGAATCACGAGATGCGTGAATGGGTAAGGAGACGCTGTGACTATTGATGATGTCCCAGTATCCAACGTATATATACCTGCATGGAAACCACTGATAAACACATCAGCAAGGTATATCGAAATTAAAAGAAAATAATAAAATATATAAAATAAAAAATAAAGGTTCAAAACAAATTGCAGTTCATGTGATTTCTTTATTGCTTTTACGTACAATGCATAATTTAATTTGTGGAAGCATATATAATTATATTATTTATAACTTATGGACACTTATGCTACTTAATATAATATGCTAATATTTTTACACGCATAGGTATAATGAATTTTAATTCTCTTCAATGAAATATTTGAATAAAAATATATTGGTTTGAATTAAGCCGGAAGAAAGTTTATACTGTTTATAGAATTTATAGAATCAAATTAGCTATAATTGACAATTTTATTGTAGATATTTAAAATGTTAGTGTGATGTAAATAGTTCCTAGCATTGGAGTGCTGATGTCATTGAATGGAAGTGTCGTGAATGACGTCACACAGTGAGTACTCGCGGTGGTGGTGTTCGTTCGCTCCATGCTATTGCTGCTATTCTGCCTTTATCGATCCAGACAAGAGCGGCGCGAATGGCGCGGTGGGGAAGCCAAGCAAGATGGCGCCGGCGCGGGTGCGCGAGCGTGTGCTACTGGTTGGCGGGGTGGGTGGACGGGAGGGCCACGGGGTGGGTGACTTGTTCTCACTCCACATACAGCACCAGCAAAGTACCAACATCGATATCACCACCGTGACCCCCACCCACCCCCACCCCAAAGTACCCCTGTACCACACACGTTGCACCCGCCCTCCGTGTTCTGTTCCGCTTACACCCTGGCCGGTCGCCCCGTGGCCACGTGGCACCTAGCTCACTACGCGTACCACGGAGTGTATGACCAATGACGTCATATCAAAGAATATACATATATATTCCATGTGACGTAAGCGTTCATGTGATATGCATGGTAGAATAATATGGATGAGCGTTCTTCCTGACTTTTTCACACTGCAGACAAGTCATATAAGGATTTTAGTTTCTCTCCCCCCCCCCCCTCCTCTCACTTTGCCCCTAACTTTGTAGACCACATCTACAATAACTCTAAATTATGTGTGAAGAGATGTTATTGTATAACTAACTTCATTGTAAACTTTGGTGCATTCTAAGCTCCTGCATGTCACCAGCTGTCTGTCCTGGCAGCATGGCGCACCAAATTGTTCTACAATTATTGCAAAACTGATGGAACTTCAAGTTTATTTGAGCTGGTAGGGAGACATATACAAATTATAATGCCATATTACCAATTGTCACGCGTGTATAGATTTATAAAAAAATAAGAAAAGTAATACATTTTTTTAATGTATTTATACTATTTATGGTCGATACTATACATCATCGATCATATATATATATATATATACATTTTCATATGTTAAGTTTTTATAATATAAATTAATATATTATGCATAATTATATA